>CM065590.1:335910036-336002695 GCA_033119425.1 Bufotes viridis | reverse complement strand
CCAGTCTTCAACAGTCCAATTTTGGTGAGCTCGTGCAAATTGTAGCCTCTTTTTCCTATTTGTAGTGGAGATGAGTGGTACCCGGTGGGGTCTTCTGCTGTTGTAGCCCATCCGCCTCAAGATTGTGCATGTTGTGGCTTCACAAATGCTTTGCTGCATACTTCGGTTGTAACGAGTGGTTATTTCAGTCAACGTTGCTCTTCTATCAGCTTGAATCAGTCGGCCTATTCTCCTCTCACCTCTAGCATCAACAAGGCATTTTCGCCCACAGGACTGCCGCATAATAGATGTTTTTCCCTTTTCACACCATTCTTTGTAAACCCTAGAAATGGTTGTGCGTAAAAATCCCAGTAACTGAGCAGATTGTGAAATACTCAGACCTGCCCGTCTGGCACCAACAATCATGCCTCGCTCAAAATTGCTTAAATTACCTTTCTTTCCCATTCTAACATTCAGTTTGGAGTTCAGAAGATTGTCTTGACCAGGACCACACCCCTAAATGTATTGAAGCAACTGCCATGTAATTGGTTGATTAGATAATAGCAGTAATGAGAAATAGAACAGGTGTTCCTAATAATTCTTTAGGTGAGTGTATATATAATATATATATATTATATATATATATATATATAGTCCTGAAAAGATTGAGCAGCACTCCCAAATATAGTGGAAAAAATAGTGATAGTTTATTCACCCATAAGTGTTGCGACGTTTCAGTCCTAAACCAGGACCTTTCTCAAGCATCAAACAAGGACAAACTGAATTTTCTGCGGGGATTATTCTTGATGCATTGGTTGACTTTTTGTGGGTAGCACATCCAGTAATGCCTGTCCTGTATGTGCTTTCCAAAATACATAAGTCTTTGATTGACCCTCTGGGGTGTCCCATCGTCTCTGGATCTGACTCTATCTTTAGTAGTCCAGCAATTTTTCTTGATAAAGTCTTGCGTGGTTTTGCCACCAGTCGTGATTCTTACATTCGTGATACATCAAATTTCAGAAAGAAATTGACTTAAGTCAGTGTATTACATTTGGACGAGATTATTTTAGCCTCTTTTGATGTTGTATCACTCTTCATGTCTATTGAGCATGCTAAAGGCCTAGCTTCAATTAGGAAAATGTTAACTCTCTCCACCTTATCTATCATGGCTTCTGACTTTGTCATTGAATTACTTGGAATCATCTTATACAACAATCATTTTATGTTTCAGGACATTTAATATGTTCAAAAATGGGGCGTGGCCATGGGGTCACACATGGCCCCAACTTATGCAAATATTTTCATGTGGACTTTAGAGGAGGACGTCGTCTATCAGTCCCACCACTTCAGACATGTACTGGTGTGGTGGAGATACATAGACGACATCTTCCGACCTGGACTGGAAGTAAGACTCAACTACATGAGTTTCATGAATTTTTGAATAGCATTGATACATCTTTACAGTTTACCGTGGTTCAATCTGAAAGAGAAATACATTTTATTGACACCAGTGTTGTGTTAACATCTGAGGGTACATTGTGTTTGTACACAAAGCCCACGGACAGGAACACAACCTTGATGTACAATAGCTGTCACCCTAGGAATATGGCTCGACACCTCCCACATTCTCAAATGTTGAGGGTTAGACGGATAGTGTCTGAGGATTCACATTTGGATGATTCCCTCAATGATATGGTAGAGAAATTTGTGCAACGGCTTGATCCTCGTAAATTGTTAAATGAACAGAAAAGTGTAGTCAGAAGGATGAAGAGAGAGGACACTTTGATTCATCGCGTGAGGCCGAAAGAGGATAGAATTCCCTTTATAATTACGTACACAGAAGTGAGTAAACATATCAGTCACATCATTTGACGCCACTGGTCCACCTTGATGGGTTCCGGGAGGGGAATACCTGAATTGACTAAACCCCCATTATTTTCTTACAGGGGAACCAATAGTTTGAGGGATCAATTAATCAGGACCGATATGGCTACCGGTAAAACATTGAAACAATCTACTATTTCACAACCAAGTTTGGGATGTTTCCCGTGCCTTGGTTGTGTAAATTGTCGTTATATACATAAGAGCCAGTATTTTATACATCCCTCTACACAGGTCTCATATAAAATCAGGTTTCATCTTACATGTAATTTGTATCATGTCATTCATGTGCTTTCTTGTCCGTGTGACGTCTTATATGTTGGAGAGACATCTACTGATCTCAAGACTAGATTAAATAATCATCGTAATACTATAGATAAAAAAAAGATTTGATCTCCCCGTGTCTAGATATTTTACTGAGTCAAGAAAAAGATCTGAAATGTTGTATTATTGACTATGTACCCATGTCCAGAAGGGGTGAGGATAGGAGTAGATTGCTTAAAAAAAAGAGAATTGCAGTGGATCTACACATTGAGACCATTTGGTCTCAATGTATTTAATGTTGATTATAATGTGGGGGGTATCTTGAATTGAAGGTTTGCCTTGTGTCTTGGTGGGTGACACTGTGCCCCGTCACTTTGAATGGGTAGTCATTAACAAGGAGTTTTGTCCCATGAATATCTTTTCAGTGTTAATTTTTTTAAATTTCTTTTTAGATTAATGGGACGGCCTGTCCGATGGATGAACTATAGGTGTAGAGCAGCATGCTGATGTTTCCTTATGTTGCCTCTCTGATTGAGTGTGGTTTATGAGGAGAACCCTCTCTGGTTGTGGACCTACGGCATGGACGGTCGGGACTCTGTAGTTACGGGGCCCCTTCCGATTTGGTGACCGTTTTTAGTGGTGGGGTGATTGGCTTTTTAACACTCACCCCTACGCTAATGAAACCACTTATTAACCAGTGTGTGATTGGTATGCATGAGTTTACCCTGTGTATGTCACGCGGCAGGCATTTAGTTGTTTGTATTTAGGGATGATGTAACAGGGCGGACTGAGAGGGCATCTATTGATTTCTATCTGTTTATGTCTACATGTGCTTCGTCACATGATGACTGCTGTGAACGATCACATGATGATGATGATGATGAGGTGGAGTCCAAATTCTGCGCATTTTTATTTTTTATATATATTTATTTTCAGCACATGTCACTTTATCATTAGTGATGAGCCAGAGGTGCCATATTCGATTCTGCGATATTTCGTGAATATTCGATTAAATATTCATCAATATATTCGTCAAAATCAAATATTCGCCATTCTATATATTGCGAATGTTACGCAAATTTATATTCGCATTGCGAATTAAACTTAGAGCTGAGTTCCTAATGGTTGTATTGCTACAACATAACGAAGAAAACTAAGATGACGAATATCCCGAATTCACGAATATAGCACTATATTCTCAATGTTCGTTATATTCTAGCAATACAACCATTAGGAACTCCGCTTTAAGTTTAAATCCCGAAGTGAACATATACTCGCATTGTGCATTCAACTTAGAGCTGAGTTCCTAATGGTTGCATTTCTAGAATATAACGAAGATTGAGAATATAGTGCTATATTTGTGCATTCGTGATATTCTTCATCTTCATTATATTCTAGCAATACAACCATTAGGAACTTAGCTCTAAGTTGAATGCGCAATGCGAGTATATGTTCGCTTTGCAAATTAAACTTAGAGCCGAGTTCCTAATGGTTGTTGCTAGAATATAATGAAGATTGAGAATATAGTGCTTTATTTGTGCATTCGTGATATTCGTCATCTTCGTTATATTCTAGCAATACAACCATTAGGAACCCAGCTCTAAGTTGAATTAGCAATGCGAGCAATTCATGTTATATTAATCGCATTGCGATTACAACGTAGTCAAATTTGTGAGATCATGATTCTCACATCCGACAGTACATTTTAGCATGGAGGTGTTCCCATGCACACAGGAAGTCGGCAGAAGCGGCAACGGGCATTGACTGGAGTGGACAGGGAGCCAAGAATACTCCTGACAGGTAAGAACAGCTTTTGGGAAGTGGGAAGACAACCAGAGAGCACGGTTCCGGCGCCAACATGTGCGGGAGCAAGCAGTGAGAGCTCCATGCTTGAGACTCCGCATTCTCAGCTCCCCTTGATTATCCAACGGCTAATCTCAGTTGGCAGTTGGAAACTACCTACACAAGTACCCGGATCGGTGAATGGACCGGTTTGTGACCTCCATGGGGGGCAGATCAAAGAAGCAGACGGAAAAAGCTGATAAAGCGCCCGCTGACACCAAGATGGCGGCGAAGCAAGGTGACCATGTGGACTTACCAGAATCACACGCTAAATCGTCAGTCCAGTCTGTAGACGAACATACACCTGCAATGGAGTACAAATACCTTGCACGAGAAGTGGCCTCACGTATCTTGCCAGACCTTCAAGAGGCTCTCTCCTCCACTGTTGGGCATTCCCTGGCGGCATTGCAAGCGGAGGTGCAGCTACATTCCACAAAGCTGGTGGAGCTGGAATCGAGGGTCGCGGCGGTGGAGACGGATAACGAAATCATCAAAACTCACCTCTCCCAAGCGGTTGAGGAAAATTCCAGGCTCTGGGCGAAAATAGACAATCTGGAAAATCGCTCCAGGAGGAGTAACCTTCGTATTGTGGGCCTCCCTGAACAGGTCCCTGCTAAAGATCTCATGGAGATATGTGAAGTGGAATTGCCGGAGGTTTTGGGCATACCAACCTCATGCAAAGTTGAGCGCGCCCACAGGGTTGGCACGGCTCCTCGCTCGGAAACGACTCTGCAAAGAGGAGAATCGCAAGTGCAAACCCAACGCGCACCAAGGCCTAGCCAGATAATTGTCAAATACCTGGATTATACTGATAAATCAGCACTGCTCAGAGCCTTCAGACAACGGAGAGAGGGGGTTTCATTGAGGGGCCACCGAGTGTTAATTTTCGAAGACTTTTCAGCAGAAGTAACAAGAAAAAGAAGAGCATTTTCCCCAATTTGTTCAGCTTTATTTAACAACCAAATCAGGTTCGCCTTACTTTTCCCGGCGGTTTTGAAGGCGACTCTCCCAGATGGCAAATCTGCCTCCTTTGATGACCCAGAGGATGCTCGGCATTACCTGAAGGACTTTATTATAGATCGCAAAAGAGCTTCCAACTTTGATTCGGCGGAGGAATCCAACACCCCCAAGCCACAGCGACCAAGGAAGAAATCACCTCGTCGGGATCTTCCGGCCTTACCCTGGAAGGGGGAATCCTCGGTCCTCCGTCCCCCTGAATCTTCTCAGAGGGCTCCTTAAACCCAATATTCCTCTGAGTGGTGATGCGCTCGGAGCACATGTGCTCACCCTATACACTCTTTTACGGGTTTGGTCTTGGCACAGAACGGGCGTTGTTAACCCATTGCCTCCGGAGAACTGTAAGTTGCTTCATGTTTAGTTTAGGCTTTTTGGGGGGCCACATGTGTCAGTTTGCTTACCACTTCTCCGATGGACCCATGTTAAGGGAACAGATAATCTCCTTAACGGCGGACACTGCAGGCATTGCTCTTGTCCACCATATAGGGGCTTTATGTACCACCCGCATGATGCAGACTCTTTAAACAATCGCTTTGATTGGGGTTAACACTATTGGTCACAATAGCAAGGTGCCACCTAAACACTCATTGTGTGAGGCACAGTACTATTGGTTAAGTTGTGTTGCATATGAGTCAGACGTCATCTATAGCAATGTGTATGGTATGTCACAGGCGCTCAGCCGAATGCTGAATGGCTTACCACTAGTGCAGGCGGAGTCTCAGTTAATATGAGCTTCTGTGTGTATTCAGCTTTAATTTTCACTTCTTGACCATGTTGGAAAAAAGTGAAGTCCAATTTTTTGTGAATTACCAGGTTAGCGCAATACGGGATAGATACATCCTTTGCATTTTGATGTTTGCTTTTTTACATGTTTGGTTAAGGGGACGGGGTTGGGGCGGGGTTAAAACATTCGGTGCACTCCTCATCGTTGCTTACCCTAGACTAGATCCCCATGCCAGTATCCCTAATGGCTGACCGTCTCAAAATTGTATCGTGGAATGTGAAGGGATTGCGGTCGCCATACAAACATATGATGGTCCTCAGACATCTTAAACGACTGAAGACTGATATTGCCCTTCTCCAGGAGACACATCTGCTCGAACAGGAGATGGGACGCATAAAACGGCTGTGGGTGGGGGAGGTTTACGGTTCGGGTGCACTGGGGAAAAAGGCGGGAGTCCTCACACTAATAAGGAGAGGATTTCCCCTGATGGTACTAAGTCATCACCATGATGATATAGGTCGCATGTCCCATATACACTTCACTTCCACGACCGGTGATCTGAGCTTGTACAATGTGTATGGTCAACATTGACCCATAACTGGGGCTCCACATTTATTTTGCATATTCCTGTTTCCCAGGGAACTTTGCACTTCAAATTGCTGTGTTGAGACTCTTAAGCGAGGCTCCGCGGTGTTTTTTGTAGCTGGTCTCCCTGAGATCAGCTATTGTTGTGTCCTAATACCTATAATATATAGTTCTTCGCTACTATAGGGAGACAGATTGATAGAGATGAGGCTCGTAGGGGGCGATCTAAACACTGTCGTTGATGACAGGGAAGATAGAAAGAGGAACAGGGGGGGCGCGGACAACCTGAGGAAGGGAGACATAAGATTATTAAATCTTCTGTCGGAAACAGACATGGTTGTTCTCTGGAGGATAGCAAACCCTGAAGGGAGGGAATACTCCTTCTCAGCTGCGCATGGTACCTGGTCGCGCATTGACTATATTCTGGCCACCAGATCTGCTATAAACAGAATGGCAGAGCCGACAATAGAGGATTTAGTGATTTCAGATCACGGACCTGTATCTGTCTTATTATATAACAAGATCCCTATGGGATCAGACTATATCTGGTGCTTTCCTTCAGGTTTAGTGAAGGATGAAAACTTCCGGGATCTGCTGCGCGGCTGGTGGCTAGAGTATAGGCAAGACAACGAAACAACAGCGACACCGCAGCTTTTATCGGACGCGGGTAAAGCAGTGCTTAGAGGGAAAATCATGGCGTACATGCACGACAAACGTAGGAAAACCAAACAACATCTCCTGCAGTTTAGCGACAAGCTTCGGGCCTCATACACAGCGTTCATGCAAGATCCGTCCCAAACTTTGCAAACCCAATGGCAACAGGCGAAACAGTCATATGAAACTTGGCTACTTCGCTGGGAACAACTGTCGCGATCTCGGTGGGAGGCACACCTATTCAAATATGGTAGTAAAGCGGGTAGATTGCTGGCAAGGCTGGCCAGGGGTCACAGACCACTAACTAACATTATGGCACTCACAGATAATACCGGGAGATTACAATCACACCCCAAAGATGTATTAGAGGTATTAAAAACCTACTACTCAAATTTATATCAACCGTCGAATTGTCCTAAGGCCGAACTTACAGTGTGGTTGGGCGAGGCCACTCTCTCTACTATCTCAGATGCAGAGAGAACAATGCTCAATTCACCAATAACTAGGGAAGAAGTGGAACAGGCAATAAAGAGATCCGCACTAGGAAAAGCCCCAGGTCCGGATGGACTGACTAGTGAGTTTTTCTGCATCTTATCCTTAGACTTAGCTCCCATTCTCTCTGAGATATTCACAAGCTACATGCAGGGTACTACCATTCCAACTTATACAAACACGGCACATATCAAAGTATTACCAAAACCTGGTAAGGATTTACAGCAGGCCTCCTCTTACCGTCCAATTTCACTAATCAACGTGGATTTAAAACTGGCCTCCAAAATATTGGCGGATAGATTGGCTGCTGTCCTGCCTAAACTGATATCCCGAGACCAAGTGGGATTCGTCCAGGGCAGGGCAGCGGTAACCAATATACGCAAAGTCCTGACGATCCTGGACGAAGTTAAAATGCGCCCCAAGTCTCATCCATCCCCGGCCATTGTCGCTATTGATGCTGAAAAAGCGTTTGACAACGTAGACTGGGGATGTATGGGTACTGTCTTGGATCATGTGGGAATTGTTGGCCCCTTCAGAAACTACCTGACGGCCCTTTACGCAAATCCACATCCCGGGATTCCTCTCAACCCCTTTCCCCCTCTTTAAAGGTACCAGGCAGGGGTGCCCTCTGTCACCCCTGTTATTCAACTTGCGGTGGACAAGAATGTAGAAGGTATTCATGTCGGTAAAACCACTTTTAAACATGACCTCTTTGCGGATGACCTTTTGCTGTTTTTGGAAAACCCTAACAGGGATTTACACTCTGTGTTTAGGATGCTGAACGACTTTGGTACTATTTCGGGATATAAGGTAAACCAAGCCAAATCAGAAATCCTATTCTTAAACAACGCGCACAGTACCCGTCCTCTACCTATCAATATACAAGTGGCCCCCACAGCTTTAAAGTACTTAGGAATTAACATTGGACGAAGGCCCAAATCATTGAACATACACGTTGAATTATCCTCCACTTTTCAATAAAATATTCTTAGACCTAGAACGTTGGAAGAACTACCGTCTTTCTTTGGGTGGTAGAATCCAACTAATTAAGATGATATGTGTACCTAAACTTCTTTACCCTATGCAAACTGTTCCTATACTTTTGAAGCATGTCGACATCAATAAATTAAACTCCTTTATACCTTTATATGGGCGGGGAAGAGGCCTAGAATAGCATTTTATAAACTTCAAATACCCAAAAATAAGGGAGGTCTAACCCTTCCACACCTATGTTTATATAATGTTGCGGGCATATTCAGGCACTGTGTAGATTGGCTTAATAATACAAGTTTCTATTCTAATACTCAGCTGGAATCCCACCTGGTACAGCCGTGGTCATTGGGGGTGCTCCTCCATTCCAAGTGGGCGAAAGTTCCACAGGTGCTTCTTACAAAGAAGCTGCTATTATGTTATGGTGCAATATATTGTCACCTTATTTTCTAACCTGTACGTTCCTAACGTTTATTGTACGCTCTGTATCCTGTATTATTGCAATTGAAAACCCAATAAAAAATTGTTAAAAAATAAAAATAAAAAAATATGAATATTCGAAATAGCGAATATATAGATTGCACAATATATATTGTTTCAGTTTGTCCTTGTTTGATGCTTGAAAATGGTCCTGGTTTAGGACTGAAACGTTGCAACACTTATGGGTGAAAAAACTATCACCATTTTTTCCACTATTTTTGGGAGTGCTGCTCAATCTTTTTAGGACTGTATATTTGGGGAAGCTTTAAACCTGCTGGAGCCTGTACCCACACATTACCTCATTTGATCGGTGCTGCTATGGCGTTTTCTATATATTAGTAATGACACACTTATTTTGTGCCATACATTTTTTACAATTACTAAAAAACACATCAATTAAATTTAGTCTCTATTTCTGAAATATATCTGCCGGGATTTGAACTCACAACCTTTTGCATTAGAGGCAAGAATCTTAACTAGTTATGAGTGAGCACCAAAGTATTCGGGTGTTCGGCCCGAACACATTGCTATATTCGTGTGCTCGGCCGAGCACCCAAGTATAATGGAAGTCAATAGGAGACAACCAGGCACCCCCTGTTTTGAAGAGGGAAGGGTGCCTGGTCCATTGGAAAAGGTCAGAAAGTGACAGAAACACCACCAAAATGGATCAGGAACAGCATGGGGAGGATGTCTGGATGCATCTTGGACTCCCAGGTCGCTGCTGGGGAATATGTTGTCCGAGTTGTAAGCCACTTTTACAGACTGACAAAAATATGCAACCATTCCCCCCCCCCAAAAAAAAAAAAAAAAAAAAAAAAAATTTAATTTCACAGGAAAAATTGTTAGGAAACATTCTTTCCTGTATATTCAACTGTATATAAAGTGCAAGTGCTGCCAAAAATTTCAAGCAAGAAGCACTCCGAAACAGCCTGTATATCACATAAGGATGGCCTCATTCACATTGTGGTACGATTGTTAAGGTAGTGGGACTCCTACACTCATAAAGCCTATGCACTAAGTGAAAGGGCTGTCAAAAAAAATATTTCATAAACTTCAAATACCAGCACTACAATACACAGGAACCAGCACTACAATACACCCTTTATTACACATAAAGGAGGGCATCATACACACCCTTGAAAAAGAATGATTGGTGGCCTGCTGGTGACCCTCAAAAACATTTGGAGCAAGCGCCAACCATATACTCTTTTTTTGTGGGGGAAAAGGTGCATGGGAATACACTACAGTAGATTAAGTACATTATAAATGATAGATTGAAATTGCCTTTATGTTCATAATCAGCTCAGCTTTCCTGAGTTGAGAAGTCAGGGGCAATCCAGGCCTTGTTCATTTTTATCTGAGTCAACCTTTCAGCATTGCCAGTGGACAAGATGATACGCTTATCTGTTATAATGCCACCAGTAGCACTAAATACACGCTCAGACAAAATGCTGGTGGCAGGGCAGGCCAGCACCTCCAAGGCGTAGAGCTGACCCTTTAAAACATTATGGTTGAGGGCCTGCTGGTGAGCTGACCCTGTAAAACATTATGGTTGAGGGCCTGCTTGTGAGCTGACCCTGTAAAACATTATGGATGAGGGCCTGCTGGTGAGCTGACCCTATAAAACATTATGGTTTAGGGCCTGCTGGTGAGCTGACTCTGTGAAACATTATGGTTGAGGGCCTGCTGGTGAGCTGACCCTGTTAAACATTATGGTTGATGGCCTGCTGGCAAGATGACCCTCTAAAATACTATGGTTGAGGGCCTGCTGGTGAGCTGACCCTCTTTAAAAATTGTAGTGGAGGGAATATATACAATCTGGATGAGGAGGAGAATGAGGGGGAGGAGGAGAAAACATATGTAACCATATACACTTTTTTGTGGTGGAAAAGGTGCATGGGAATACACTACAGAAGACTGAATACATAATAAACAATACAATGAAATTGCCTTTATGTTCATCATCATCTCAGCTGTCCTCTGGTGGAGTTGAGAAGTCAGGGCAATCCAGACCTTGTTCATTTTTAGTCAACCTGTCAGCATTGTCAGTGGACAAGCGGATACACTTATCTGTTATAATGCCGCCAACAGCACTAAATACACACTCAAACAAAAAACTGGCAGCAGGGCAGGACAGCACCTCCAAGGCGTAGAGCGCAAGTTTGTTCCACGTGTCCAGCTTGGACGCCCAGTAGTTGTAAGGCACTGATGGATCATTTAGGACGCTGACATGGTCTGCGATGTGTTCCTTCACCATCTTCCAAAACTTTTCCCTCCTTGTAGTACTAGGCCGCACTTCAGGGTGAGGTTGCTGGCGGGGTGTCATGAAAGTGTCCCATGCCTTGGAGAGTGTTGCCCTGCCTTTGTTGGAACTGCTTTGTTTTCCTCGGTTGCCTCAGGAAGTATGGACTCTGCCGGCTGCGTTGTCAGATGAAAAATTTTGGAGCAATCTCTCGAGTACCTTCTGGTATTGCACCATTTTACTTGTCCTCTCCACCACAGGAATGAGAGATGAGAAGTTCTCTTTGTAGCAGGGGTCGAGAAGGGTGAACACCCAGTAATCCATTTTATCTAAAATGCATATAACACGAGGGTTGTCGGAAAGGCAGCCTAACATGTAGTGAGCCATGTGTGCTAGAGTACAAGCAGGCTAGACGTCGATGTCGACATCAGGATGACTCTCCATCTCCTCCTCCTCCTCTGCCCATCCACCCTGAACAGATGGAATTAAAGTTCCATGGGTACTACCCATGGTTACACTGATAATAGCGTTATCGCCACTAACCATCTGTGTGGACTCACAGAGGTCTGACATCAATGCCCACTTCTCGCTTGTAAATAGTGGCAGTTGACTCGAAAGGCGACGACCATTTTGCAGCTGGTATTCCACAACTGCCCTATGTTGCTCACAAAGCCTGTCAAACATGTAGAAAGTAGAGTTCCAGTGCGTGCTCATGTCGCACAACAGTTGGTGAGCTGGAAGCCGCAAGCGGCAGTTTCTACTGGATCTGTTACTGTGTGTTCTGACGCATAATTTTTTATTTTTTTTGGAAAGTCTGTAGTCTTGTAATTTATTTATTTTGATTAGGCATGGTGGACTATTTATATTTTCAACACTATTCTCTACAAAGGTTACATCAAAAACTCTTATATATGTTTAGCTACTACATTGGAGTATTCCCTAAACATAGCAGCCCTTACAAGCAACATATTTACATACATACAGAGCCTCATAATAGGAAAATAAAAAACGGCAAACTAACATTTAGCATTTTTTGCAAAATCAGATATTTTCCAAAATCATAAAATCTTACATGAAATACATGTGAAATACTCCCCCCCCCCCCCATCATTATCATCTTTGCTATGTATGCCTTTTTACACTTAATAAAGGTCTTTGAAAATGAAAAGTGTGCATGGATGGACCGCATCATTTTCTGGGCACAGTACATCAATGACATATTCATTATCTGGTAGGGAGATGTTTCTGGGTTACAGGAATTTTTTGGTGCTCTTAACAAGAATATCAAGTTGACCTACAAATTTGATAACAATGTGGTTGACTTCTTGTATGTTCAGATGGTGAGAGAAATGGATGGTGTCATTTAGACAAATGTATTTAGGAAACCTACATAAGTTAATGCCTGACTGAACAATTTTTATGGGTTCGTAGAATTTGCTCAACGAATCAACTGTTTGAATGACAGGCAGAAGACCTGAAGACAAGATTCAGAAAACGTGGGTACAGCCAACGTTCAATTAAAAGAGCGTATAATAGAGCAAAGGCAAGCAATCGTCATGATCTTCTCTTCTCTGAAAGACAAAAATCTGAGTATAGCAAAGCAAGAATTATCATAGAATACCATGCCAGATGGTGTGAAATGAAGGAAATTCTAAAAAAATCTTGGCCGGTACTACTAACAGATCCTATTCTAACTTTACTGGAACCATCGGTACGGCAAACGGTCCAAGAATCTGAGGGACTATCTGGTTCTGAGCTCTTTTTCAAAACAAGTTCCCCCTCTGTTTCCGAGGTTAAGCAAACCCAGGTGGGGTTTTTCACCATGTGGAAAGTGTATTGCATTTCCTAATATGGAGCGAGCTTCCTGTTTTCAGGACTCGAGCCAGGAAAAAACATTTAAAATCACCCAATCTCTGACATGTTCGAGCTCTGCAGTCGTATATTATGTGACTTGCCCCTGCCCAAAAGTTTACATGGGTTTAACCACACGTGAATTAAAGGTAAGGGTGCGCGAACACGTCAGACATTATGGCAGCTACTGAGGAGAGGGATCTGAGCAATCTGAAACCGATTGCCAATCATTTTAAAACTCATCATGGGTGCAATTTTAGGGTTCTGAAGGTCCGTGCCATTGATGGCATTCTGAAAAATGTCCGGGGTGGTGAGGTCTCAAAAAGGTTAGCACAATTGGAATGTAAGTGGATCTATAAACTGAATACACTGCGTCCAAATGGGTTGAATGAGTCCAATGGGTTTGCATCATTCCTTTTTTTTTATTTAATCTTTTTTTAATTTAAACATCTTGAAAAATACAATCCATAAAAAGACAGTAATACAAAAACATACCTAGCCACCCCACAACTCCCCCCCCCCTCCCCAACCCTGCAGGAAGAAAAAAATAAAAAAAATAAAAAAAATAAAAAAAAACACTAATAATAACAATAAAGATAATTTAGTCCTTCCATATAGTACTCCACTTTGCATAGGACCCTCTTTGTCTATCCAAGACCTTCTCGTAACTTTTCACCTTCTTAACTAAGCTTAGCCAATTATTACAATCTGGGACGAGGGGGGAGCACCATTCTCTGGATATAAGAAGCCTGGCCAGAAAAATCACTTTCATCAACAGTTGGCGCTTCAAGGGCTGACAATTAACTTCCGATAGGTCACCAAGGACCCACAACTTTGGGGATAAAGGGATATCCATGTTAAGTCTCTGAGCCAAAGTTGTTTGAACCATTCTCCAATACTTGCTCACCATCGGGCAATCCCAGAACAGATGAAGATGATCTGCCCCGGGGTCCCCGCATCGAGGACAGTCAGAGGAGGCTCTAAATCCCCTCTTATGGAGCCATAGAGGTGTCACATAAATTTTATGTATAATATTAAACTGTACAACAATGTGATTAAAATTGTGAGAAACCCGTCTTAAACCGTCACCTATATTCTCCCAATCCGGGGAGCCCACCTCAAGCAGTAAGTCAGACCAGGATCTCTGTCCTGGAGAAAGACAATCCCAAAAAAAATGTTTCATCAAGTGTCTATAGCAGTGTGAGAGTTTAACTTTCGTGCATCCTTTGTTGCTAATCAAATTGTGCAAAAATTCTGGAGTGTCTATATTAAGTGAATGACTAACAACAGTGCTAAGAAGTGCCGACCTCAATTGAAAGTAGGCATACCAAGCCTCCTGACCTACATTTAACTTTTGTTTTAGCTCCATAAGCGGCAGGATTTGTCCATCCCTGACCACCTGATGCAAATATTGAATATTTTTCATCCTCCAATATTGCCGACAATTTGGGTCATCCAAGTTCAGAAGCTTTTGGTTATGCCATAATGGGGTACAAGTGAGTGATGCCTCCACTTTAAACCAACTCTTTATAACCAGCCAAGCTTTTATAGCCATTCTGCAGAAAGGTTTAAACCCGGTCTGTATATTAATTAAATAATCAGACTCTAATACTGTGAAAAAAATCGGAAAAACCTGAGTCCTTTACCAATTTTCTACAGAAATGGCTATTATCCCAATCATTAAAAAAATTAAGTTGAGAGGCCATATAGTAACCCCTAAAATAGGGGAGGTTAAGACCTCCCCGATTGTAGGGCATAGAGAAATAAAGCGCCTTTAGTCTCACACGCTTCCTCCCCCATAGCAAATCGTTAATCATCCGCTCTATCAATCTAAAATATTTATCTTCAATCCATACAGGCGAATTACGAAGAACATAAAGAACCTGGGGTAGCACCACCATTTTTATTAATGAGATTCTATCTGCTCTTGTGGGCAGAATTTTTTGCCATACCTTAACTTTAGATCTCACTTTTAACAGTAAGGGAAACAAGTTAAATTTTAAGTAATCTTGAATTTTGGCAGTAACTGTTATCCCCAGGTATTTTATTGAATCAGAGATCAATAACCGATTGGTAATAGAATTCTCCATCGATCCTCGCGTTTCATCTACAGGGAGAAGAACAGTTTTCTCCCAATTAACCTCAAAGCCAGAGGGAGCAGAAAATAGATTAACCAACTCCATTATTCGAGGGAGTGTGGTTTCTATTTGATGAATAAAAAACAGAATGTCATCTGCATAGAGAGATATACGATCCTGCTTCCCCATTACACCAAAACCAGCCACTTTCAAGTCCTGCCTAATACTAGCTGCAAGAGCTTCGATAAACCGTATTAGTCTTACCGGTAATTCCGTTTCCTTGAATCCACCATGACGGCCTCCAAGAGATTGACCCTTGACCTCTGTAGGGGCAGGAACACATGGAGAGTTTAAATTCCCCACCCCCCTCTCCACCCTCAGTGTTTTACAAATCACCCAAACGTGAGAACAGAACAAACAAGGATATTGAGAACATATCCTAACTTGAAAATATATCTCTTATTTTTTATTTATTTTTTATATGTTGACTTCACACACAAATGTAGCAAGAATATATATACTAACCTAGTATATATAAATCTATTAGAGTTTTTTTTTTTTTTTTTAGGGAGGGAATTATAATGGGCCGTCATGGTGGATTCAAGGAAACGGAATTACCGGTAAGACTAATACTGTTTTTCCATTTAATCCACCATGACGGCCACCAAGAGATCTAACAGATAACTAAGAGGGTAGGGAACCCGCCTGAAGGACTCTTCTACCAAAAAGAGTCTCCTCAGGCGGTAATGCTTAACAAAGGTATTGATGCTTGACCAGGTAGCGGCCCTGCATATATGATCTAGGGATACCCCTCCTTTCTCGGCCCAGGAGGAGGCCATGGCCCTAGTAGAGTGAGCCCTGATCAAACCAGGACTGAATCTGATAACAGCAATCGATGTTGGATCTAATCCATCTGGCTATCGAGGCTTTTGAGAGTTTTCTACCCTTGTTTCTACCTGAAAACTGGATAAAAAGGTTCTTATCAATCCTAAAGTCCTTAGATGCTTCCAGGTATCTGATGACTGTGTCCCTAACATCTAGGTGAGAAACCTCCACCTCGTTCTGAGATATGGGAAAAGAGGGAAGAAATATTTCCTGATTACGATGGAAATTGGAAACCACCTTAGGAAGGAAACCTGGATCAAGTTTTAATCTGACATGGTCCTCCCTAATCTGCAAGTAGGGTTCTTTGCAGGAGAGGGCCTGGAGTTCTCCTATACGCCTAGCAGATGTTATGGCTATAAGGAAAGCCGTCTTCAGGGACAGATGTTTCAAGGAGATGTCCTCTAAGGGCGTAAACGGGGGTCTAGCTAGGCCTTGAAGGACTATATTTAAATCCCAAGATGGAATATTAGATCTCAGCGAGGGTCTCAGTCTCGTTGCAGCCCTAATAAACCGTCTGACCCATCTGTGGTCCGCCAGGGAGCAATCATAAAAAACGCTTAAAGTGGACATTTGAACTTTTAGGGTGCTGGGTCTTAACCCTAATTCTAGGCTGTTCTGAAGGAAATCTAGAATCCTGTGTACAGGAGGGGAAGATGTGTCTGGTGACTGGATACCCAACCAGGAACAGTACCGCTTCCATATTTTAAGATCACCGAGGTGACTTTTTTCCTGCTAGCCTTGAGAGTCAGGATAACTCTGTCTGAAAGACCCTTTTTCCTCAGTGTCTCCCCCTCAGGATCCAGACCGCCAGACGGAATTTTTTTGGGTTGGGGTGGAGAAGTGGACCCTGGAGTAACATGTCCTGCTGATAGGGGATCTCCCAAGGATTCTCCAGGGAGAGTTGGCGTAGAGCTGAAAACCAACCTCTCTTTGGCCAAAGGGAGGCTACCAGAATTAGGGTTATAGGTTCCTCCTGAACGACTTTTGGTAACAGTGGAATTGGAGGGAATGCATAGGCTAGCCTCCACTCCCACCTTACTGAAAACGCATCCGTTGCCCAAGGCCTGTCCCTTGCATTTAGGGAGCAGAATGCTTCCACCTGAGTGTTTTTTCTGGAAGCAAAGAGATCTATCTCTGGCTGTCCCCAAATTGATGTTATCTTTAGAAAAATATCCCTGTTCAGGGACCATTCTGAATGGTCTATCTGCTCTCTGCTTAGGAAGTCTGCAGTCAGATTTTCGCTTCCTTTGAGGTGCACTGCAGTGATAGACAAGACATTTTCTTCCGCCCATGAGAAGATTCTTCTTGCGATATCTCCTAGTTCTTTTGACCTTGTGCCCCCTTGGTGTTTTAAGTACGCCACCGTCGTGGTGTTGTCCGACAGGATCTTCAAATGATGATTTCTTAGTAATGCCTCTCCTTGGAAGATGGCTTTCAGAACTGCATAAAGCTCGCGGAAATTGGACGACTTCTGAGATATGTGCTCTGGCCAGGTCCCTTGGAAGTAACTTCTTTCGATCTTTGCCCCCCATCCGGTCATACTGGCATCTGTTATTAACTGGATCTCCGGTTGTCTCTGCCAATCTAGACCCTTTATAAGATTTTCCTTTCTTCGCCACCAGCCCAAGTCTGTTTTTATGCTTGGGGGTATGTGTACTACCCTGTCCAGGTCTGTTTGCTTTTTGTTCCATTGACCCAAGATCCAATCTTGGATCTTCCTCGTGTGACTTTGGCACAACGGAACCGCTGGAATGCAAGCTGTCAAGCTTCCCAGTACGCTCATGGCCTCTCTGATAGAGCATCTCTTGGTCTTCTGAAAGGAACTTATCCTGTCTGTTAGAGAGTTTACTTTGTCTACTGGTAAAAAGGTCTTTTGAGAGATGGAGTCCAGTTCCATACCCAGAAACTTCTTCCTTGTGGATGGTTCTAGAGACCATTTCTTCTCGTTTATTAACCACCCCAGAGATTTTAGTGTCTCCGAGAACTTTGAGGTTGCCCTGCGATTTTCTATTACTGTTTCCCCTAGAATAAGGAAGTCGTCTAAATATGGTATGATATTTACCCCCTGTTGACGGAGGGAAGCAACCATCTCTACTACTAGCTTCATAAAGATACGAGGCACGGAAGAGATGCCAAAGGGAAGTGCGACATATTGGAAATGATGGACGACCCTTCTTTGGTCTCTTAGGGCAAATCGTAGAAACTACTGGGAGCCAGGATGTATTGGGACGTGGTAATAAGCGTCCTTGAGGTCGATGGACGACATGAATGTTCCCTCTTGGATCAATAGAATTGTGGTAGTGATGGTTTACATCTTGAACCGGTTGTACAGGATAAACCTGTTTAACGGCTTCAGATTTATTAAGGTGCGAAAGGACTGGTCTGGTTTTTTGACTAGGAAGAGGTTGGAGTAAAACCCTTTCATTTTCTCTGGATCTGGGACTGTCCTGACCACCCCCAGTGACAACATATCCTGAACACCTGACCAAATTCTTTTTAAATCTTCCCCTTTCTGGGTTGAAATGTGAAACCTCCTGGGGGGGGGCAGATGTAAATTCTATTCTGTAACCCTGGGAGATTATATTTAGGGCCCAAGGGTTTGATGTTACCTCCTTCCAGGCAGGAATTTTTTTTTTTTATCTGCCCCCTGCTTTGTTGGCCTGTTCTGGGGGTTAAGAATGAAGCCTCTTCCTTTTCCTCCTTTGGGGTAGCTCCATCTACCGGTTTTACCCTTTCCCCTGTAGCTCTTCTGCTGGGGCTGGTACTGATGAAAGGGCTTCTTTTTTGCCTCTCTTTCCTCAGGAAACCCCTTCTTTTTATCTGCTGCTTTTTCAAGAATTTTGTCCAAAGTAGGACCAAAGACAAATTCTCCTGAAAAAGGAATTTAGCAGAGCTTGGATTTGGAGGCCTTGTCGTCTGACCAGGCCTTCATCAATAATGCCCTTCTGGCAGTATTGGAAAAGGCTGCCTCCTTGGTGGAAAACCTAATAGACTCCGCAGAGGCATCTGCTAAAAAAGCAGTAGCAGAACGGAGAAGTGGTATGGAATCCCTAATTTCCTCTCTGGAGGTCCTATTTTTAAGGTGGTCATCTAACTTTCCTAGCCAGATATACATGGCCCGAGCTACAGAAGTGGCGGAGATGTTTGTTTTGATGCCGAACATGGCTGCCTCCCAGGATCTTTTAAGCATACCATCTGCCTTTCTGTCCATGGGATCACTGAGTTGGGAGGAGTCCTCAAAAGGTAGAGATGTCTTTTTAACCACCTTCGCTACCTGTATATCTATTTTCGGGATTTCATCAAAGATCTTTGCTTCAGACTGGTCGAAGCACAACCTATTACGAAAATCCTTAGGTACTCCAAGCCTTTTCTCTGGATCCAACCACTCATTCAGAATCATCTCCTGGATGTTCTCGTTAATTGGAAAAACTAAGGATTTTTTTGATCTTAGTCCCCCAAACATCTTGTCTTGAACCGTGCGCGGCTTAGGAGTATCCTCTATTCCCATAGTGGACCTGACGGCCCTTAATAAGTCCTCCAACTCATCTGAGGAGAAAAAATATTTTTTGTCCTCTTCAATAACCTCTCCTTCTGACACTGGGTCCCCATCACCCTGTCTGGAGGATACTGAAGCGATATCTGCATCCTCCGCCTCAGAGGAGGAGATTGCTGACAACCTCCGTTTTTTTGATGGAATTGGAGGATTCGAAGGTGTAGAAAGAGACGCCAATGAGGATTTAATCTCGTCCTGAATTAGCGTCTTCATTTCAGATAGAATGTTTGGTTGCTCCTCCTTCCAGAATTCAGATATACAAGCTTTACATAGCCTTTTTTTATAGTCTTCTGGAAGCTTCTTAGAACAGGCATTACATTTTGCAGCTCTTGGCCGAGGCTTAGAATCCTTAGCCTGGAAGGAACAACCAAAGAAGAGCCCCACAATTAATACAAAAAATATTTACAGCATGAAAAAGATTATAGAAATTAGCCTGGCCCCAGAGGGGGACTCACTGCACAGGTAGATGAGGACTCTGTCAGCTCTGGACGAGGAGTAGGGGTCTCCATGGTGGCACAGCAGCGATCATCTGGCTGGGGACCACAAGGATTTGAATTTTCCCGGCGTCTGGCGTCACCATAGAGCGCCGGTGACGTCATCCGCCCGCGCCTCCTGTCCGTCGGTCCGCGCATGCGCTGTTTGATAAAAGAGCGTCCGACAGCGCGGGCTGCTCCTTAGTGTGCCGCAGCACCTCCCCCTATCAGCCGCAGCCTCGTTGGTGTATAGTGGGGGAGAACGCCGCAGCTGCGAGCGTCTCCCTGAGACATGTGGCCGTCCGGACTGCTCCCAGAGGCAGGGAGGAGGTCTGGGGAAACGGGGGGGGGGGACCGCAGGAGCATGAGCCGAGCCGAGGGGCCCCGTTGCTCCAGGCTGCCCAGCTTCAGCCCCTGCATCCGGAGGGCAGCCGGAGATCTTCAGGATCTGAAGGAAAAAAAAAAAAAGAAGGTAATCCTCCATAGGTCCCCATGATGGTTATCCCAGAGGGATTTCTCCACGTGTTGGCCCCCGTAGGGGCAGGAAAACACTGAGGGTGGAGAGGGGGGTGGGGAATTTAAACTCTCCATGTGTTCCTGCCCCTACAGAGGTCAAGGGTCAATCTCTTGGTGGCCGTCATGGTGGATGAAATGGAAATAAATATTAAATAAAAAACAGAAGACAGCATTGACGGGTGCCTCTTCCTAATACAAAACTCTCTGTCAGCGCATCATTAATCTTAATCCTAGCTACCGGGCATTTATATAGCAACTGGACCATCGCCATAAACTTAGGCCCAAAGCCCATCTTTTTCATCACCTCCCAGAGGAAACCCCACTCGACTCTGTCAAATGCCTTAGTGGCATCCAGTGACAGAATAGAGCGGGCGTCACTCCCAGGAGATTGAATATTAGTGAAAAGCCTGTGCAAATTATGGCGGGTGCCCCTTTTTGGCATAAAGCCATTTTGATCTAGATGGATAACGGACGACATAACCCCAGAGAGCCTCCTAGCCAGAACTATTGATAATATCTTAGCGTCCGAGTTTAATAAGGAAATACTCAGATCATAGTAACATAGTAACATAGTATATAAGACCGAAAAAAGACATTTGTCCATCCAGTTCGGCCTGTTTCCTACAAGTTGATCCAGAGGAAGGCAAAAAAACTCTGTGAGGCAGAAGCCAATTTCGATCGGATCTTTATCTTTTTTAGGGATTAGAACTATCAAAGCTTCCATCATGGACTGTGGTAGGCCCCCTCCCTGTAGAGCTTGAGAGAACACCTCCAGTAGATGAGGAAGAATGATATCCCTGTACTTCCGGTAAAATTCATACGGAAGGCCATCTAGCCCTGGCGATGAGTTCCCAGAGATAGAACTCAGGGCCTCCTGGATCTCCAAGAGAGACAGTTCTCTTTCCAAGAATTTTTTTTGGGCTTCCGTTAGCATCGGAAGAGAAATTTTCTCCAGGAACTGCCTCGCCAGGTCAGGTGGCAAACCAGGAGAAGCTCTATATATCTGAGAGAAGTATTGCGGAAGAGTATCTCTGATTTCCTCTGAATCTGTTATAACTACACCATCTAGATTACGAATCGAAGTAATGGCTTTCTTTTTCTTATCCTGTTGTGAAATTATTCTGGCTAGGAGCTTACCAGGACGTCCAGACTCTGAAAAGTACTTTTGCCCCTTAAAAAACAACCTATGGTTTGCTTTCTCCATTACAAAGTCCTCCAGGGAGCAGCTAGCCTTCTGCATCTCTTCTTTATTATCTTCGGTAGGTTGATCAATAAAACGCTCCGTTGTGGATGCCACGATCTTAAGCAATTCCTCCTCTTTTTTCCTAAATGATCTCCTCACAGCAGTAATTTCACTTATAAGGACACCCCTCAAATATGCTTTCAGGGCGTCCCAAACTAAATTGATTCTAGCAGAGGGAAGATTCACCTCCCAAAAGGAGGATACATGTACTTTAATAGACTTATAGTTATCCATAATGGTAAGCCAATATGGATTCAGCCTAAAACCAAGCCCCTTATTATCTTTATTCTCCCCAATGCAGACCTCAATAGATACGGGTGAGTGATCTGAAACTGTTCTTACTCCATATCGTATCCTTCTAATATTGTTTAAGTTCCTCTCATTAGTAAGTGCTAAATCAATCCTGGACATTGCTCTACCCCCCTACTAACACAGGAGTATACCTTTCTCCGCCAAAATGTTCCCATAGATCCACCAATCCAACCTCCAAGCAAAACTGAGGCAGTGGAGAATTGAAGATGTTCCTTCCCAAGTCTGCATCTAATGTCAGCCTGTCCTTTTTAGGATCCATAACAGCGTTAAAGTCTCCCATCAGTACGAGCCGACATTCTGGTTTCTTTTCCAGAAAGCGCAGTAGTTGGGTAAGTGGATACATAGAAAATGGCGGAGGTATGCAGAAAAAGGCGAGAATATAGCTGTGACCATAGAGCCTACCATACAGGAAAATAAATCTACCCTGGTCATCTATGTAAGAGTCTATTAAAGTAAAATCTATAGAGTTATGAATCAGGACCGATACTTCCCTAGAGGCACTATTAAAGGTTGAGTGGTAGGATTGGGAATGCCATCCCGTCATCAAACGGGTCACTGTCTCATCGGTAAGATGAGTTTCCACTATACAAATGATTGCAGGAAGGTATCTTTTTAATGCATCGATAATGGCTTGCCTCTTAACCCTTTCCCCAAGGCCTCTAACATTCCAAGAGACGATTCTAACGGACATCAATTATCAAAAAAACAAAAAACAACACCCCTTCCCTGCAGGGCAATACCCACCCCCTCTCCCCCCCCTCTGTTGGTCCGCACGATCAAGTCAGCAAACCTCTATCTTCCGGCCATTCTCCCCCCACTCGTCCCATCCCCCCTCCATCCCCTCCGTTGCTTCTTTTCAAATCATTTCGTTTCGAAGAAATATTTCATATGCCCAGTTGTTCCATCCAGTCCAGCACTTGTTGCGGTCTTTCAAAAAATTGGGAAGTCCCGTTATAAATCACTCTCAGTTTCGCTGGATACTGTAGAGAATATTTAATATCCTTAGACGCCAGGCGTTTCTTTATCTCAATAAAACTTCTTCTTTTTTCTTGAGTCTGCCAAGCAAAGTCGGGGAAAAATAGCAATTTTTTGCACGGGCGTGATGACGTGAACACTCACATTGCGTTCTCCCCTCCCTCTCTCTCTCCCTCCTCGTCTCCAATGCAGCGGGAAGTTTGAGTGAAGCACACCGAAGTATGCTGTCTGCTCAGTGAAGCCTCCCTCTGCGTTCTCGGAGGGCTTCCTACCACCTACTTGCTGCTGGTTACCTCCGTCCCTCTTCCTCTCCTACTCTCCTAATGGTGTGACCTGGTCTGACTCTCTCCTGCCGTGATTGTCCGGGTCTCCCTCGGTCCTCCCTTCGGTCCTCTCCGCTCTGCTGCTTCTCTGCTCCTCTGCTGGATGTGCCGTCTCCCCCTGCTTAAGCTGTGCTGTGTCGGCTCCTGCTCGCCTACTGCGCTGGGCTGTATCATCTGCTCCTGCCTGCTCCTTCTTGGGACTGAGTCTGTCAAGTGAGGACGCCTGGGACTCGATACCCGACACGTGAGAAATTTAATGGAAGGAGCGTATGTACTGTATTTGTCTCTGTTTGCACATACCTAAGTGCCCTGTTTGGTGCCCCACATGAATTATTTATTTGGACATTGGAAGTACAGGACATATAAAAAAAGGAGAGAAAGGGGAGGTTAAAAGGGGGTGTAAAAAGAAAGGGGGAGATTCCTTAAAAATATTAAAAAATACCCTAAAAACCCTAAAAAAAAAAAAAAACTTTTAGAAAAAAAAAGGGGAGTAAGCCCCAAGAAACTTTCAAAAAATTGGGAGTAAAAGGAGGTAGAGAAGGAAAAAAACTAAAGAAAAGGAGAAAGGGAGGAAAGAAAAGGAGGAAAGAAAAAAAAAAGAAAGGGAAAAAAAAAGGGAAAAAAGGGAGAAGAAAAAAAAAATAAAAAAAGGAGAAAGAGAAGGAAGAAGGAAGGGAAGGAAGAGAAGATAAAAGGAAAAAAAAAAAAAGAAAAAAAAAGAATTTAAATGAATATAAACGAATATAAAAATAAGACGTATTAAGATAGAAAAGAGGCTTTAAACAAGAAATGGCTCCAAAGCGGCACTCAATTGACTCTTCTGGAATAAAGCCAGGGTCCAAGACACTAGAGAGTAAAATTGATAAGTTTTTGAAATCTTCTTTAAATGAAAAGGATTTACCTAAAGGAAAACCGGGTGTTAATCCTAAAAAAGTGGCTAAAGCCCCCCAAGCTGAAGAAGTCTCTGAGGACGGATCTTCAGAGGTGGGCCAGGAAGGAGGGGAGGAAAGTCTGCTAATGCCAACAGAAATTGAGCACGACCCCTTAGCTTTGGAATAAATCATGCATGCGGTTAAAAATAACGGTATCCTTATGCAGGGGATGTCCACTCAGTTGGGGTCTATGCAGAGTGATATATCCTTGATAAGAGATGAGCTGACAAAAATGGTCGACTCTCTGCAAACAGATACTGTCATGTTAAAAACTAAGACTGTGTCCCTGGCTTTTGAAAACTCCCTTTTAAAAAATAAGTTGGAGGATCTGGAAAACAGATCAAGGCGTTATAATATCCGCATAGTTGGATTTCCAGAAGGAATTGAAGGTCGGCAGTTAGTGGAGCAACTGAAGGATTTAATTGTGGAAAACCTGGGTAGTGAACATTTTTCATCTATGTTTCAAATAGAAAGAGCCCACCGGATTCCAGGGGGGAAACCCATCCCAGGGAGGCCGCCGCGAGTAATCTTAATAAAGCTGCTATTGTCGATGGACAGAGACATGATATTGAGAAGAGCAAGAGAATGCTCACCTATTGTCTATCAGGGGGTTTGCATCATTCCTGTAGTAATTTTTATCTCCCTTGGTCTCCATCTTGCCATCAAGCAAATTTTAGCTGTTGTGGTCATCATGGGGTTTGACTTTGTCTTCCCTCCTTTTAGTTTTTCACATGCACTATATTTTGTGGCCTGAGTTGGTTATTTGTCTATTTCCCAATGAAGGAAGGGATTATATATTGACTGACACTAGTGGGGTGGGTATAGCAAGTGAGATCATTATTGGTATTCAGGCACTGGGTATTCACCCAGCTGGGTTTAGGTGGAGAGAGGGTGAGACGCATGCAGTATGTGACCTATACGTGGCTTAATTGTTTTTGTTTTCTTTCTTTCTTTCTCTTTTTTGTCTCTTTTTCTTCTTTCTTTTCTCTCTTTTCATCTCTCTTTTTTCCTGTTTTTGTTTATTTTATTTTATTGTTTTTTATGTATGTTTTTATTGTATGTATGCACATGCGTATATATATGTACAACTTACAAATTATATATATATATATATATATATATATATATACACATACACACACACACAACTATCAGTAGTCGTATGTATGCATGCGTGTATATATATGTATCATTCCTTATTTTCCTTTTTTATCAACCATGCTCTCTTTATTTTTATTTCTATTTTCCACCACTCAATGTATTGGTTGCATTAGCTATTTATCTTCAATGGAATTTATTATGTGTTTTAATCGTTGTTCACAAGGTATTATGAATTCTGGGTATGAGCTATATATCTAAAATTATGTATTTTGAATCATGTTTGCAATTATTAATATTGTATTGGTGTTTTTTAATTCTTATTCTAATCATGCATTCACTTTGGTACTTGACTTATATTAAACCCTTAAGGACCATTTTTTGCAAATCTGACCAGTGTCACTTTATATGTGAATAACTTTAAAATACTTTTACTTATCCAGGTCATTCTGAAAGTGTTTTTTCGTCAAATATTGTACTTTATGACACTGGTAAAAGGAAGTAAAAAAAATCTTTATTTATAAAAAATACAAAATTTACCAAAAATTTAGAAAAATTTGACAACTTCCCATTTTCTATTTCTCTACTTCTATAATACATAGTAATACCTCCCAAAATAGTTATTACTTTAAATTACACATATGTCTACTTCATGTTTGGATCATTTTGGGAATGCCAATTTATTTTTTGGTGAAGTTACAAGGCTTAGAAGTTTAGAAGCAAATCTTGACATTGACCAGTTCAGGTCTGAAGTCACTTTGTGAGGCTTACATATTAAAAACAACACACAAATGACGCCATTCTAGAAACTACACCCCTCAAGGTATTCAAAACTGATTTTACAAATTTTGTTAAGCCTTTAGGTGTTCAACAAGAGTTAATGGCAAATGGAGATAAAATTTCAGAATTTCGATTTTTTGGCAAATTTTCCATTTTAATCCCTTTGTCCAGTAACAAAGCAAGGGTTAACAGCCAAACAAAACTCCATATTTATTGCCCTGATTCTTTAGTTTGTAGAAACACCCCATATGTGGTCATAAACTGCTGTTTGGGCAGACGGCAGGGTGCAGAAGGAAAGAAGCGCAATGTGGTTTTTGGAAGGCAGATTTTGCTGGACTGGTTTACTTACACCATGTCCCATTTGAAGCCCCCCCCCCCCCCCCGATGCAGCCCTACAGTAGAAACTCCAAAAAAGTTACCCCATTTTGGAAACTACGGGATAAGGTGGCATTTTTGTTGGTACTATTTTAGGATAAATATGATTTTTGGTTGCTCTTTATTACACTTTTTTGAGGCAAGGTAATTTGGTTGACCAGACTCTTGGCTACAGAGACTGGACGAGAGGGTGGTGCTTAACCAATTGGAAGCATTATCTTCAGAAATCCAACTGACCAACTGTTCACACTGGTACGACTTCCACAGTGTTGTCCTGCGCCACCCAGCTAAGTTGGACACGAAGATGGGTACGATGGATATGGATGTTTTTTTTTTTTTTCTGGTGCACTGGCAGCAGGCACAGTTTCATTGCGCCCAGGGCCACGGCCTCTGCGTGCACCATCAGCATCACGCCCACTTCCCGGTCCCTTAGTGCTCTCCTTCATATTCATGGTTTTGTCACTAGATATGGCGCAGATTGTTTTACTGTCCGCTAAAGACACAGTTTTCAGATACAGGACAGTATCCGTCACAGAAACTCACAGAATATGGTACATAGGGTACCTCTATTAGACCCAAATTATTGGAATTTTTAATACAGACACTGTTTGCAGATGTTCTACAGTATTGGTTAAAGAACACCACAGATTATAGACACTAGATGTGGCCCAGATTATTGGAATTTGTAATACAGAAACTGTTTGCAGATGTTCTACAGTATTGGTTGGTGAAGTCATATATGAAACACTTAATCGGAGAAGCCATGCGTGAGAGACTCTAATGGCGGAGCCATGCGTGAGAGACTCTAAAGGCGAAGTCATGTGTCAAACTCTTAATCGTAGAAACCATGCGTAAGAGACTCTAATGGCAGACACTTAATTGGAGAAGCCATGCGTGAGAGACTCTAATGGCGGACACTAAATTGGAGAAGCCATGCGTGGGAGACACTAATGGCGAAGTCATATGTCAAACACTTAATCGGAGAAGCCATGCGTGAGAGACTCTGATGGAAGACACTTAATTGGAGAAGCCATGCGTGAGAGACTCTAATGGCGGACACCAAATCGGAGAAGCCATGCGTGAGAGACTCTAATGGCGAAGTCATGTGTGTAAAACAAACGGAGAAACCATGCGTGAGACTCTAATGGCGAAGTCATATGTGTAACACTAAATCAGAGAAGCCATGCGTGGGAGACTAATGGCGGAGTCATATGTGAAACATTTAATCGTAGAAGCCATGCGTGAGAGACTCTAATGGCAGACACTAAATCGGAGAAGCCATGCGTGAGGGACTCTAATGGCGGACACTTAATCGGAGAAGCATTGCTTGAGAGACTATAATGGCGAAGTCATGTGTGTAAAACATAAACAGAGAAGCCATGCGTGAGAGACTCTGATGGCGGAGTCATATGTGTAACATTAAATCGGAGAAGCCATGCGTGAGAGACTCTGATGGCGAAGTCACATGTCAAACACTTAATCGGAGAAGCCATGCATGAGGGACTCTAATGGTGGACACTTAATCGGAGAAGCATTGCTTGAGAGACTATAATGGCGGAGTCATGTGTGTAAAACATAACGGAGAAGCCATGCGTGAGAGACTCTGATGGCAGACGCTTAATTGGAGAAGCCATGCGTGAGAGACTCTGATGGCGGAGTCATATGTGTGACTGACCCACTGACCGCTGAGAAGTTATTTAGTTAACTGGGGCAAGGGACCAATCTGAGTGAATATGAACCAGAAGTAAAGGAGACCAGTCTAAGTAAATGCAACCCAGGACTGAAAACACCCCCCAAAAAAAATTTAAATTCCCCCCCCCCCCGAAGTGAACAGAAAAAGTAGGCCTTTGGAATGTAACAAACCAACAAGGAAAAACACGCAAGCTTGAGAAGAAAGCAGCTATGTTTATTGGGAGAGCAGTGTCAGAGCGGTATGCTGACTGCCCTAGTGAAAATACTGAGTAACCATGAAGTCGAAATAAAAGGAAAATGTAGCTATAAGTGGAAGCAGAGTATAACACATGATGTAAAAACAGGTGGGTGAATGCAGCTCTGGATGTGAGTGGTGCCTAAAACATGGTATGGAACCAGCTCTGAGCATGAAGAGCGAGGTATAACGCAGCTGTATGAATGCAATCTGAAAGTTAGCCGAGTATTGATGTGATACAACAACAGATGCATCAATGCAGCTCTAGTAGTGAATGGAGTATAGGAGAAAATGTAAATGCAGACACACGGACGTAGCTTTGAAGTTAACAAACCTAGCCATGATAATTCGACCATTAGCGCCCAACCCCCTTCGCCCCAGAGAGCTACAAGTCACGGACTGTGTAACGAAGTCCGATCCCACCGTGAATGCCAGCACTCGCCTGGCACCATCTGCCATTGCCCGGGTGCGAATGGACCTCCACATAATGCTGCAGGAGTTTTTTTATTTATTTTTTTAAAGATGGTCACCACAACACCACCTCGTGTTCCTCTAAGAAACATAAACGTAGTTGAACATAAACCCTGATGCAACACCAATTAATCGACACAATAGTGCACCTATAAACACAGCACAGAAACGCTGACACATGCGTGCCCATGACATACAATTTATAGATTAAACACACTTACCAGAGCCTCAGAACTCAAATACAGGCGCCTTGGTCAATCTGCTTGTGCCCCCATATATGGACCACTGACATACATTTACTTACACCTTGCATGTCTGGCGCTAACTGCGGACGTGCGCCCCACATGTAAACCAGGTGACAGTAAACATGCACTTTTTTTTTTTTCTATCGACCATTGATACATGACCCTTCCAGAGAGATAAACAAAATAATACCATCACTTAAACACTGCGTGCGTAGCTTGGAAACACGCGTCCCGTATCAAACAGATGTCAGAAAACATTCGACCATACCTACTCTAGGTGCATGCAACACCAATAACTATATGCAATAACCCCCAACAAGCCCCTGAACAGCCAGACAAAAATACTAAAAACAGTCACTTGACCATTAGAGCCCAACTTTGCTTCATTCCAGAGTATTGCGAATCGCATACCGCAGTATGGATCACGTGCCAACAAGTGCGATTCTACAGTGAATGCCAGCACTCGCCTGGCACTTTCTGCCGCTGCCCAGGCGTGAATGAGCCTGCACACGATGCAGCTGCGTTTTTTTTTTTCATTAACCATTGATACACAACACTTAAACACAGCGTGCTTAGCTTGAGCCAACTGCAGACACGCAATCCACATGTAAACCATGTATCAGAAACATACAACCATACCTACTCTAAGTGCATGCTACCTCAATAACTGTATGCAATGGCTCCCATAGGCCTCTGAAAAGCCAGACAAACAATACTGACGCCATCGCTCGAGCATTAGCGCCCAAACTCTGCTTCATCCCAGAGCGCTACATGTTGCGGACCACAGCGTAGGTCCCGTGCAAACCACTCCAATCCTACCATGAATACCAGCGCCTTCCTGAGAGATTCTGCCGTCGCCCAGCTGTAAGGAGCCTGTACACCATGCTGCTGTATCCTAGAGCTGACCCAGAGGTGGTGAAATTAGCTGAATCAGCGTCAGCCTGGGCCCACAGGTGCCTATAAATAGCCTAGCTATCAGCCAGCCTAGGCCCACAGGTGCATATAAATAGCCTAGCTATCAGCCAGCCTAGGCCCACAGGTGCATGTAAAAAGCCTTGTAATCAGCCCCCCCTCCCACAAATACAGCAAATATATTTGCTTAATACATAAACAGTGGGTATAATAACAGTGGAAATAACTTATATATAATAAAATAACTAAAAATGAAACAATATTAATTGGCAACTCGGAGGAGGAGGTGGAATAGGAGGTTGGGGAGGCGTCAGGTGGGAATGCCATCAGCAGCGCATCTACCAGCGTGTGTTTTGTAGTCAGTAGTCACGCATCTTTTGATCAGTAACATACGTTTTTACAAAATTTGGTTTCCTGCCAGCAATGCACAGCTGTGGCAAAAATGGTTAATGTCACCGACCAATGGAACAGGTGATATTCAGAAATGTTAGGCCCCTGGCACCCAGACAGAGAAGAGGTCAATGCTCGGCAAAACAGGCTTCATTTAACCCACCAATGCAGCAGGCGATTATCAGAAATGTAGGCCCCTGGCACCCAGACAGAGGAGGGGTTACTGGATGGCAAACAGAGGTTAATGTCACCCACCAAAGCAACAGGCGATTATCTGAAATGTAGGCACCTGTCACCCACACAGAGGAGAGGGAAATGCATGGCAAAAGAGGCTTCATGTCACCCAGCAATAGAGATGTCGCGAACATAAAATTTGCCTTTCGCAAACGGCGAAGACGAACTTCCGCAAATGTTTGCGAACCGGCGAACCTGGCGAGCCATAGACTACAATAGGCAGGCGAACTTTAAAACCCACAGGGACTCTTTCTGGCCACAATAATGATGGAAAAGTTGTTTCAAGGGGACTAACACCTGGACAATTACAATCCATGGAAAATGACGTAGTTGACGCAGAGTCGGGTTTTAATCCATAAAGGGCATAAATCACCTAACATTCCTAAATTGTTTGGAATAACGTGCTTTAACCACTTGAAGACCACAGGTTTATACCCCCCTAGTGACCAGGCCCTTTTTTACAATTCCGCACTACACTACTTTCACCGTTTATTGCTCCGTCATGCAACTTACCACCCAAATGAATTTTACCTCCTTTTCTTCTCACTAATAGAGCTTTCATTTGGTGGTATTTCATTGTTGCTGACATTTTTACTTTTTTTGCTATTAATAAAAATTTAACGACATTTTTGCAAAAAAATGACATTTTTCACTTTCTGTTGTAAATTTTTTTTAAAAAAACTACATTTCTATATAAATTTTTCTCTAAATGTATTGTTCTACATGTCTTTGATAAAAAAAGTCCAATAAGTGTATATTTATTGGTTTGGGTAAAAGTTATAGCGTTTACAAACTATGGTGCAAAAAAGTGAATTTCGGCATTTTGAAGCAGCTCTGACTTTCTGAGCGCCTGTCGTGTTTCTTCAGGTGCTAGAATGCCAGGAAAGTATAAATACCCCCAAATCACACCATTTTAGAAAGAAGACACCCCAAAGTATTCGCGGAGGGGCTTGAGTGAGTTCATGTATCATTTCATTTTTTTCACAAGTTAGCGGAAAATGACACTTTCTGAGGAAAAAAATAATAATAAAGTTTCCATTTCTGCTAACTTCTGGCAAAAAAAAAAAAATCTCATACGGGCTCATTATGCCCCTCAGTGAATACCTTGGGGTGTCTACTTTCCGAAATGGGGTCATTTGTGGGGTGTTTGTACTGTTCTGGCATTTTGGGCGAGGCTAAATTGTGAGCCGCCATGTAAAGCTAAAGGTACTCATTGGTTTAGGGCCCCTTTGCGACCCAGGCTGCAAAAAGTGTCACTCCTGTGGTATCGCCGTACTCAGGAGAAGTAGGGCAATGTGTTTTGGGGTGTATTTTTACATATACCTATGTTGGGTGAGAGAAATATCTCTGTAAACTGACAACTTTGTATAAAAAATTTAAAAATTGTCATTTACAGAGATATTTCTCACACCCAGCAGGGGTATATATAAAATACACCCCAAAACATATTACATACCTCACTCCCTGAGTACGGCGATACCACATGTGTGTTACACTTTTGCAGCCTGAAATGCAAAAGGCCTAATTCAATGAGTACCTTTAGGATTTCACAGGGCATTTTTACGCATTTGGATTCCAGACTTCTTCTCACGCTTTAGGGGCCTCTAAAATGCCAGGACAGTATAAATACCTCACATGTGACCCCATTTTAGAAGAAGACACCCCAAGGTATTCCGTGAGGGGTATGGTGAGTTCATGTAAAATTTTATTTTTGTCACAAGTTAGTGGAATATGAGACTTTGTAAAAACAAAATAAAAAAATAAAAATATATCAATTTCCGCTAACTTGTGCCAAAAAAAATTCTGTGAACTCGCCATGCCCCTCACGGAATACCTTGGGGTGTCTTCTTTCCAAAATGGGGTCACATGTGGGGTATTTATACTCACCTGGCATTTTAGGGAACCTAAAGCGTGAGAATCAAATGCGTAAAATGCCCTGTGAAATCCTAAAGGTACTCATTGGTTTTAGGGCCCCTTTGCGCATCTTGGCTGCAAAAAGTGTCACTCATGTGGTATCGCCGTACTCAGGAGAGTAGGGCAATGTGTTTTGGGGTGTATTTTTACATATACCCATGCTGGGTGTGAGAAAAAAATACACCCCAAAACACATTGCCCTACTTCTCCTGAGTACGGCGATACCACATGAGTGACACTTTTTGCAGCCAAGATGCGCAAGGCCCAAATTCCCATGAGTACCTTTTAGGAGGGCATTTTTACGCATTTTTCTTCTCATGCTTTAGGGCCCCTAAAATGCCAGGGCAGTATAAATACCCACATGTGACCCCATTTTGGAAAGAAGACACCCCAAGATATTCCATGAGGGGCATGGCGAGTTCATAGAAAAAAATTTTTGGCACAAGTTAGTGGAAATTGATTTTTATTGTTTTTCTCACAAAGTCTCCCTTTCCGCTAACTTTTGACAAAAGTTTAATTTTTCATGGACTCACTATGCCCCTCAGCGAATACCTTGGGGTGTCTTCTTTCCAAAATGGGGTCACATGTGGGGTATTTATACTGCCCTGGCATTTTAGGGCCCTAAAGCGTGAGAAGAAAATGCGTAAAATGCCCTCCTAAAAGGTACTCATGGAATTTGAGCCTTTGCGCATCTTGGCTGCAAAAGTGTCACTCATGTGTATCGCCGTACTCAGGAGAAGTAGGACAATGTGTTTTGGGGTGTATTTTTACATATACCCATGCTGGGTGAGAGAAATATCTCTGTAAATTACCAACTTTGAATAAATTTTTTAAAAAGTTGTCATTTACAGAGATGTTTCTCACACCCAGTATGGGTATATGTAAAAATACACCCTAAAACACATTGCCCTACTTCTCCTGAGTACGGCGATACCACATGTGTGACACTTTTTGCAGCCAAGATGCGCAAAGGGCCCTAAAACCAATGAGTACCTTTAGGATTTCACAGGGCATTTTTACGCATTTGGATTCTCACACTTTAGCACTCCTAAAATGCCAGGTGAGTATAAATACCCCACATGTGACCCCATTGTGGAAAGAAGACACCCCAAGGTATTCTGTGAGGGGTATGGCGAGTTCACAGAAAAAAATTTTTGACACAAGTTAGCGGAAATTGATATATATATATATTTTTTACAAAGTCTCATATTCCACTAACTTGTGACAAAAATAAAATTTTACATGAACTCACCATACCCCTCACGGAATACCTTGAGGTGTCTTCTTTCTAAAATGGGGTCACATGTGGGGTTTTTGTACTGCCCTGGCATTTGAGGGTCTCCGCAATCATTACACGTATGGCCAGCATTAGGAGTTTCTGCGATTCTCCTTATATTGAGCATACAGGTAATGAGATTTTTTTCCGTTCAGCCGCTGCGCTGAAAAAAAAATAAATGAACGGCACAGATTTTTTCATTCGCATTGGTCAATGTGGATGAAAAATCTCTGCCAAAATCAGTGATTGCGGTGCGGTGGGCGCTAGCTAACTAACAAGTAGCTAACTAACTGGCGGTGATAACGGGACCCTTATGCCCCATTCACACGTCCGAAATTCTGTTTGCGGAACGGAATTGCGGACCCATTCATTTCTATGGGGACAGACTTTGTCCCGCTCGGATCCGGAATTACGGATCCGCGCTCCGGGTCTGCACTTCCGTTCCGCAAAAATATAGAACATGTCCTATTCTTGTCCGCAATTGCGGACAAGAAAAAGCATTTTCTATATAGTTCTGTGCGGATCTGCAAAATGCGGAAAGCGCATTGCCGGTGTCCGTATTTTGCGGATCCGCAGATCCATGGATCCGCAGATCCATGGATCCGCAAAACACATACGGACGTCTGAATGAGCCTGTAGGGGGTGATTAGTGACAGGGGGTGACAGGGGTGATCAGGGGGTGACATGGGTGATCAGGGGTTAATCAGTGATGGGGGTGGGGGTGTGTGTAGTGATTGGTGCACTTTTCCTATAGTTTCCTCTGGTGGTCCCAAACAAAGGGACCACCAGACGAGCAGATAGCAGGTATATCAGACGCTGTTTAAAAACAGCGTCTGATATGCGATTTAAATGCGGTTTTTTCCGCATCTACAGCCTGCCAGCGCATGATCAGCGCTGGCAGGCTGTAGTTTCAGTTGTCCCGGCTCCGATCACATGAACGCGCACGCACGACGCGCGCGCGTTCATGTGAAATCTCGGGTCTCACGAGATGACGCCGATAGGCGGCAGTGAGACCTGAGAGAGCCGCCGCGCTGACGCCCATCGGCGTTAGCGTGGCGGCAAGTGGTTAAAGCATCCAGTGTGTGTATACGATCAGGTTTGATGTTGTATCGATCAGGTAGTGTAAGGGTTACTCCCGCTTCACAGTGACAGACCAAACTCTGACAGACCAAACTCCCCATTTAATGCACCGCAAACTCCCCATTTGCACAAGGTTGGATACCAAGCTAGCCATGTCCCGTTCCTTGTCCTCACTGACGTCATTGAAGGTCTCTTCCTCCACCCAGCCACATATAACACCAAGGGTCCCCAAAAGGTGACAACAAGCCCCCTGGGACGCCTGTTGTGGTTGGTCTTCCACCTCCTCAAAGCCACCTTCCTCCTCCAGGTTTGTCACCTCCGCAAAAGGACGCATGAGCCTACAGCCATTGTGCATGAGCATTCAGTAACGCGGCCAAAAAATACCCAGCTCCGCAGAGGCTGTCCTAAAAAAATATGTTCTTACCAGTTTAATCTCTGTTTTGTCCCCTATCAGGGGCCGGTGTATGGAATAGATTTTAGAAACCCGGGAGATAGAAAAAGACCCATGCTCGGTCCGCTTCGTTTGAATTTTAGGTCACTGCGCGTGCTCCGTGCAATGTACTGTAACACCCTATATGAGTGGTGGGCAGTGGGCACAGTACAGTCTGTGGGCCTGACGCACAGTGGCAGGCAACTGCAATTATATTAAAGGGTAAAAATTAAATGACTTTTTTATCTGCAAGGTACAATCTGTGGGCCTGCGGCCTCTCACAAACGGGCAGGCAGCTGCAATATACACTCACCTAAAGAATTATTAGGAACACCATACTAATACGGTGTTGGACCCCTTTTGCCTTCAGAACTGCCTTAATTCTACGTGGCATTGATTCAACAAGGTGCTGATAGCATTCTTTAGAAATGTTGGCCCATAGTGATAGAATCGCTTCTTGCAGTTGATAAAGATTTGAGGGATGCACATCCAGGGCACGAAGCTCCCGTACCACCACATCCCAAAGATGCTCTATTGGGTTGAGATCTGGTGACTGTGGGGGCCATTTTAGTACAGTGAAATCATTGTCATGTTCAAGAAACCAATTTGAAATGATTCGAGCTTTGTGACATGGTGCATTATCCAGCTGGAAGTAGCCATCAGAGGATGGGTACATGGTGGCCATGAATGGATGGACATGGTCAGAAACAATGCTCAGGTAGCCCGTGGCATTTAAACGATGGCCAATTGGCACTAAGGGGCCTAAAGTGTGCCCAGAAAACATCCCCCACACCATTACACCACCACCACCAGCCTGCACAGTGGTAACAAGGCATGATGGATACATGTTCTCATTCTGTTTATGCCAAATTCAGACTCTACCATTTGAATGTCTCAACAGAAATCGAGACTCATCAGACCAGGCAACATTTTTCCAGTCTTCAACAGTCCAATTTTGGTGAGCTCGTGCAAATTGTAGCCTCTTTATCCTATTTGTAGTGGAGATGAGTGGTACACGGTGGGGTCTTCTTCTGTTGTAGCCCATCCGCCTCAAGGTTGTGCGTGTTGTGGCTTCACAAATGCTTTGCTGCATACTTCGGTTGCAACGAGTGGCTATTTCAGTCAACGTTGCTCTTCTATCAGCTTGAATCAACTTTCAGCGAGGTTTTGAGTACTTCAAGGGCGCACAAATAACGACCGTCTACGTCACGGAGTGGTTATTTTGTGTGTAAATTTTATTATGACAACGCGTTTTGGGACTTCTTGTCCCTTTTTCAAGTCTATAAAAAATATATATATATATATACACATATATGTACGTTCAATAATGTGGTAAACCTCAATTGATAGTAACAAAAATTGTAGTAAAATAGTGACAATAAAACGTGACAGTTGTCACTATTTTACTACAATTTTTGTTACTATCAATTGAGGTTTACCACATTATTGAACGTACATATATGTGTATATATATATATATATATATTTTATAGACTTGAAAAAGGGACAAGAAGTCCCGAAACGCGTTGTCATAATAAAATTTACACACAAAATAACCACTCCGTGACGTAGACAGTCGTTATTTGTGCGCCCTTGAAGTACTCAAAACCTCGCTGAAAGTTCCTTACACACAGTCCCCAGGGAGCACTGGCAACTCCATCCAGGGTACTGAAAGAGTACCGGCAGCACCGACCATCAGGAGCCTAACACTAGGCAAAACATCGCTCTTCTGGTTGTTGTGCCCACCAATGCACAACTAAAAAAGGTGAGCAGTTCTCAACCACTTGATACAGAAACGTATATACAACATATTGCCCTATGAGCGCCTCTCCTCTCTTTCTTTTTCTTGCCATCAGCTTGAATCAGTCGGCCCATTCTCCTCTGACCTCTAGCATCAACAAGGCATTTTCGCCTACAGGACTGCCGCATACTGGATGTTTTTTTCCTTTTCACACCATTCTTTGTAAACCCTAGAAATGGTTCTGCGTGAAAATCCCCGGTAACTGAGCAGTACTGAAAAATACTCAGACTGGCCCGTTTGGCACCAACAACCATGCCACGCTCAAAATTGCTTAAATAATCTTTCTTTCCCATTCTGACATTCAGTTTGGAGTTCAGGAGATTTCACTGATGGTTGCTAGGAGATGTTGTTTGTAAACCTTCAGTTTTTTTTTACGCGCGTGAAAAACGCATCAAAACGCATTGCACCGCTCGGAAAAAACTGAACAACTGAACGCAATCGCAGGCAAAACTGAATGGCTTGCTTGTGAAATCGCACAGTTTTCACTGAACGCATTCGCAACGCATCTGGACCTAAGGCCCCATTCACACATCAGCAATTTTTGTCCCCATCCATTCCGCAATTCTGCGGATTGGATGCGGACCCATTCATTGTGATTGGGGTCGGACGTGATGCGGAGAGCACACTATGTGCTCTCCGCTTCCGCATTTACGGAGCCGCGGCCCCGAACTTCCGGGTTTTGGCCCCTAAACATCCGGCCATGGCTCCGCAAAAGATAGAGCATGTTCTATTTGTGTCCGCAGCCTGCGGCGAGGAATAGGCATGTCTATGGGGAGTGCCGGCATGGTGTGTTACGGATCCGCAAGCTTCAGAATGAATCTAAGATGAATGCTGTTCTTGCTTTTTGATAGGAGGTGGGAGGGTCTGGGAGGGAGGGTATGCTGATTGGCTGGAATGTGTCTGCTGACTGTGAGGTACAGGGTCAAAGTTTGCAGTAAAGTATAGGGGGCGAATCGACCATCGCATATGTTCGCCCGCCGCAGAGAAAGCGAACATGTGATATTCGCCGGGAACTGATCACCGGCGAATAGTTCAGGACATCTCTACCAAGCAAAGGAACAGTCCATTTTCAGTAATTTAGGCCCCTGGCACCCAGACAGAGGAGAGAGGTCACGTAAAAGCAAAACAGGCATCATGTTACTCAGCAATGCAGCAGTGGATTATTATAAATGTACGGCAAAAAGCAGACAGAGGAGTGGTCAATGCACGGCAAAAAGAGGTTAATGTCACCCACCAAGGCAACAGGCAATTATCATAAATGTAGGCCACAGCCACCCAAAAAGAGGAGAAAGGTCAATGTACCGCCAATGTACCGTCTTCATGTCACCCAGCAATGGAACAGACCACTTCCAGTAATTTAGGCCCTATCACCCTGACAGAGGAGAGAGGTCCAGTAACAGCAACACAGGCTTCAAGTCACCCACCAAAGCAACAGGTCATTTTCAGTAATTTAGGCCGCAGGCACCCAGACAGAGAAGAGTATTCAATGCACGGCAAAACAAGCTTCATGTCACCCATCAAAGCAACAGGCCATTTTCAGTAATTTAGGCCGCAGGCACCCAGACAGATGAGAGGTTCATTAAAATTGAGGTAGCGCCCAAAATAATGGTACAAATAAAAAAAGGATTCAATCAATAAGTGCACTGGAGTACAAGAATGTATGGTTGAGGCGGTTATAAATGTCTATTCTGCACAAGGTACGGACAAGTCCCATGGGATCCATGCCTGGTTCATTTTAATGAACGTGAGCTTGTCCACATTGGCTGTGGACAGGCGGCTGCGTTTGTCTGTAATGACGCCCCTTTCCGTGCTAAATACACGTTTAGACATTACACTGGCTGCAGGGCAGGCCAGTACCTCCAAGGCATAAAGGGCAAGCTCAGGCCGTGTGGACAATTTGGAGACCCAGAAGTTGAATGGGGCAGACCCATCAGTCAGAACGTGGAGGCGTGTGCACATATACTGTTCCACCATGTTGTTCAAATGCTGCCCCCTGCTAAGATGTTCCATATCAGCTGGTGGTGCAGGTTGCTGTGGCGCGGTGACAAAACTTTTCCACATGTCAGCCATGCTAACCCTGCATTCTGAGGAGCTGGCCGTGACGCAGCTGCGTTGGCGACCTCTTGCTCCGCCTCCTCCTCTACTTTCGCCTTGTGCTTCCACTTGTCCCCTCGTGTCATTTGGGAATGCCCTCAGAAGCGTCAACCAGTGTGCGCTTGTACTCGCGCATTTTCCTATCATGCTCCAGTGCGGGAATTAAGGTGGGCACGTTGTCTTTGTACCGGGGATCCAACAGGGTGGCAACCCGGTAGTCAGCACAAGATATAATGTGGGCAACTTGCTGTCGTTGCACAGGCACTGCAGCATGTAGTCGCTCATGTGTGCCAGGCTGCCCAGAGGTAGGAATAAGCTGTCCTCTGGAGGTGGTGTATCGTCTGTGTCCTCTGTATCCCCCCAGCCACGCTCCAGTGATGGCCCTGAGCTGCATTGAGTGCCACCCTGCAATGAACCTGGTTCCTCCTCCTCCTCTACCTCATCCTCCTCCTCCTCATCCGACAGAACTGTGCCCTGGCTGGCAACATGTGTTACTGGCCTCTGCTGGTGCAGGAACCCACCCTCTGGGCCACTTCAGAATGACTGGCATGCCCCAGGCAAGGGATGTGTGTCAAACTGGCTAGTCCCAGAGCTGCAACAGGATTTTGCCCATTATCGCACACCACCAGGCTGGGCTTGAGGCTCACTGGCAGCAACCACTCATCGGTCTGTTGTTCTATGCCCCTCCAAAGCTCCTGTGCGGTGTGGGGTTGGTCACCCAAACACATGAGTTTTAAAATTGCCTGCTGACGTTTTCCCCTGGCTGTGCTGAAGTTGGGGGTGAGGTTCTTTCGATGACCGGACGTGGGGGTGATAGAAGAGGTGGATGACGATGCGGATTAGGAGAAAGAGGCAACAGGTGGCATAGAATAATGAATTGCCAAGCATGCCTCTATTTGAACCTGATAACAAAGATCATAGCGGGTACACTTCCAAAATAATAACTGAAGAACGGAAACGAAAGTGACTCCTAAAAATATTCTTTATTAGTGTTTTTTTTTAAATTGTTACCCATCTAATGTAGGAAAACCTCCCTAACAACATATAAAATAGAAAGGGTAGTATTGGGCGGCTACAGTAGGACTGCTGACTATGGGTGGTGAAGATATCTATCCCTATCACTCACCCTATCTTGTCTCAGCCCGAGGGCAACCCCTGGTGGTGGGGACCCCCCGTCCTCGTACCTAGCCTCCTTGCCCTGTAATACACCCTTATTCCTCCTGTTGTACTATACCCTATTCACAATCCCAACAATACCCTTAACCCCGACGCGTTTCCCCCAACTCGGGTTCATCAGGGGGTACCACAATTCATATTTGTTGGAAATAATGTACATCCAAATCCTGTTCAAGAGATGCGGAACCCTGGAGCCGACGGTGGTGGTCAGATAATGGACACCTGTATAAGACATATATATGGAACAGCCGTTAGCCATACCTTAGTCTGCCAGAGTGGGTGATGAGATGTTAAGATCCTTCCATCACTTACCCACATCGATGTCCCTCTGTGTTTGGATAGCCAGGATGGAGGTGACCGGTATGCACCTACCATCCCACAGCGTAGGGCACCTTATAAAAGGCAGACTCCTCCCCCTCTTGCCTAATTCTCAAACCAATGGGAGCGCGGCGTGCTCCGATGATGTCACACGTCTTACGCACGCCTCGCCCACTCCTCAGTTTCACTGTCTGTCTCCCACCCGCTGACACCGTGCGTCAGTCAGGCGTACAGACGCAGTGTCATAGGGCGCGTCATACTGACGTCAGATCCTCCCTGTGAAACGCATCATGTCATATCCGGGCCTAGGATTACCCGGAGTATTGACAGTTCGTATGAAAACATGACTCAGAGTGTCAATACACATCATCGGCCGAGATTTGGGGGAGGTTCGTAACCACAACCCGATCCACCACCACTTATTTAATCCTGATACAGGTAACCAATACAGTATATGGTACATAGCAAGATATTGAAAGATAAGTTATAACTAGAGGAGTGCAGCGACCGAATAACCGGAACCCCACCTCCTAAAGATAAAATTAGTTTCCGCCACTACGTTTACCCAGTGTGCAGTTAGGGAGCTATAGAAGCCCTGGCCGTGCTTACTGGTCCATGTATCTGTGGTTATGAGGACCTGCTGAATAACAGCATTCCAATGGTCAGTAATTTTGAAATGCTGGCATTCAGGACCAGGGTTCGAGGGTGGGTAGGCGGGTATTTTCTCTTTCTCTCCAGTGTTTGGGAAATGGAAAGCTGAACGCTTGCCTGTGACATGGTGGAGATGCTTGGTGATGGTGACGGAGGTAGTGGGGGTATTGGTAGAACATCCTCTGTTTGCTGGTTGCCAGGTGCCACATTCATGCCATAGGTGGAGGAAGAGGCCGAGACAGCAGCAGAAGAGGGAACAGGAGGAGCCTGAGACCTTTCGTGGTTTTTAAGGTGTTAACTCCATTGCAGTTCGCGCTTTGCATGCCTGGTCATGCAGGTTGTGCTCATAGAATGTTTATGCCTCGCTTTAGGCTCTGATGGCACAATGTGCAAACCACTCGTCTTTTGTCGTCAGGACATTGTGTGAAGAACTGCTCCGCCAATGAACCCCTTGGAGCTGGCTTTGGTGTGCTCGGTGCCTGGGTGCGGTGGGAAGTAGCAGGCGTACTGTCTACGGAACGGCCGCTCCGCTTTTGCACCCTGTTTCCTTCTTTGCTGTGCTGTTGCCTCTGTGCGTCCACTGCCTCTTCCTCAGAACTGCATACGTCACTAGCACAACTTTCAGTCCAATCTGGGTCTAGGACCTCATCATCCTCCACATAATCTTCCACCCATTCATGACCCCTGCCCTCCTCGTCGGTCTGCACATTGCAGAAAGCAACAGCAGTTGGCACCTGTGTTTCTTCATCATCAGAGACGTGCTGCGGCACTCTTCCCATGTCCTCATCCTGCAACATAAGTGCTTGGGCATCAGTGCATTCAAGATCTTCCACTTCTGGGACAGGGCTAGGTGGATGGTCTGGGGAAACCCTGCCTACAGAGTCATCAAAATGCATAAGAGTTTGCTGCATGACTTGGAGCTCTGACTGCTTGGCTGATTTGCAAGGGGGTGAGGTGAAAGACTGATGAGCATGGGCTGCAGGTGCCAACTCTGAGCTTTCTGCAGAGGACTGGGTGGGAGACCCTGTGAAGGAACTTGTGGCACTGTCAACCACCCAATCTACTATTACCTGTACTTGTTCTGGCCTCACCATCCGTAGAGCGGCATTTGGGCCTACCAAATAACGCTGCAGGTTCTGTCGCCTACTCGCACCAGAGGAAGGTGTTTCACTTGTAGTTAGTGCTGAACGGCCCGTCCTGTCCCAGCAACAGGAGCTCCATCAACACCACCATGACCATGTCCACGTCCCTTATTTGATGTTCTCCTCATTATTTGTGTTCACCCACCAAGCTGAAAGATGGTTTCTCTCCATGTCAATTTAACTGCCAATTGTAAAACACAGTAAAGCACTATTTTCGTGCTGCAATTTAAAATTGGTATTTGTACTCTGTATGCACAAGTGGTTTGTGGACCAAGAACAAGGATTTTTGTAATAAAACACAGAAAAGCAGTATTTCACTGCTATTAATAAAATGTAGCTATTTCTACGGTTTATGCAAAAGTGGTTTGTGGACCCAGAACAAGGATTTTTGTTAATAAAACACAGAAAAGCAGTATTTCACTGCTATTAATAAAACATAGCTATCTCTACGGTTTATGCAAAAGTGGTTTATGGACCCAGAACACAGATTTTTTTAATAAAACACAGAAAAACAGTATTTCACTGCTATTAATAAAACGTTGATATTTCTACGGTTTATGCACAAGTGGTTTGTGGACCCAGAACAAGGATTTTTTTAATAAAACACAAAAAAGTTGGCATTTGTATGCTGTATGCACAACTGCTTTGTGAACCAAGAATATTGCTTTTTTTCCCACAAAAAAAAAATTATTCACTATTTCACTGCAGAAATGTCAAATGTGTATTTGGGCGGTGTATTTCAAACTGCTTTGGGGATCAGGATCACAGCTTTTTATCACAAAAATACTGCAGAAATTGAATATACGGTTTAGTGCATTGTATACATAAGTGCTCTGTGGCGCCACAGGTCCCAGACTAGACAAATGGACTATGTCACCCCTAAACTATACCAAAGATAATGTAGGGGACTCGAGCAGCCAGAAAAAAAAGCATTTTCTCCTTCACTGAGCTACCAAAAAGGATTAAGCTGATGTCCCTGCCAGGCTGGCAGACATGCAGTACAGTGCCGTAGCTAAAATGGCCGCCGACCTCCACCTCTGTAACAGATGGATTTTAAAAATTTTTCCTTGGCAGTGGCTGTGTACAGAAATGTAGGATTGCTAAAGCTCCATCCCCTCTCTATTTGGTGTATCTTGTGCATTAATGTACAACAGGTTCTGCAGATTTCTTCCCTAATATGTCCCTCACAGAAGCTGCAGCATCCTATCCCTACACTGAGAAGAGCAGAGTGACGTGTGGCGCTACATGACTCCAGCTTAAATAGAGACTGGGTCACATGCTGCACTCAGTCAATCACAGCCATTCATAAGTAGGCATGGCTGTGAAGGCTTCTTAGGGCAAAAAAGTAAAACGCCTGCTGATTGGCTGCTTTGCAGCCCTTCAGAAAGCGGGAAGAAACGCTGAACAACAGATCCAAACCCGAACTTTTATGAAAATGTTCGGGTTCGGGTCCTGGTCCGGAACACCCCAAAAATCTGCACGAACCCAAACTATACAGTTTGGGTTCGCTCAACCTTAATGCCAACATGGATGGGCCCTTTTGCTGGTTACACCTTAGGACAGAAGACTGCAGACTCTCTGGCACCTTTTGTCAGCAGGGGGCTTCCTAACCATAATCCTTCATAACTTGTTCAAGATTTGAACTCCCAGCTTCTGCATCAAAGCCCAGAACCTTAAGGCCTCTTTCACACGGGCGTCATGTTTGACGCCCGGATAAGAGGCGGGTGCATTGCGGGAATATGCGCGTTTTTCCCGCGCGGGTGCAAACGTTTGTAACGCGTTTTGCACGCGCGTGAGAAAAATCGCCATGTTTGGTACCCAACCCGAAGCCGGACTTCATCACTGAAGTCCGGTTTCGGGTCTTCTGGAGAATTGATTATTTTCCCTTATAACATGGTTATAAGGGGAAATAATAGAGATCGGGTCCCGTTGCTAAACAACCATGCGGGAAAATCGCAACGCATCCGCACTTGCTTGCGGATGCTTGCGATTTTCCCGCAGCCCCATTCACTTCTATGGGGCCTGCGTGAAAAATGCACAATATAGAGATGCTGCGATTTTCACGCAACGCAGAAGTGATGCGTGAAAATCACCGCTCATGTGCACAGCCCCATAGAAATATATATATATATATATATATATATATATATAGTTGTGTTCAAAATTATTCAACCCCCACTGAAAGTGAGTGTTTTGGCCAGTTTGACATTGATTTTGATTATTTCAGTCATCTTGTTTACAATTAAATCAAAGAGGCACTTGTAAGTCAGACAAGTATAACATAACATTTACCGTATATTTATAATGAAATAACCACAAATGTCTTTTCTGTGCTCACATCATTATCAGTTGTATTCAACCCCCAAGTGATATTCAATCTTAGTACTTAGTACAACATCCATTTCCAGTTATAACAGCTTTTAAACGTGAAGCATAGCTTGACACAAGTGTCTTGCAGCGATCTACGGGTATCTTCGCCCATTCTTCATCGGCAAAAGCCTCCAGTTCAGTCACATTCTTAGGCTTGCGCCCTTCAACTGCTTTCTTTAAGTCCCACCAGAGGTTCTCAATCGTATTTAAGTCTGGTGACTGCGATGGCCACTTCAAAATGTTCCAGCCTTTAATCTGCAACCATGCTCTAGTGGACTTGGAGGTATGCTTGGGATCATTGTGCTGTTGAAAGGTCCAACATCTCCCAAGCCTCAGGTTTGTGACGGACTGCATCACATTTTCATCCAATATCTCCTGGTACTGAAGAGAATTCATGGTACCTTGCACACGCTGAAGCTTCCCTGTACCTGTAGAAGCAAAACAGCCCCAAAGTATGATTGACCCCCCGCCATGCTTCACAGTAGGCAAGGTGTTCTTTTCTTCATAGGCCTTGTTCTTCCTCCTCCAAACATAGCGTTGATCCATGGGCTCAAACAGTTCTAATTTTGTTTCATCAGTCCACAGAACACTATCCCAAAACTTTTGTGGTTTGTTCAACTTTTGTTGTTTGGCATACTGCAGTCGACTCTTCTTATTCTTTGGAGACAGCAAGGGGGTGCGCCTGGGAGTTCTGGCATGGAGGTCTACATTACGCAGTGTGCGCCTTATTGTCTGAGCTGAAACTTCAGTACCCGCATCTGACAAATGTTTTTTCAGTTCCTCAGCAGTCACACGGGGACTTTTCTCCACTTTGCGCTTCAGGTAGCGCACAGCAGTCTAAGTCAGCATCTTCTTTCTGCCACAACCAGGTAGCGTTTCAACAGTGACCTTTGCCTTGTGAATGATGCTTCCTATGGTGTCTCTTGGTATGTTTAACATCTTTACAATCTTCTTATAGCCATTGCCGTTCCTGTGAAGAGAAATCACCTCTTCTCTTGTCTTCCTGGACCATTCTCTTGACTTCACCATGTTTGTAAACACACCAGTAAATGTCTAGAAGGAGCTGAGTATCACAGTCATTTAAAATCTGCCTAATTGGTGCTTATTATGCTTGATTGCTGCTCCTTGACATCCAGAGGTGTTTTCAATACCTGATCGAAAACACTTGAATGAACCTCTGTTCTTAAGGCCCCTTTCACACGGGCGAGTTTTCCGCTCGGATACAATGCGTGAGGAGGACGCATTGCACCCGCACTGAATCCGGACCCATTCATTTCTATGGGGCTGTGCAAATGAGCAGTGATTTTCAAGCATAACTTCTACGTTGCGTGAAAATTGCAGCATGCTCTATATTGTGCGTTTTTCACGCAACGCAGGCCCCATAGACGTGAATGGGGCTGCAGGAAAATCGCAAGCATCCGCAAGCAAGTGCGGATGCGTTGCGATTTTCCCGCATGGTTGCTTAGCAACGGGACCCAATCTTTGTTATTTTCCCTTATAACATGGTTACAAGGGGAAATAATAGCATTCTTAATAAAGAATAGATAGTAAAATGAAGTAAAAGGGGTTAAAAATAATAAAAGTTAACTTACCTTAGCCACTTGATCGCGTAGTTGCGATCTGTCCTCTCTTTCTCAGCATCAGCTAAGAACTAAAGGACCTGTGATGACGTCACATCACATGGTCCAATCACATGGTCCATCTTACCATGGTGATGGACCATGTGATTGGACCATGTGATGTGACGTCATCACAGGTCCTTTAGTTCTTAGCTGATGCTGGGAAAGAGAGGACAGATCGCAACTACACGATCAAGTGGCTAAGGTAAGTTAACTTTTATTATTTTTAACCCCTTCCACTTCATTTTACTATGCATTCTTTATTAAGAATGCTATTATTTCCCCTTATAACCATGTTATAAGGGAAAATAATAAATTCTTCAGAAGACCCGAAACCGGACTTCAGTAATGAAGTCCGGCTTAGGGTCTGGGTACCAAACATGGCGATTTTTCTCACGCACGTGCAAAACGCATTACAAACGTTTGCACCCGCGCGGGAAAAACGCGCATATTCCCGCAACGCACCCGCCTTTTATCCGGGCGTCAAACATGACGCCCGTGTGAAAAAGGCCTAAGAGTGGTAGTCTTTAAGGGGTTGAATAACTGTGTCAATGAAGAAATCACAAAAAAAACATTTAATACTGTATTACAAAAACAATTGATGTAATTTTAGTTGCATTTGGCTCTTTAAAAAGTCCTTGTGAGATTTCATTCTGAACACAATTGCAAATTTACACTAAATTCCCTAAAACCCTTTACAGCATTGGGGGTTGAATAATTTTGAACACAACTATATATATATATATATATATATATATATATATATATATATATATATATTGTAACAACTCGGGGACATTTAGCTCTTCCAGATCGCCGTCTTAACACCTTAGACGGTTGGCACACATCAAGAAGCCCCTCCACCACTGTAGATTCGGGTGCAAACTGGCCACGACCAGCTTTATTGTCATCACAGCAGTACAACAAAATCATAAAAATAAATCCTCGGCCGTCTGGCCACTGACTAAACAGTCTTTCCCTCTCTATCAGGACCTGGGTCTAACACCCAGCTCCCCAAGACACATCACCAGTGCTTACCCCACACACAGGGTTAGAGGGTCCCGGCTCCCACAGGCCTTGACACAGCCTGCTCCTTTCCCAGACTGGGAGCCCTGATTGAGAAGCTCAGCCACGATTTATCCAAGCTCCTCAGCTGGCTGATAATTATCCCCATTACCAGCCTGACTGCTGCAGACAGTGGGAAAAACTATTTTCCCAACCTTTCTTGTTCTCACCCAGCTTTCTCTGGGTGAGATATGCCACTTCAATGGCCTTCTGGCAGCTCCACTGCCACATATCCTCCCCCCCTGATAAAGGCCGTAGGACTTTTCACCTTACTTAAGCCCCCTCCAGGGTCAAAGCTCCTACGTTGGGAAACATCTGAGGTTTTTTCCCACTCCAACTCAACGGCCTTAGTTTCTTCAGCCGTTGAGACTCCTTTGGAGTCTTCATCCACTTTGTTAGCCTTCTCATCCTTCTCGGACACAGAATCGTATACTTGCATTCTTAACTCCTCCTCTTTCTCATCATGGTTGGAGGTACGGGGGACATCAGGGTCTTCACCAGACTCGTCGTCTTCTGGCAATCCCTGCAGAGATTCACCCCGGATATGGTTCTCCCTTCGGATAGGATTCAGGAGAGCCAGCCCATCGGAGTAGACAGGACCCGCATACTGGTCGTCGGTCCCCCCGTATTTCTTCCCCAGCAGACTGCTGGCTTTCTGGAAGGCATTGACAGCAGAGGGAATGTCTCTCATGACCAGGTCCTGGCCACACGCCGCCACGAGTCTCTGGGCTTTTGCATCCACCTCAGCACCTTCATCTGGTTCAGCAGATACATCATCCATCTTCTTCTCTGCCTCGGCTGGCACCACAGCGCCACCATCTCCAGACCCATTCTTAACGGGCTCTGACTTCTTGGCATCTTTCGGAGGATCTTCCTCTTCAGGTATCTCATTTTCTTCTACCTGCTGCGCAGGAGCGCGCTTAGGCCTCTCCAACTCATAGACTTCATCTTTTGAGCTCCTGAGATCTTCCATCTCTGCTCTGAGTTGCTTGTTCAGCCTCTCCAATTCATCTCGCTCCTTAAGCACTTTTTCAAGTGCTCTAGCTAAGGAGCGGGCCTTGGTCTTCTTAGTTTTTCGCTCCAGCTTGTTAGCAGTGCCCCACTTTTGGGTCTTCTGTTCCAGCTGCTCTTCACTCTGTTCTGGCGTAACAGCAGTTGTAGGAGTACCACCATTCTTCCTTAGACACTCTGTGGGATTTCCACCCAGGAACTCTTCAAGACCATTGCTGATGTCTACTATAGACTTTTGTGTCTTTCTGGAGTCTTTTCCCTTCCCCAGGACACCAGGCAGTAGACCCTTCAGTTTACTCATCTCTTCCGGGGTCTTCTGCTTTGACCCCTCTGCAGCCTTCTTCGGTGACTCTGTGACGACAGCTAGTCCCTTCTCTATCGTATCTAGGGACCGTGTGGCGAGAGTGAGATCAGCCTCCTGTTTGCAGCTGTACTGTCCTGTCAGGTCATGTAAGACTGGCTGCATATGAGCTTCAGACACTAGGCTGACGTCACCCGACTGAACTCTCGTCTCGTCAGATATAACTGTCATCTGGTCGCTACTAGTAACCCCTTTAGTTTCGCAAGTCCTCGACATGGCAGCCTCTCTCTCTGAGTTGCTATCGGTCACAGAACATGCGTTATATATACCGCTCGTGTCATTCTCAATCCGGTCCTCTAGGGGCACCGATGAGCTAATTCGCACCTGGGACATTTTATTAATCATAGAAACCTGTGGAGACTGCATATCCACTTCTAGTATGTGTGGTACACCCTCTAGGACTGCCCCATGTACTTGCACATTTTTCACAGTGGTTGCCCTCAGTTGTGAGTTCTCAACGTCAATTAGCATTTTTATACCATCCACATTTTTACCAGCAGGGGGAGCTTCTCCCCTGATCACACTCTTTGAAGGAGCAGGTATATCATCGTCACACATATCATTAGGCACTTCAAGTAACTTGTTTTCTATGTGCAGCACTTTCACATTATCCACAAGAACATTATGCTTTTCGGCAAATATGGAACTATCGCTTTGCAAGAGAAAAGGCATGTCGTCATCATCATCATCACCATCATATCTTGCACATGACATCACATTTTCATCTTCAACTACACAACTGTTTTTAATGGTCCTTTCCCTTACACCTTTACTTAAAGGGACAGGTACAGGTTCTGCAGGAGCGTCACCACTTTCTACAGAAGTGTCCCTATTGCCCCACATCATGTCATGCATAATTTTATTTGCCACATCAAGTTCATCAGTCCCAGTTCCCACTAGAGCCTCACGCTCAGTGAAAACCATCGGATAGTCCTTATCCGCACAATTGTCCAGCACATAGTCCCCAGCAACCATGCTGGCACGTACCAGGCTCCCCTGGCTTCCTGAGTCCAAGAACGTTTGGACTGGACTGCTATTTTTCATAGCGCCACCCATTTTTTTTGCTTTGATCATGGGCAGCTTACGTGACACAAAAACCTTCTCCCCTCCAGATTCCTGTGGGGGAATAATCACAACAGGCTTAGCCGCCTGTTCAGACACTGCGTTTTTCCCAATGTCACATATTTCCGAGACAGTTCCTCGCCTCGGCAATTTATCACTCACCAGTCTAGCAGGTATCAACTGCCGCCGGCTCACCATCACAAAATTATCAACAGGAACAGTCTTACCGATTGTCGTCACTGACTCAGCACTCCCGGAAGATAAGGGTAGTCCAGGTATATCTCCAGCACGGTCACCACCCTTCTCCTCAATGCAGTAGTTGCCACGGGAGACGCTTTGGACTTGTCTCCTGTCTTTTTCCAGACGGTCACTCCATCCGCACCTTTTTGGGCTCCATGCACAGTTGCAGGGGATATGGGAACCCCTGAGAATTGCACCGTTTGTCTTCTCTTTATCTTCCCAACGGTTGCCCATGGCAACGGCAGACTTCCGCTTGTCCTCCGGAACTCCAACTGCAGAACTTGAAGTACTCCCGCCATAACATATCTGCCAAAATAAAGGAAAATCCTTTCCCAGTACGAATTCTAGCCTGAAGGTCTCACATTTCAACAGCTCCCACTGCACAGAGCCATAGTCCGTCACAAAGGTCAGTGACACCTTAGTTTTTGTCTCTGGACCTCTTTTTAAAAGGTCAGAATTTCGGGCAGCACCCAAGACACTTGCTGGCGGGAGTCTAGTATGACCCCCAAAGGGATCCCCCCGATCACCATCTCGCAGGACTTTTCCCACGGGCTCCACCATGTTGCAGCCATTTTGACAGGTCAGTTTCTTTTATTGTGCTTCTGGCCCTTTAAATCCTCACATAGCTTGCACCACAGAAAAAAAACAGTCCACTATCGCATGAGCAGCACTTGCTCCACTAGACAAAACAGGCTTCTGGCCCTTTAACTTCACACACAGCAAAAAACCAACTTTCAGCATCACCTGCTGTCTCGTCGTTGCCCGTAGCAACCAACAGTTTTTTTTACTTTTCAGCACGGACACTTTCTGTTCAGCAATCCCGCAGCATTCAGCACAGACAACGCTTCCTGGTGCCCTTAGCAACCTGTTGTCTTGCCCTTTTAGCTCTGCAGCACCCAGCTTCGTGTGCCATTTTCATGCAATAGCATACCTCCACCATATGTAACAACTCGGGGACATTTAGCTCTTCCAGATCGCCGTCTTAACACCTTAGACGGTTGGCACACATCAAGAAGCCACTCCACCACTGTAGATTCGGGTGCAAACTGGCCACGACCAGCTTTATTGTCACAACAGCAGTACAACAAAATCATAAAAATAAATCCTCGGCCGTCTGGCCACTGACTAAACAGTCTTTCCCTCTCTATCAGGACCTGGGTCTAACACCCAGCTCCCCAAGACACATCACCAGTGCTTACCCCACACACAGGGTTAGAGGGTCCCGGCTCCCACAGGCCTTGACACAGCCTGCTCCTTTCCCAGACTGGGAGCCCTGATTGAGAAGCTCAGCCACGATTTATCCAAGCTCCTCAGCTGGCTGATAATTATCCCCATTACCAGCCTGATTGCTGCAGACAGTGGGAAAAACTATTTTCCCAACCTTTCTTGTTCTCACCCAGCTTTCTCTGGGTGAGATATGCCACTTCAATGGCCTTCTGGCAGCTCCACTGCCACAATATATATTAGTGAGTATTCCTAAACAGTAGACGTCTCATATTTATTTATTTATTTCTAATTACTGGCTATAGCAATAACAAATAATAAGACAGTTGCACACTGTGGTCTTACTAACCCCTTAAACTGATGTTAAAATTGAAAGATTGGTCAATATATCCTGCTGTGGTGGACATGTCAAAGCCTGAGCACCACGCCAAGGTTTCTTAAGTAGCTGGGGAACTAACACTCACCTACCTGTGCCGTATGGGCAATACCAGGGGCCAGTGGGCTAAATTACAGGAGTGTAAAGGCTGATTCGCAGCAAACTCCCCAGTTACCTCCAGCATGTAGCCATGCCTGCAATGGGAGGAGGGAGAAGGTTGTGAGCCCCACCCAAGACTACAGGCTACATTTACATAGGAGTTTATCCACCTCCAAACAATTAAATATACAAAACAACTGAAAGTTACTTGCTATGCAGTTATATAGTGTAGTGGTCCACTGAGGAAGGGGCCATCTGCAGCCCCGAAACGCATCTGGTATTGCTCTCCCCATATGTAAGAAGCAAGGGACTTCATGCGCATTATTAATCGCTGATCTCGAAAGTTACCTACAAAGTATTACTGCTATCCGGAACTGTTTAAGAATTACCGAACGTGGCCCCACTTGCCCGCTCGAAAATACAGCGTTGTTTGCAAAGTGAACTGACATTGGGATAAAGGTCAGCGCACAATGCAAGCCGCCGGCGTGGTACAGAAAGACGGGAGAAATATCCAAGATGTGAGTGCGAATATTTGCATCAATAGCACAGTGTCCTAGCGAGGCGATTTATACACTTTACATTCTGGTAAGACTGTTAACTTACTGTGTTGGAGACTTTACGATCGACTTCTGGTACAGAGATCAGGAGCGGGAGTTAATGCTGTACAGCGGGACTTTGTGAATATATTTTCGGAGCTGGCATGGTTAGAACTCTCTGGACTGTACTTTTTGTTTTATAGCCATATATTTGTGGGAATCAGATGCATTATTTCTTTAGTTCCCCACTATAGTACAGATTTTAGGTCAATATTTATCATTTAAATTGTTAGTATTAAAGGTTTTCATTTTGGTTCCTAATATATGTGAGTGCCCAGCCTTTCTTTTTAATTTTCTGTTTCTGTAGAGTGGGTGACGTTATACAGCTGTGAGCACCACCTTTGGTAGTCAGACACTTTGGTGTGACTTCAAATTTTAACCAAATAAATGCTACCGTATTTTTCACCCCATAAGATGCACTGGCCCATAAGATGCACCTAGGTTTTAGAGGAGAACAATAAGAAAAAAATATTTTCCATTACACCTCAGGTCAGACCAGAAATCAGACCCCCAATGTTAATCACACCTCAGCTTACAGCCTCAATCAGACCCCTAATGTCAATCAAACCTCAGATCAGACCCCCCAATGCCTCAGATCAACCGCTCAAACTTCAACCATCTAGCAGCCCCTGTATGTCAGCCATCAGCCCCGATATGTCTGTCATCAGCCCCTGTATGTCAGCCCCCATATATTCAGCCATCAGCCCCCATATATTCAGTCATCAGCTCCCATATATTCAGCCATCAGCGCCCATACATTTAGCCATCAGCCCCTATATATTCAGCCATCAGCCCCCATATATCAGCCCCTATATGTCAGCCATCAGACCCCAGCACAAATAAAATAAAAAAAACTCACTTACCTCTATTGCTCCTGGATGCCACCGTTCCTCACCATCGCGATTCTCTTCATACTGCTGTCGGCTGTGTATCGCAGCGCACAGTGTGAGCTCACAGAGCGCCCTCACGCTGTGCGCAGCCCTGCACAGCCGATAGCCGAGCCAAGGATCAGGAAATGATGAGTACAGAGCCTTCACTGCTTCCCGATCCTCCAGTACTAATGAAGTGCTTCCAGAACTTCCCCCACAAAAAAAAAAAATATTGAAGTCTTTCAACATGTTTAAAAATAAATATATTATGGCTAAACACACACATATATATATATATATATATATATATATATATTTCAATTAAGTTTAGCCTCTATTTTTGAAAAAGTTTGCGAAAGGATTTGAACTCAGAGCTTCTGTCTCACAGCCTAGGACTTTAACCACTACACTATATTCCTACATAACCAGATGCTTTAAAAAAAAAAAAAAAAAAAAAAAAGAGCGAGACTTCTACCGTACTAGTAGTAACTATTCCCCTACAGTAGAAGTCTCAATATTTTTTTTAAGTAACTGGCTAAGCAGCTATTATAGCTTAAGTTAAGCTTTAAGTGCCTTGCCTCTAATGCAGAAGTTCATGGATTCAAATCCCAGCAGAAACTTTTCTGAAATACAGGCTAAATTAGATTTAAATACACTGGGTGTCCCCAAGCACTGACTCCATATATGGACATAGCTATATATGCAGTCAGAGCAGGGACTCCTAAGCCACAGACTCACACTGAGGGATTCCCTCACTGAACAGCAATCTTCTGCATAGAAATAGAGGCTAAATTAGATTTAAATGCACTGACTCAAGCATTACTATGCTCGAGCAAATGCGTTGTTCGGCCGAGCCTAGGGATGCTCGAGCCGAACTAGTGTTCGGCCAAGTATACTTGCTTAACGCTAATTAACTCGCATTTGGTGACAATTAAGGATAAACTTCCTCGCATTCTGAGCTGGCATGTTGTACATTTTGGAGGGCATACATTTTCTCTTTGCCAAGAGCATTAGAGCTGGCATAACGAGTTTTATAGGCCATGGAATGCTCCCTGGGAAAAAGGATATTCAGATAAGCAAACTTCCAAGAGAGAGAAAGCTGTCTCTGTAGTGTTCCCAGAGTGCATGATTGGCTGTGTGACAAGTCTTTGTTGTTGGTCTTGAAGGATACGGTTTCCCCTTGTTTAGAGCACAAGAGCTATTGCAGGGAATCTTATAGATATATAGTGCAAAGTACCTGCTTTACTTACTTTTGGACATTAATGCAGGAAGCAACATGGAAATATAACTTCCTGTTGCTTCTCGCCGGCTTTTTATACCTGGGGTAACAAACCGCATATGCTCCTAGCGAGGCAATTACGAGACTCTAATATTGCAGGTGGATGGAACATTGATATATAGGCCAGAGGCTATTTCTAAACTTTTTCAGGAGTTCTACATGTCGCTTTATTCCATTCCGCAGCAGTTACCATCGGATCCGCAGAGACGTCGGCACCTCTTTGACTCCTTCCTCTCTAAATGTGACCTCCCTAAACTTTCAGGTGAGGCTCTTTCTTCACTGAATGCTCCCATAACTGTGGAAGAGTTACAGGAGGTGCTAAAACAGCTTCCTAACAACAAGTCCCCCTGACCAGATGGCCTGCCATACATATATTATAATATTTTCTCTGATATTCTTCTTCTGCATATGACTCAGTTGTTTAACTCCTTTTTACAGGGATCCCCAGTCCCTACGTCCTTATCACACTCTTATATAGCCTTGATCCCAAAACCTGGGAAAGATCTCTTAGACTGTGCTAATTATAGTCCCATTGCCCTCCCTAATTCAGACCTGAAGATATTCACTAAAACGTTAGCTGATCGACTATCTAATTGGCTCCCCCAACTAATTCGTAAAGATCAGGTAGGCTTTGTCAGAGACCGACAGGGGGGCGATAATACAAGGCGGACTATTGACCTGATTGAAATCATCAACAAGCGAGAAGACACAGCCCTATAGTTGAGTCTCAACGCTGAAAAGGCGTTTGACTGCCTCAATTGGTCATTTATGTTCACCGTCCTGCGGTCCTTTGGCATTGCTGGCCCATTCCTTACGGCCCTACATGGTCTGTATGCCCGACCCACGGCCATGGTAAAACTGCCCCATGCCCACTCTCCGGCCTTCCCTATTTTCAACGGTACACGTCAGGGGTGTCCATTGTCCCCATTATTATTTGTTCTTTGTATAGAGCCTCTTGCAGCTGCTCTTAGGGCAAATCCCAACATTCATGGGATTGTAGTCAACAGAGTGGAATTAAAATTGTCTTTGTTTGCAGATGACATTCTGCTCACACTGACTGACCTACACACAACACTACCTAACCTCTTTAAGCTACTTGAGTCTTATGGGAGACTATCTGGCTATAAAGTTAACACCACTAAAACTGAGGCTCTCCCTCTTAATTACCCCCCTGGTAGCTTGGGTATCCTGAAGGCTAACTACCGTTTTCGCTGGACAGATACGAAGCTCCGTTACTTGGGCATCAATTTAACCCCAAACTATTCCTCACTATATGCACATAACTTCCCTTCTACTTTTAGTGAGCTTAAAACCCTTATAAGCAAGTGGATGCCTCATCCCATATCCTTATTGGGTCGCATAGCATCACTCAAAATGACCATTTTGCCGAAGTTGCTTTATTTATTTGAGACTCTCAAGATCCCTGTCCCGGAGAAGGAGTTGCATACTTTCCAGTCCTGCATGCTGCTATTTATATGGAGTGGGAAGAGGCACCGGATACCGTGTGCAACTCTTATGACACCTAAGACGAGGGGGGGCTTATCGGTCCCAGATATCAAGAAATATTATTGGGCTACCCATTTTAGGAGGCTGCCTGCTTGGTGTAAACTGTATGAATATTCTAGATGTTAGAAATTGAGAATTTATGGCTAGCACCTGTGCATCCTAACTCACTACTCTGGTCTCCGCTCCCACCCGCCTTGCTGCCTGATTTATATGGAGTGGGAAGAGGCACCGGATACCGTGTGCAACTCTTATGACACCTAAGACGAGGGGGGGCTTATTGGTCCCAGATATCAATAAATATTATTGGGCTACCCATTTTAGAAGGCTTCCTGCTTGGTGTAAACTGTATGAATATTCTAGATGTTAGAAATTGAGAAATTATGGCTAGCACCTGTGCATCCTAACTCACTACTCTGGTCTCCGCTCCCATCCGCCTTGCTGCCTGATTTGTTGGGACCAATGTCCTTCACATATCGTATTTGGTTGCGCTGCAATCGCCTATTTTCTGTAGCCTCAGAGAAGTCTTCCATGACTTCCTTTCTATTTAATTGGTTGTTTCCGATAGGCATGCAGACCCCCTTTCTTAGGTCATGTTTTCCCAACAAATTGTTCCATTTTGCGGACGTTATGGATTATAAAACCCTTGGTTTTCTGCCATTTGATAGACTGCAATCGTCCTATCATTTGCCAGAAATTTCGAGATATCAATATGTGCAGATAAGGCACTTATTTTCCAGTTTGTCCAACTCGATCAGTGCTTCTACTCCCACGTCCTTTGAGAGACTAAGTAAATTTTCAGATACCACACTCAGGGGCGTACATAGTAATCATGGGGCCCCATAGCGAAACTCAGAATTGGGCCCCCCCTAAAGGGTTAAAATGGCAGAACTGAAGCTGATTTACACCTGACAGTTTCAGCAATATAGCTGACACCAAAAGGCGATCACTGTGCTGCACATCAACATAGCAGAGCAGGAAACGGTTAAAAAAAAAAACTGGTGTAAAGTAGAACTGGCTTAGTTACCCATGGTAACCAATCAGATTCCTCCTTTCATTTTCCAAAGGATCTGTCCAAAATGAAAGGTGGAATCTGATCGGTTGCTATGGGCAACTAAGTTAGTTCTACTTTACACCAGTTTGAATATATATATTTAGAGAGAGATCTCTCTTTCTCTCTATATATATCTATCCATCTATAAAAATAGATATAGAGGGTTCAGTCTCTGTCTCATTGCCCTATTACGAATAGTCTATTTCTAATAGGGCAATGAGGGGCAAAGACTGAATTCCCTGAATTTCAATCATATCTGTGAGTGGTAGGAAGCATATAGAGGCTGCTGTGTAGTCAGTAAGCAGTGTGTGTGTGTGTGTGTATATGTATATATATATATATATATATGTATATAAACACACAGCAGCACTCCTACTAACCCTGTCCCTGCTACACATACTGTATATGACACCCCTAGCCTCAGCCAGCAGACACCTAGGATTATTGTAGTGACTAGTGAGCTCACTACCTGCTGGGTCTGTACCAGCTCAGTTTGGTCTCTTCAAGAGTTAATCCCTACCTCTGCAGGTCTGTGGTCTGGGGGAGGTCAGGAGGAGGTCAGAGCAGTGAAGCTCTGCTGAAGTTGCTGGTATCGGAGCAGACAGTGAAGACAGGAGGACGTCAGGTCATTGTGTGTTGGTCAGTAAGCAGAGCAGGGAACACAGCCTCTCCCTGCTTACTGACCAGCTCAGTATCTTGGGCAGATGGCAGCAGCTGCAGGGGCAAGGAGGAAAGGAGCTCTGCATCTAGGTCGGAAAGGGGGCGGGGCCATTCAGCCTAGCCGGGCCCTTCATACTCACGGGCCCCATAGCAACCGCCTAGTCTGCCAATATGGGCGGTACGCCAGTGACCACACTAGGTCTTATATCAGAAATTTATCTCCTCCTGTCGACTTCCACGATCCAGCACTCCTACATGGCTAAGTGGGAGACCATTCTTGGGCGCTCAGTGTCACCTGCTGAATGGACCTTGATATGAAATTGGATAGTGAAGACATCATCTTGCATTACTCATAGGGAAAATGCCTACAAAGTCTTAATGTTCTGGTATCATACCCCGCAATTGCTAAAGCGCCTAGATCCGGCTCTCTCTGATAGATGCTGGAGGTGTGGGACAGGCGATGAATCTCATATCCACATTTTCTGGGACTGCCCGTTGATCGGACTGTTTTGGAGGATGGTGGGGTCAGTCCTCTTCCAGGTGCTGGGGATTTGGTTCCCGTTTGGTCCTTTTTTTTTATTTATTAAATATGCCACCGACTCCATTGAGGAAACATTTTCTGACTATGACCCTACATGTACTGACGGCAGCTCGATGTCTCATTGCGAGCTTCTGGAGGAGGACTGATTCACCTACTCAGCTAGACATTATTACGAGTGTAAAAAGATAAATCTGATATACGTATCCTTCCAAATTGCTGCAGTCCCTTTTCAAGAGGTGGGTAGGTCTCTCATCAAAAGTTTTAAAACGGAAAGTGGACCGCGCAGAGAGTGCTACTATTTTCACACCAGAGGAAATAATTTTTGATCGATCTCCGACATCAAGCTCGCACTGCTTCCTTTCATATGTATCGATCTATACAGATTATAAAAGGAACCACATATAGTGAAGTATTGCTAGTTAGTTCGTACCTCCTGACGAAGCGAAGTGCGAAACGCGCGTCGAGGGTGTTCTGTTCCACTGGTACTGACTACCCCCCGTACACCATGGCTAACAGTATGTTATCTGTGCCCTAGACTGTTTTGATTATGTTATGCACATTCTGGTTAAGTTGTTTAATTTTCTGGGGTTTACCATGACCTCCAACCTTACCGTTGCTTTACTATTGAGTGCTTAACCATTTTTGTGGTGTGGGGGATACTCAGTGTCAGTGGTGGTTCTTGGGCATTCATTCTGTGCTCCTCCACTGCACAATCAATGTGTATGTATTTGTCATCAATTGTCTATTTATTTATTTGTTAATAAATCTTTATACTTTTGTATACTTGGGCTGTGTCTTCTCTTGCTCTTGCCGAGCAATTATTGGATGTTGTGCTTTGGTCTTCGGCCGCAGCCGTTTATGAGTCATTTTGGGGCCTTTTTTGTAGGTGTATATTGCCAGTTAGAACCTGCAGGCACTCTATAGGATTGCACTCACCGTGCTCTCGTTTTAACACAGCGATCGAGCGATGTAGCAGAGCCGGCTCATAGTCGGCACCACATTGGATTTATAGATGCGGTTGTGGAAACGCGATCCCATTATAACACAGAGATTTACTTCAGACACAGTGACACATTGAGGGGTGTCGGCATTGGTGTGAATGATTGCATAGAGATGTGGGCAGCAATTGTGATTTCAGGTGATAACTAATGAATGAAGGGAAGTGAGGGGATATTTTAGGGCGAGGTTAATGTGAGAGGAAGTGACGCCCCTGACGAAGCCATTTGGAGCGAAACCCGGGTCGGGCAGACGGGATTGTTTTAAAAAAACGCTGTGATTTTACTTGTCTATTTGTAAGTAGAATAAAACAAGTCTTTTATCTGGTGTGTAACGGTCTTCACTATGGAAGGAGTGTAATTTTCACATAGGATGAAGGAAAGAAAGCCGGTGACCTGTGTTTAACATCTTGATATGCCTGTGTTAAAACGAGAGCACGGTGAGTGCAATCCTAGAGTGCCTGCAGGTTCTAACTGGCAATACTTCACTATATGTGGTTCCTTTTATAATCTGTATAGATCGATACATATGAAAGGAAGCAGTGCGAGCTTGATGTCGGAGATCGATCAAAAATTATTTCCTCTGGTGTGAAAATAGAAGCACTCTCTGTGCGGTCCACTTTCCGTTTTAAAATTATTACGAGTGTTCTGGAGGTTAGAAAAATGGAATATCTATCAGCTAGTGCTTCTAATACTAATGCATGGCTGTGTCATTTTTATTTTTCCCCTTTTGTGTTAGGTCTTGCGTCACTACCCTGAATGTCTTATTTCTTATCTCTTTGTGCTATTTTGAGTTCTTGAACTATTGTGTTTTATGGTTACCCAAGTGCACTTTTGTTTTACTGTGTGCTTCTATGCATATACATTGGTTGATATTGTTTCATCCGCTATTGCTCTTTTCTTTTTGTACTCACAGTAGCTATTGCTCACCTACTCTGCTTCATGCCACATGACTATTATACTGGATATATGCCATGAGTTAATATTACTCTGTAATTGTGATTTGATTTTATTTGGGAAAAAAAAAGAAAAATAATAGAACATACCGTTTACAAAAAAAGAAATATAAGTTTTATCCGTATGTGATGTAAGATCAGGGAGTTATTAAAATGTATAAAAAAGTGTAACTTTTCAGCTTGGAGATAATTGAGTAGACACAGTAATTGACTCAATTATCTCCTAAGCAGAGGTGAGGAATATGCTGAGTGTCTGTATTGTCCCATTGTATCTGATTGGCTGCTGTACTTGCATTGTATGTGTTGTAATGTGTTTATTGGTTGTTCTGCAAAACCCTGTGGGCTGTAATGTGTTTGGGAATTAGGAATAAAAGAGGCTGTATGGGCCAGTAAAGGAGAGTTCCTGTTTAACCCTCAAAGTGAAGTGTCGTCTCATTATTGGGGGAGGATTTATTGCATGCTGTTCCAGTTTGACTGCTAGGAGTGCAAACCTATTCGTATGGTTCCTATTCAACTGTCTACAGCATTCAGAGGCTTGAGAGGATTCATATGCTTCTCAGGTTCGGTGATTGAGGTGTCTGCTAGAGTGCTTGGAATCCTCAAGAAGCGCTAGGAGCATCTTTCAACGGAGGTACCCAGTCAGGGTGCCCGTCGATCCGTTACATTGGTGGCAGCAGTGGGATGGCGTCCTAGTGCGAGGTAAAGCAGCTCGGAGACACCGTTCATGGAATTACAAATTGAGGGCAACGCTAGCACTCATACCCAACTTCAGGAGAACAAGCATGGCACCCAGCTACACGCAGGAGGAATTTGACAGAGAGCTGAGATCACGGCTGATTTTCTTCGGATCCAACCCCTCGGAGAAATCTGTGCAGTTCGTGAGGAGGTTAACAGCAGAGTACCTGCAGTTCATGGCAGATGGTATCGTCCGCCCTCCCCAGCGGCTGAGTGCGTTCCGGAGAGCTGAAGGTGCCGTCCTTCCTCCCCAGCGGCAGTGTGTACCCCAGGGAGCTGAAGGTGTCGTCCTTCCTCCCCAGCGGCAGTGTGAGTTACAGAGGGCCGAAGGTGTCGCCCTTCCCCCCCAGCGGCAGTGTGAGTTACAGAGGGCCGAAGGTGTCGTCCTTCCCCCAGCGGCAGTGTGAGTTACAGAGGGCCGAAGGTGTCGTCCTTCCCCCCCAGCGGCCGTGTGAGTTACAGAGGGCCGAAGGTGTCGTCCTTCCCCCCCAGCGGCCGTGTGAGTTACAGAGGGCCGAAGGTGTCGTCCTTCCCCCCCAGCGGCAGTGTGAGTTACAGAGGGCCGAAGGTGTCGTCCTTCCTCCCCAGCGGCAGTGTGAAGTCCAGGGGGCCGAAGGTGTCGTCCTTCCTCCCCAGCGGCCGTGTGAGTTACAGAGGGCCGAAGGTGTCGTCCTTCCTCCCCAGCGGCAGTGTGTACCCCAGGGAGCTGAAAGTTCCGTCCCTTCTCCCCAGCGGCAGTGTGTACCCCAGGGAGTTGACGGTGCTGTCCTTCCTCCCCAGCGGCAGTGTGTACCCCCGGGAGCTGAAGGTGCCGTCCCTTCTCCCCATCCGCAGTGTGTACCCCCGGGAGCTGAAGATGTCGTCCTTCCTCCCCAGCGGCAGTGTGTACCCCAGGGAGCTGAAGGTGCTGTCCTTCCTCCCCAGCGGCAGTGTGTACCCCTGGGAGCGGAAGGTGCCTTCCCTTCTCCCCAGCGGCAGTGTGTACCCCAGGGAGCTGAAGGTTTCATCCGTCCTCCCCAGCTGCAGTGTGTACCCCAGGGAGCTGAAAGTGCCGTCCTTCCTCCCCAGCGGCAGAGTGTCCTGCGGGGAGCGGAGACCGCCAGTTTTGCACCCCAGCAGCAGGACAAAATATTGAAAGGGGAGACAGTTGGTCCCCCCCTCCACCAGCAGAGAGAGGATCAGGGAGAGGAGCCTGCTACCCCCTCTCCCCAGCGGCAGTCTACAGTTCAGAGAGAGGGGCTTGTTACACACTCTCTCCATCGGCAGCCTAACCCACCAAGGGGAGATGTTACGCCCCCCAACGGTGCAGACGGGACCGTGGTCTCTGCACTTGCAGCACAAGGGGCAAGGACGGTCGGTCCTGTCCCCCAGCCACAGAGCGGTTTATCCAGAGGGGAGACAGTCGGTCTCCCACTCCCACAACCAGGCTCCAACCAGGCTACTTCCGTGGTAGCGCTGGCCCCAGGGCAGAGTACCGCGGGTCTCTGCCCACTCAGCAACCCACCAAGGCAGTCTACCAGTCCCCCGCACAGCCGTGGTGAGGCACCTGGACATGGACAAGTTGCTACTTTATCCAGGTGTAGTAACCATTTATTGTGGGTGGGCTGTACTGCTGTTTGTGCTTCGTGGGTGGGTTGCTGGACTAACCAGGGCACTGACCGGCAGAAGGTCAGATACCCTGTTAGTCTAGTTGGTAAAGGGGAGAAGTGTGGCGAAACCAACCTCGCCACAGTGAACTGGAGAAGTCTAGTCATCTGCCTCTTGCCTTCTGACTATGGCCCTGGGATGTTTTGCCCGTTAAGAACTGATTTGGACTTATGGACTTTTATTGTACAGTGCTGGCCCTTTTAAAAACAGTATACGGACACATGGAAACTTTTTGGACAGGTAAAGCCATGCTGCCATGGGATAATAAAGGGACCTCACCTAACCTTGTAACCCCCGGACGGATTCATGTGATTTTTACATATGTTGCTCCTCAAGTTATGCTGATCACAGAAATATAAGTTTTATCCGTATGTGATGTAAGATCAGGGAGTTATTAAAATGTATAAAAAAGTGTAACTTTTCAGCTTGGAGATAATTGAGTAGACACAGTAATTGACTCAATTATCTCCTAAGCAGAGGTGAGGAATATGCTGAGTGTCTGTATTGTCCCATTGTATCTGATTGGCTGCTGTACTTGCATTGTATGTGTTGTAATGTGTTTATTGGTTGTTCTGCAAAACCCTGTGGGCTGTAATGTGTTTGGGAATTAGGAATAAAAGAGGCTGTATGGGCCAGTAAAGGAGAGTTCCTGTTTAACCCTCAAAGTGAAGTGTCGTCTCATTATTGGAGGAGGATTTATTGCATGCTGTTCCAGTTTGACTGCTAGGAGTGCAAACCTATTCGTATGGTTCCTATTCAACTGTCTACAGCATTCAGAGGCTTGAGAGGATTCATATGCTTCTCAGGTTCGGTGATTGAGGTGTCTGCTAGAGTGCTTGGAATCCTCAAGAAGCGCTAGGAGCATCTTTCAACGGAGGTACCCAGTCGGGGTGCCCGTCGATCCGTTACACCATGTATGCTAGTTGCCAGGGGCAAAGTGAATTTTTGGTAGCCTGTGTGTGCACTGCTCCTTGTATGCTTGTTCCTTTCCCTGTTTGGTACATGTGGGGATAAGGTCTTTGTCTGGGTGTGATCTCTAGCTGCTTTTTAATCCTGTTGCTGTTAGCCAGGAAGTTAGTTGTTCTCCAGCTCTTGTTGGATGCTGGAGCTATGCACCTTACCTGGGTTTCCTTCTGCCCAGTCTGTGTGGCCACCTTGCAAGACATCAAGGTCTTTTTGTGTGCTGGTTCCAGTGCGTATTCGGTACTGTGTCCTGTGCGGTGTTCGGGTTCCTTTACATGTGCCTGGGTTCAAGTTGTTGTTTGTGTGGACTGCTGGGGCCTTCTTCTGTAGTCTCTGCAGGTAAGTGGCCAAGTGCATGGGACCATCATGGAGGTGCAATCAGTGAGCTTCATTTACGTTCATCCCTACCATCTGGGGTTATGTGAAGAACAGGGCTCACTGGGTTTTTGCACTCTGGGTTTGGCCGCAAGTAAAACTGATGCACTTGGTCCAGTAGTATTTCTTGCAACTGGTTTCTTACTTGCTGATCCGGTTTCCAACTCACTGTTATTTATCTGTGTATTCTTCATTGGGAGATGTTCTAGGGGTCAGTTGGACCCATGCTAGAACATGACAAATTGCCTGTATGTTCTTTAAAGTCATAATCCTTATGTTATACTATATAGCCCATGTTTTATTTTTATAAAATCCGGCATTTTCTGCAGAAAATCAGTAAATTTTATATCATATACATACTTAAATTGCCATTTATTCCGAACAGCTGTGAACTAGAATCATTATTGAATTGATTTGGATATAAATCAGCATTTGTGTATTGGAACATTAAAATTAATGATCTAATTGATAATTTTTGTATTGGCTTCATCTTCAAAATGCTACTGTGTAAATCAATGTTTTTCTTGAATTGTTCTTAATCCTTTGTATTATGTTTTGCTACAGTTTGTGTCAGTACTTCATGCTCCATTATTTGGATTTATATAGTTTGAGCTTTTAATAATTAACATAAATTTTCATGTCCACTTATAATGTATTTAAAAGAAGCTCAGAAATAAAACAAATGAAGAAAAATCTCCTGACCTGGCTATATTATAGTTTAGTTATAACAGCTACAATGTTCTTTTGAGAGTATTATGTTCTTAAAGGAGCCCCAGCATAGCATCATAAGGGCATGTTCACAGTAGATTTCTATATGTAAGGGATGCCCAAGCTGCAGTCATCCAGCTGTTGCAAAACTGCAACTTTCAGCATGCTTGGACAGCCTACAGATATTAGGGCATGCTGGGAGTTGTAGTTTTGGAAAAGCTGGAGGGCCACAGGCTGAGCATTCCTGCTATAGGTAGTTCAGAGCATGACAATGAGTAGATTCCATAAACTGGTCAGTTGCAATCTGTTTTCAGAGGAGCAATTTGAAGCTTCAAGGCCCTGAAGCAACACCTATAACAGGACCTAGTATGTACCCAATATAATAATGGTATTGTTAATGGTAATTAATTTGTTTATTTCTACTTAAAGGAAATGTGTCATCAGCAAATTACCTTTTGTTTAAATCCCTTTTTATGTTTAACATATTATTAAAGAACTTTTTATGATATCATTTTAAATTTTCCATGTAATTTCTATGTTTAATCAAAAATTCTAAATTCCAGCAGTTTTTGCACTGTCCACTAAGCCTAAAGGCCCTATTACACCTGCAAATTAAGCAGACAATTATTGGGAAGGAAGCGTTTCCTCCCGGCAATCGCCTACTTACTATCGTTAGTGACTGCTGCTATTACATGCAGTGATTTCCTCCACAGTATGGAGACTAGCGATCGCTAATGCCATCGCTCGTCCCCATACAGAATCATTGTTTGCCGTTAAAAGAGTGCTGATTACACAGCATGATCTGCCGCCGGCAAAAAATTATTTTTTAACTTGTTGAAAAACTCCAATTATGTACGAGCATCTGGTAATCGGCAGCAGGATTACACTGCCAAATCATTGCTAACGAGCGTTACTATGAACGATTTTTAAACATGATCTTAGCGATTATCTGCGAGTATAATAGGGCCCTAATAATAGGCACCACTTTTTGTTCTGTGCAGATCACTTTGCTGCAGTTATATATTGTTCTAAACCTGCCTGTAGTAAGGAGATATCACCTTTGTGTATAGAAAAGACAGGATAGGTGATTGTCAGAGCTTATCTATTCTTTCCTTGTACAACAATCTCTGCACAGTTCACAGAGCATGCCTAGAAGACTTTCCCAATTCAATGAGGTCAGCTCCAGACCATTGTGCCTATGGACAGTGGGGCTGCTGTAAACAATTTTTTTTTTATGCTTTGTAAATGATGTTAACCCCTCAGACAAGATGGCAGCCCCATAATAATATTCAGAAAATACAATAAAAAATCTGTAATCATAAAATAAAATCAGATTTGGAAAAAAAGGATATGTTGCTATCTGGTTTTAATTGGCAGATAACATTTTTGGTGACACATTTCCTTAAAATAAGAATTGTTGGAGAAAGCTACAACAGTCGACAATTAATTAAAGATATCATGCTGAGCTTTGGGATTGAGGGTGGTTGGCACCTCTAGAAACCAATGCCTAGGGCCTTGTTCATATTTCCGTGTCAGTGTCACGTCCATGAAAAAAGCGTACGTGAAGGATCCATGGTTGGTCCGTGTGTCCGTTTTTACCATCCGTGTGTCAACAAATAAGTTGCTCAGCTGAAAATTAATTTCCAAAGAATCTCCTATTAATCTTCAGTGAAAAAGGGACGTGACATGGACACAACACGCATACCATCAGATTTTCATACCATGCATTTTCATGGACCCATAGGCTTCAATGGGCATGCTTGGTCGACATCACAGTTCAAATTAGTGCATGTCTCCATGTTATTTTTTTACTGTCCCCTGGTCTGAACAAAAACATTTAAATCCATGGGTTCCTGTGCTGTCAGCATTTTCTGTGAAAAACAGAAATGTAAACGAGGCAGGAGCTCTGTACAGTATTATAATGTATTGGCTCCAATGAGCAAAATTTATTGCTTTGCGAAGTCTCGTGAGACTTTGGGTAATAACTTCATAAATTAATTTGTACTGTAAAAAAACATTTCCTGGACTCGCTGCTGCACTTGTTAGAACATGGAGCAAAGAACTCTGGGAACGAAGGATCACCCACAATGCCATGCATGCAGCCAATCTGCAGCCAGCCCCTGTGATGTCACAGCCCTATAAATAGCCTCAGCCATTTTCCAGTGTGCTTAGTGCAGGGAGAGACGTTAGCAGGTGCTAGGGACAGTGTTAGAAAAGACTTTATTGTGCTGAAAAATCGATTTACAAGTTCAGGGAAAGTTTAGTCAAGGTGTAGTGAAAGGATAGGGAGGCAAAATTATCTGCACTATAAATGGAGAACAGGGTGCAATAGGAAAATGTACAGCCTGCGTAATAGGAGCAATTCTATTCAACCTTGCTGCACTTATTGGGGATTCAAATTGCTATTATACTGCTGTTTTTAGGTTTGCACTATATGATACATCACTAAATTCAGCAAACCTTGTTTGTTGTTGGGGTGCAAGTGCTGCGTTGCAGGGTGTATTTACAGGAAATATACATACGTAATATTAACCGTTCTGTGGTGCATTTAAATTGTTCTACTTTTTTTGGAGGGGGTGTATAAGTGTAAAAGAAGTACATCTTATTTGCCATTCTGCAGTGCAGTTACATTGTTCTACAGCTTTTTTGGGGGTGTATTAGGGGAAAAAATAAGTACATTTTATTTGCCGCTCTGCAGTCAAGTTACATTGTTCTACAGCTTTTTTGGGGTGTATTCATTTCCTTTTAATTATTTTATCTAACAGTATGTCATCTGCGTGTCATACTGACTCACAGTATTGTTTCACTACCACAGAAGACTCCCTATGTGTGTTACTTCAAGGTACAGTGTCCTACACCACTATACAGGCTATCTGCAGCCAGGAAATAGCTGTTTTTTAACATGATTCGCCACAAATAAATTCAGATTGAATTGAATCTTTTAGGAAAATTTGTCAAACCGAACAATTTGAATTTTTGAGAAATTAGCTCATCTCTAATATTAATAATATATCCTCAGGATAGGTCATCAATATCTGATCAGTGGGGTTCTGACACCCGACACCCCTGCCAATCAGCTGTTTGAAGAGGTGGTGGCGCTCAATGCAAGTGCTACTTCCTCTTTATTACTCAGACCGTCGTGTAATTACAAGTACTTGCTCCATTTAAATGTAATTCTAGTACCAAAAGCAAGTTAACTTAGGCCATATGTTCTTGTATTCCATAGAAATAGTTATGTTGCAGTCACATCAAACTATACATGACTATGCCTATGCCCAATATCCCACCCTCCAGCCTAGCATTATACTAGCTGCCTAAAACACCCTACTGCTTCCTGGGGTTCCATTCCGTGCCTCCACACTGCAAAAAGATAAAACTTGCTCTATCTTTTTGCCGAACGGTCGGATCGTGGACCCTATTCAAGTGAATGGGTCCGCAATCCGCATGTGGCTTGCCCACGGTCAGTGCCAGTGCATTGCGGACTGCAATTTGCGCTCCACAGCACGGGCACAAAGCCCTTACGTTTGTGTTAACAAGCCCTTATTTGTATTTTATATTTTCAACTAGCAAGGTATAATTACAACAACATACAGTGCAGTATTTTTTTTTATTTGTACTGTACTGTTTGGTCATTGGATCCCATTTCCTTATGGTCCCAATCTAGCTTTATAATATTTTTTCTGCATTTTTTTCTACTCCCTACATTCGCATTTTTGTCACAAGTTAGTGGAATATGAGACTTTGTAAAAAAAAAAAAAAAAAATCAATTTTTGCTAACTTGTGCCAAATTTTTTTTCTGTGAACTCGCCATGCCCCTCACGGAATACCTTGGGGTGTCTTCTTTCCAAAATAGGGTCACATGTGGGGTATTTATACTGCCCTGGCATTTAAGGGGTCCTAAAGCGCGAGAATCCAAATGTGTAAAAATGCCCTGTGAAATCCTAAAGGTACTCATGGGAATTTGGGCCCCTTTGCGCATCTTGGCTGCAAAAAAGTGGCACACATGTGGTATCTCCGTACTCAGGAGAAGTATGGCAATGAATTTTGGTGTGTATTTTTATATATACCCATACTTTGTGTGAGAAATATCGCTGTAAACAAGAGGGCATCTTTACGCATTTGGATTCCAGACTTCTTCTCAAGCTTTAGGGGCCCCTAAAATGCCAGGGCAGTATAAATACCCCACAAGTGACCCCATTTTGGAAAGAAGACACCCCAAGGTATTCTGTAAGGGGCATGTCGAGTTCACAGAATTTTTTTTTTTTGGCACAAGTTAGCGGAAATTGATATATATTTTTTTATTTTAGTTTTTTACAAAGTCTCATTTTCCAACTTGTGACAAAAAATAAAATTTTACATGAACTTACCATACCCCTCACGGAATACCTTGGGGTGTCTTCTTTCTAAAATGGGGTCACATGTGTGGTATTTATACTGTCCTGGCATTTTAGGGGCCCCTAAAGCGTGAGAAGAAGTCTGGAATCCAAATGCGTAAAAATGCCCTGTGAAATCCTAAAGGTACTCCTTGGACTTAGGGCCCCTTTGCGCACCCAGGCTGCAAAAAAGTGTCACTCATGTGGTATCGCCGTACTTAGGAGAAGTAGGGCAATGTGATTTGGGGTGTATTTTTATATATACCCATACTTTGTGAGAAATATCTCTGTAAACGACAACTTTTTAAAAAGTTGACAATTTACAGGGATATTTCTCTCACCCAACATGGGTATATGTAAAAATACACCGCAAAACACATTGCCCTACTTCTCCTGAGTATGGCGATACCACATGAGTAACACTTTTTTGCAGTCTGGGTGCGCAAAGGGGCCCAAATTCCATCGAGTACCTTTAGGTTTTACATGGCTGCTCACAATTTAGCCCCGACCAAAATGAAAGAACAGTAAACACACCCCACAAATGACCCCATTTCGGAAATTAGACACCCCAAGGTATTCACTGAGGGGCATAGTGAGTCCGTCTGAGTTTTAATATTTTTTGCCAGAAGTTAGCAGAAATGGAAACTTATTATTATATTTTTTTTTTTTCCTCAGAAAGTGTCATTTTCCGCTAACTTGAAAAAAAATGAAATTATACATGAACTCACCATGCCCCTCCGCGAATACTTTGGGGTGTCTTCTTTCTAAAATGGTGTCATTTGGGGGGTATTTATACTTTCCTGGCATTCTAGCACCTGAAGAAACATGACAGGTGCTCAGAAAGTCAGAGCTGCTTCAAAATGCGGAAATTCACTTTTTTGCACCATAGTTTGTAAACGCTATAGCTTTTACCCAAACCAATAAATATACACTTATTGGATTTTTTTTTTTTTTTTTTATCAAAGACATGTAGAACAATAAATTGAAAGAAAAATGTATATAGAAATGTAGTTTTTTTTGAAAAATGTTACAACAGAAAGTAACAAAATTTTTTATTGATAGCAAAAAAGGTAAAAATGTCAGCAACAATGAAATACCACCAAATGAAAGCTCTATTAGTGAGAAGAAAAGGAGGTAAAATTCATTTGGGTGGTAAGTTGCATGACGGAGCAATAAACGGTAAAAGTAGTGTAGTGCAGAATTGTAAAAAGTGGCCTGGTCATTAAGGGTGTTTAAGCTAGGGGGGCTGAAGTGGTTAAGGGAAAAGTGGTCTCAGGTTCTATGTCATATGCATAAGCAGTGAGTCCATATCTTGATGTTACAAGAAGCCTACTTTATAAAGTTAACGTATCCCTTACCTTTATTTCATAGAATAAATTCAGTTGCACCCCCAGTCTATGAGTACCAACCCCCATTGATGTCTGTACAATTTAGAGCTGGAAATTGATTATATTAAATGTGACTATAACCTCCTCATCCTTAAGAATGCACTCATGTACTACAGCAGGCACGGCAGTACATGGGTACATTTGTTAAGGATGGGGGAGGGTAAAGTCACATTTAATATACTGTCTCTAATTGGCCCCTAGGCTGACCTCCTCTTCATCACTAGTTATGAGCGGCAGGGGCAATATTCAAATTTGCGATATTTAGCGAATATTCGTAAGAATATTCGCAAATATTCGTATTCAAGATTATTCTATTGATTGTGAAAAATCGTCAATGTAATATTCTATAGTGCTATATATTTGTTTTTTAGAATATTCGTCATTTTTGCTAATTTAATGTACACAGTCATTGGCCCAAAAGCAACTTAAAGAGGACCTTTCATGTGAAACAAATAGTATGAACTAAGTATCATGATATGGAGAGCAGCACCCAGGGATCTCACTGCACTTACTATTATCCCTGAGTGCCGCTCCGTTCTCCTGCTATGTACTCCGGTATGTTTGGTGACTTGGTTCTACTGGGAGGAGTCTGCCCTTTTTGTCCTGTACATCTCCTTCTCCCAGGTTGTAACGCTGTCCAATCACAGAGCAGAGCTCACAGCCATGGCAAAAATGGACAGCGTTACAGCCTGGGAGAAGGAGATGTACAGCACAAAAAGGGCAGACTCCTCCCAGTAGAACCAAGTCACCGAAGATACCGGAGGACATAGCAGGAGAATGGAGCGGCGCCCAGGGATAATAGTAAGTGCAGTGAGATCCCTGGGCGCCGCTGTCCAAATCATGATACTTAGTTCTTACTTTTTTTCACATGAAAGGTCCTCTTTAAGCAAGGAGCAATCATGACTTCATATGGAAAAAATGCTAAATATTCTAAAAAAACTAATATATAGCACTCTATTGAATATAGTGCTAATAATTAGATTTTTAGAATATTCGTAATTTTTTCCAATTTAATGTGAACAGTCATTGGTCCAAAATCAACTTAAGCAGGGAGGAATCATGACTTCAGATGGAAAAAAAATGATGAATATTCTAAGATATTTCTATAGTGCTAAAGTGCTATATATTTGTTTTATTAGAATATTCATGACTAATGACTAATGACTAATATTCTAAAAAAAACTAATATTACATTGACAATTTTTAACATAGGAGAAAATAAATTAAATAATGAAGAATATTCTAATTCACTACAGATTACAATATTGCAGCCTTCTCACCTTGGCCCACAAACAAGAAGCAGGTAGGTATATACTAGGTAATGGGTTCAGATGAAAAAAATAAATAAATGAATACTCGTTTTTATGAACATATATCACTATATTCAAAATATTGGCAAATTCTCGAAGTGCCAATATTCTCGATAAAATTCACAATTTAAATATTCTCGCTCAACACTATTCATCACATAGTTATAGTGCTGATAGTGCTGTGGGACCCTCTGCTTGCTGACATACACACAAGTTGATGGGTCACTCACCCCTTCAGGCCTTCAAGACAAGTTAAATTGGATAAAGCAGTGGTGCTGGTAGAAGATTCACGCTCTTTCTTCCTTCTTAGTGGGGTGGGCAGCGGCAGACTGAGCTGGTTGGTGGAGGTGGAGAAGCAGTTATCAGCGTTCACCAATCATCTCAACAACTACTGCTGCAGTGCAGAGGACAGTATGAGGAATTGCTTTCCTCCTCCACTGCCTTAAGAGCAGCTGCAAAGTTTCAGTCACAGGTGCATTGGGAGGCCAGATAAAAACCTTTTCCTCTTAATCCGGGCTGCCTGAACTGCTCAGGGTATTGCTACTAGTGATGGGCGCGAATATTCAAATCGTGTATTTTAATCGTGAATATCGCCAAATCTAGAATTCACAAATATTTAGAATATAGTGATATATATTTGTGATTTTCGAATATTCTAGATTTTTTTTCTTCATCTGAACCCATGATCCCTCCCTACTTCTTGCTTGTGGGTCAATGAGAAGGCTGCAATGTCTTTGTCTGAGCTTAGCAACATCCCTAACAACCAATATGAAAGTTGCCTACCCATTTACTGTATAAGAACCTCCCCAGCAGCCATTGCATGCAGTATTTTTCAGATCTGAGAGAGATAGCAATGTGTTTGCTGTGCTCTCTACTTCCCTGTGTCATTACATTACATAGGTAGTTAGTTAGCATATGTGTATGTGTGTGTGTGTATATATATATATATATATATATATATTTATATATATATATATATATATATATATTTATTTATATGATAAAGGCCCTCCACTGGTACGTGTGGGGCTGAGGCGTCCGCGCTGGTAAGGTATGTGACTAGGAAGTCAGACCGCTCACGTGGCGGGCTGCGTCCAAGTTATAGGTTAATAAAAAATCTCAATAATGGCATAGTCAGTGATTAACAGTTCGTTAGCAGTTAATACATGGTCAGTGATTAACAGTTCGTTAGCAGTTAATACTTCATCTACTGGTGCAAAAAACTGGTACGTTACCTAAAAGACTGTATAGAGTCTGTCCTGGATGAAATTCAGTCCTTTGGTTTATATGGCAATCGTAGTTCAGGGCTCTACCTAGTAGCGTGGCAGCGTTCTGGCCGGCAGAGCGTGCACACGTAAGGGAGCCGAGGTGTTGCTTGGAAACTCTGAAAGCTTGTGACGTCACAGCTGTACAGAAGCCTGGAAGGGACTTGATTCCTCCAAAGCGTTTCCGAGCCAAAGTGGGCTCCTTCGTCAGCGAGCGAATCGCTATGGATCTCATAGGCCCAATACCGAAGTCCGCTAGGGGGCACCAACACATCTTAGTCATCCTCGACTACGCCACTCGGTACCCGGAGGTGGTGCCACTGTGACATACATCAGCAAACTCACAGCTAAGGAGTTAATGGAGATGTTCTCCCGTGTGGGGCTACCTAAAAAGGTTCTGACTGACCAAGGGACCCCTTTTATGTCCAAGGTCATGAGGGAACTCTGCAAGTTGCTACATATAAAACAGTTACGGACGTCCATTTACCATACGCAAGCGGACGGTCTGGTTGAAAGATTTAATCAAACATCTAAAAACATGTTAAAAAGAGTGGTGTCTAAGGATGGGAGGGACTGGGACCTTCTTCTGCCCTATCTCATGTTCACAGTGCGAGAGGTGCCCCAGGCCTCTACTGGATTCTCGCCCTTCAAACTTTAATATGACAGACACCCTCGCGGTCTATTGGACATAGCCAAGGAAGCCTGGGAACAACAACCCACACCACACAAAAGTGTTATTGAGTACGTCACCCAGCTGCAAGAGGGGATGGAAACAGTGTTGCCTCTGGTCAGGGAACACATGGAGGCAGCGCAACGAGCCCAGAGTAGGATTTATAATCGGCAGGCTCTGGTCCGGGACTTTAACCGGGTTTTGGTTCTGGTACCAACCGTAGACAGTAAGTTCCTAGCTTGGTGGCAGGGGCCCTCCGAGGTACTCGAGAAGGTTGGAGAGGAAAATTACAAGGTACACCAGCCGGGTTGGCGAAAGCCGGAGCAGGTGTACCATGTGAATTTACTAAAACTGTGGAAAGATAGGAAGACCTCTGATGAAGACAGCCCACAGCCAGTGGCGTACATAGAGAAGTAAGGGCCCCATAGCAAGGATAAAACCAGGCCCCCCACACAGTACATAAGGGTTCCTAAACCCTTTTCAATGATCCTTGGGCCATTTTTTACACTGCCTCATTTGCTAAAAGTTGTTCCTTTAGAGGGTAGAGTCCTGACCAAGTTTTCACCTCCAGTAGAAGAAGAGATCATCCAAACTAAGACTGGGCCCCTCTTGCCCTGGGCCCCATAGCAGTCGCATGGTCTGCCGCTATGGTAGTTACGCCCCGGCCCACGGCCAAGTTTTCTAGGAGAAAAGGGTCAGGCCCCTCAGTCTGATGCAAGAGAAGTAGTTGCCACAGTAAAAATTTATGACAGCCTCTCCTCTAAACAGGTTCAGGAAGTCAGCGAATTCATTAGTCGGAACACGGATGTGTTCTCGGACCTCCCTGGACATAATCCAGCATGACATTGTCACTGAGCCTCAGGCAAAAGTCCGGTTAAAACCATAACGGGTACCCCAGGCTCAGCAACAAGCCATCTTGGCGGAAGTGCAGCTAATGCTGCAAATCGATATCATTGAGGAGTCTAAAAGTGAATGGGCCAGTCCAATAGTCTTAATACCCAAGCCAGACGGGATGTTACGGTTCTGTAATGATTTTTGCAAGCTAAACAAAGTCTGATGCGTATCCCATGCCCCGGGTAGATACTTTTCTGTTTTGGACCTCACGAAGGGCTACTGGCAAGTGCCCTTAACGGAGGCTGCCAAAGAGAAAATTGCCTTTGTCACCCTAAGTAATTGGGGAACGTCATTGGACATGGAATTATCAAACCCCAAGTGAATAAAATAGAGGCGATTTGGAATTGGCCCCGACCTGTCACTACTAGGCAAGTAAAGTCGTTCCTGGGAATGGTGGGATATTATATGAGGTTTGTTCCCCATTTTTCCACTTTAGCGGCTCCGTTGACAGGGCTCTTGAAGGGACAGAAGTCCGTGATGATCTGTTGGAATGACCAGGCGGAAGAGGCTTTTTCCAAGTTTGAGTTTGTGGTACAGACTGATGCCTCTGAAGAAGGCCTTGGAGCTATATTCTCTCAGGAAAGCAATGGGGAGGAACATCCCGTTATTTTCCTGAGCCGTAAACTCAACCCCAACCAAGACCAGGTACAGCATAGTGGAGAGAGAGTGCCTGGCCATCAAATGGGCACTAGAGTCTCTCCGCAATTGTCTGTTGGGCAGAAAGTTCCGTCTTGTGACCGACCACTCCCCCCTCCAGTGGATGAGCCAGGACAAGGAGAGGAATGCTCGGGTCACCAGCAGAACTTCAAATTCTCAGTGGAACACAGGGCAGGGAAACGCGGATGCCCTGTCTCGGGTACAATGTTTGGCAAGTGTGCACCCCATCAGTGTTGAACAAAGGGGGGAGGTATGTAAGAAGGTGCAAGGGACCATTGTGGATGGAAGGTCTGTGTCACGAGGTTCCTGGCTTTGGGGAAGTAAGAGTCTGTTTTTTTTGGTGTCACCAGCAATAGCTGTTGCACACATTGCTATTTAGTATAGCTATTATAGCTGATCCGGGCCAGCTCTTACTGGGAGTAGTCTGGAAGTGCTGGGTGGGTGACTGCTCCCCATGTTCCAGGCCGGGTCTTGGCTGGGATATGCAGCGCAGGCAGCACTATCAGCTGTGTGGATTACCTCCCTCTGACAGGGGAGCTCAGGACTCTGTATGCTGGGATCTGAAGGCTGGAGAGCTAACAGGCTGCCTAAAAAAAAAGCCTGCCTATGGATTTGCTAACACCCAGGAGCTAAGGTGACTCTTCTGTTTTTGAACTTTTATGTGTGTGAACAAACACCATGCCACCTGTTTTTTTTTATGCTCTTTTTGTGTGAATAAAACACGGACATTTGATTTACAAGCTTGTACATTGCCTCTGTACTGCACCTGCCAGTCCTATCTACCAGAGTGAATTCCCACAATATACACACACACACTAGCTGAAGGACCCGCTTCGGCCAGGTATATTTAATCTATTTCATTTAATGCTTGTGTGTGTCATTAAAAGATATCGACAGTATCCACTATAACAATGACATCTACAGCACCCCTCCCCTTAACAGTGACCTCTACAGCCCCCTTAACACTGACCCCCCCACAGTGCCCATTCTCTTAAAATGGGACCTCCTCAGCAGCCCACCCCTTACCTTTGACCTTTACAGCAGCCTTCCCCTTTAACAGTGAGTTTCACAGCACACCACATCCTTGACAGTGACCTCCACAGGGGCCCTCCCCCTTAACTGTGGCCTTTACAGTAATCTGCCCCTTAACACTAACCTCCATAGCAACTTTTCCCTAGGGTGGCCAGAGGTCCAGTTTTAGGCTGGGCAGTCTTGCTTTCAGACTCCATGTCCTCTGTCTGGTGCAGTGCCTCGACGGACACAGGGATATACTTTTGAACAGCTCACTCTCAGATGTTTATATGGCAAATATCCAGCTCCCTTAATTTGACATGGATCACCCATGTGCACAGAACAACCTGGTCAGACCTCCATAGCATTACTTGAAAGGAAAAAGTTCCAGCACTCACGTTACTTTGTAGCGTTGATTCCTCGTCTTTATTAGACAATTGTAAATAATATACAGGACATAAATCCACACGTGTTGCGACTGTTGACGCGTTTCGAACAAAGTTCTTATTCGTAACAATGAACATGGTCTTACCCCAGAGTTAATATACTGGGTTGAGACTAATAGTAATACCCTCACATAAGGAGTGGGGAAGAGAAGAGTGGAACCTATTCCCTTAGTAAGGCGTTGTTTACCCTGTTAAACAATACACATATAAGAAGAAAAAACTATTGAAATAACGTGCAGCATAGACATTTATGCTTTAGCGTGATGACATAGAATAATATAACAGTCGTGTTGCATCATACATCAAACAATAAAATGTATCAAATATAAAAATACAATTCATATACATGTTTTATTCTCTGACACTAAATGCATGAGTTCTTTTCTCATATTAAGGCCATTTGGGTGTCTATTATCAAGTTTAAAAATTCTGTAGGTTTCCCTGAATTGTATTATTTTGGCGAAATACGTATTGTGCAATTGGAAATATATTGCATATAAAGCTATTGTAATGTTCTGCCGTGCCAACCATTTTCTCCAGTCTCAGGAAACCTCTAGCACCTTGAAAAATGTAGCTATAGTGACCCACGACTGCATTGTGCGCGCATTACGCGCATATTACTTTGCCCATTTTCGCAAACAAGACCATATTTGCGAATTCTCGAATTCGTGAATATATGATGAATATTCTACTAAATATTCGCGAAATATCGCGATTTCGAATATTGCCTGCCGCTCATAATTGCTACCCCCACCTTAAACCCACCCCGATCTAAACTGAAGAGGTGGGGGGATTAATTCCCTGGTGCCACTCCCCTTGCTGTGCTCTGCTCTAGGCATGCATCCTCCTGTGCCCAGTGAGAGATTATGGCCCCGCAGACAGGTTATTGACTATTGTAACTTAAAAATTTCCAGTAGTGAATCAGGCTGCCATTAGATAAGTAATTTCGTAAACTTCTAACACACCACAACAAGGACAGTGCTCCTCTTCCAAAAAAGTGTTAAACATTAAAAAGTGTCTTGAAAGAAATACTTATCCAACTAGGCTCAGGCTTGAATCTGCACTGAAATTCCATTTTTCTTATTTAGTATAGGAACAGAAAAACAAAATCAACAGATCCAGTATAGTGTATGCTGGTTACTAATGGTGTCCGATGGACCTCATTGATTATAATGAGATCCACTGAAATTATATAGTGATGAGCGGCATAGGCAATATTCGAATTTGCAAATTTTTGGCAGAATATTTGCCATAAATTAGCGAATTTGAGAATTCGTGATCTCCAGTCATTATTTACTTGATTGCTAAAATCGGCAATGTAATATATTCGCGAAAAAAATTGTGATTAGAATATTTGCGATCAACACTAAAGGGTAGGCAACTTTTCTATTGGTTGCTAGGGACATTGCTAAGTGCTGATATTCGCGATAAATTCGCGATTAGAATATTCGCCATCAACACTAAGAGGTAGGCAACTTTCCGACTGGTTGCTAGGGATGTTGCTAAGTGCCAATATTCGAGATAAATTTGCGATTAGTATATTCGCAATAAACACTATTCGCGAATACGAATATATAGCACTATATTCTAACTATTTCTATATAAATTTTTCTCTAAATTTATTGTTCTACATGTATTTGATAAAAAAAAATGCAATAAGTGTATATTAATTGGTTTGGGTAAAAGTTATAGCGTTTACAAACTATGGTGCAAAAAAGTGAATTTCCGCATTTTGAAGCAGCTCTGACTTTCTGAGCACCTGTCATGTTTCTTCAGGTGCTAGAGTGCCAGGATAGTATAAATACCCCCCAAATGACAAAGTATTCGCGGAGGGGTATGGTGAGTTCATGTATGATTTCATTTTTTTTCACAAGTTAGCGGGAAATGACACTTTCCGAGGAAAAAATAATAATAATAATCAAGTTTCCATTTCTGCTAACTTCTAGCAAAAAATAAAAATAAATCTCCCACGGACGCACTATGCCCCTCAGTGAATACCTTGGGGTGTCTACTTTCCGAAATGGGGTCATTTGTGGGGTATGTTTACTGTTCTGGCATTTTGGGCGGGGCTAAATTGTGAGCAACCCTGTAAAACCTAAAGGTACTCGTTGGACTTTAAGCCCCTTTACGCACCTAGGCTTCAAAAAAGTGGCACACATGTGGTATCGCCGCACTCAGAAGAAGTAGGGCAATGTGTTTTGGGGTATATTTTTACATATACCCATGCTCCGCAAAAGATAGAGCATGTCCTATTCTTGTCTGCAATTGCGGACAAGAAAAGGCATTTTCTATATAGTTCTGGCAATGTGCGGATCCGCAAAATGCGGAAAGCACATTGCCGGTGTCCATGTTTTGCGGATCCCCGGATCCGTGGATCCGCAAAACACATACGGACGTCTGAATGAGCCTTACAGGGGGGTGATTAGTGACAGGGGGGGGTGACAGGGGGTGATCAGGGGGTGACATGGGTTGATCAGGGGTTAATCAGGGGTTAATCAGTGACGGGGGGGTGTGGTGATTGGTGCACTTACTTTTGCTGCCTGTGTCCTCTGGTTGTCCCAAGCAAAAGGGACCACCAGAGGAGCAGGCAGCAGGCATATCAGACGCTGTTTACAAAACAGCGTCTGATATGAGATTTAGATGGCTTTTTTCTGACATCTACAGCCTGCCAGCACATGATCAGGGCTGGCAGGCTGTAATAAAACTTCCTCCCGACGCGTTCACAGGAAATCTCGCCTCTCGCGAGATGACACACCGCCACGTAAAGGAGGAGCAACCTGGCCGCCCACAGGACGCATCCCTGCGTTGGGCGGTCAGGTAGTGGTTAAAGAGCTTAAGTTGACCGAAAAAGAAATTTGTTTGGGCCTTACTGAAACTGCAACTAGACCACAAGACCAGTAGACTGGTTTTACAACTATGCCAATAAACAGACAGACAGAGGAATCCATTGGTTTCAATACCAGAAAGTAGAGTAGCCTCTCCTACTTTTTCTCATTCTTTTTTATATTTTATAAATTCTGTTTTTATTAGTTTTTTTTTCCTTAAAAGGAATAATACATGGAAATGTCAACAATGTCCAGACAATATCCATAGACATATAGTAAGATTAGTTGGTTAACATTGCAGAGCAAATAATGAAGACATAGATTCTTCACTTCACGTGACATAGACACGCCACTTTTTGCTAAGGAGAGTTTCATAATGCCCATGCTGAGACATGTATGGTTTCCTGGATCATAGGGAATAAATGGGGAGACAAAATACATAAAAAGAAGATGTAACTAATGTCATTAGCAGTCACGTATGTCTAAGAGGAGTTATAGAACCATAAAGCGCCAGTGGTAAAGGAATGTTTATTTGTGGGAGTGGAGGAGGGCAAGCATGGCAGCAGTTAATTCTTGTTATAGATTATCCAGAGGCCCAAGGTTTCCAAAATCCATTTCTAGTGTTAGATTCACAGCCATAAAGTTCTTTTAAACAGAAGAGTTGGTCAACTTTTGCTCTGCACTAAGCGATTGTTGGTGGTTCTGTAGCCCTCCAATGTTAAGGGTTAACTGTTTAGCAGCTTCTATAAACCAAGTGATAAGACACTTTTTGACTGGCTTAAAGAGAACCTTTCACTAAGATTTAGGTAGTGAAATACTTACACTACCTTACTGGGCGGATGCTGCTAACGTCCAGGCAACATTTTTTTTTTTTAAATAACCCCCCGTTCGTGGGCTCTGGTCCCAGTTAGTTCTCACATGCGGGGATCTCTTGTATGAGGCCGGGACTTGTCTTTTGCCTGCCTGGGGAGTGGTTTTCCTCTCCCTGGTGGTGAATGCAGCCAATCATAGTGCTGGTGTAAGTATTTCACTACCTAAATCTTAGTGAAAGGTCCTCTTTAAAGGAACTGTGTCACCAAAAATATTTTTCATCCAGTTAAAACCAGATGGTAACACATATCCTTTTTTCTCTTTTTATATCTCCTTTTTATTTTCTGATTGCATATGTATTTATTCTATTCCCTGAATGTGATTATGGGGCAGCCATCTTGTCTGAGCTGTTCTTAACAAAATTTAGAAAGCATTAAGAAAATTGCTTTACGGCAGTCCCATGGGCCATAGACACAATGGTCAGATGGGGACCTGATTGATTTCTATGAGAGAGTTTTCTAGGCATGCTCCTTGACCTGTTCAGAGGTCATTGTACAAGGAAAGTGGCAGAGGCCAACTGACTACATAGCATGTCTCTGTAGTAGATTAGTTAGTCCTCCCTCTCGGTGGGTGTAAAAAAGTCCTCCTTTTTGGACCGGTAGTGAGGGTCCAATAAGGTGGAGAGCCAGAAGTCATCCCTCTGCTGAATGGTGACAATCCGGCTGTCACTACGCAAGCAAGTGAGCATGCATCAAACCATTTGTGCAAGTGACTCGGAGGGACTCCCTGCCTCCATTTTTACTGAATACTGCTACGGTGTGTCTGGGTCCTCTGCCTCATCTTCCTCATCCTTCATTCCTCATATCTCTGCTGAATGGTGACAATTCAGCTGTCACTACGCAAAGTGAGCATGAATCAAGCCATTTGTGCAAGTGACTCAGAGGAACTCCCTGCCTCCATTTCCACTGGCTGCTCCTCCTGCTCCTCCTCTCACCAGTGTAGAAAAACTACCCATTTGGCTACACATTGCTTGTGCTCCAATGTCCTTCTCTTCCTCCTCCAGTTCAGCCCCCACAGGGCTCATGTGGCCATAAGATCTAGGCGCCACGTCTCCAGTCCCCTGACCAGCCAGATTTAACAGCATCTGTTCCAGGACATGAAGCAGTGGAATGACATTGTTCATCCCATAGTCCTGGCAACTGACCAATAACGTGGCCTCCTCAAAGGGCCTGAGCAAATGGCAGGTGTCACGCATGAGCTGCCATTGGCTGACATCGAAGTAACACAGGGAAGTACTCCTGTCCGCTTGGATCATCAAGAAATCGTTTATGGCCTTTCTCTGTTCGAATAGTCGGTCCAACTTATTGAGGGTGGAATTCCAACGCGTGGAAACGTCACATATCAGCCTATATTGGGTTATGCCGTTCTGCCGCTGCAGCTCAAGGAGGGTATGCTTTGGGGTGTACGAGTGGCTGAAGTGCATGCAAAGTTTCCAGGCCATTTTTAGGATGTCTTGCAAATGGCTGGAAGACTTCAGAAACCACTTGACAGCCAGATTGAAAACGTGTGCCATGCAGGGCACATGGCTCAGCCGTCCTTGACGCAGCGCCTACACCATGTTCTTCCTGTTGTCGGTCACCATGGTCCCTATTTTCAGTTTTTGGAGAAAAAGCCAGGATTTGATTTCTTGATGAAGGACACGGAGCAGTACCTCCCCTGTGTGACTCCGTTCACCTAGGCAAATAGGTTCAGAACAGTGTGACACGGCCGCACCATGCACATGTGGTATGCTGGAGGGGCACTGTGAATTGTCACTGCAGTGGAGGCTGAGGACACGCTGGAGGATGAGGAGGCAGAGGCGGACATTGTTGCAGGACCAAAGGTGTGACAATGTGGAGGCGGAAGCAGAGTCACCTGGCCAAGTTGCTGGTGTGGCTGTGCAGGAACCACATTCACCCAGTGGGCCGTAAAGGATATGTATTGTCCCTGACCATAGTTACAGCTTCACAAGTTGGAGCTGCCGTGCACTTTGGCAGACACCGACAGGCTCAAGGACTGGCCCACCTTCTGTTCTGCATGTGTGTGCAGGGCTGGTACTGCCTTTTTGGCAAAGAACTGACGACTGGGGACTCTCCACTTGGCTCGGCAGAAGCCATCAGTTCTCTGAAAGGTGCAAAGTCCACCACTTGGAATGGGAGGGACTGCAGCACCAGGCAACTTAGACAGGAGTACGTTCAGCTTCTGCTCCGTTGGATGAGTGCACGCATACTGTTGTCTCTTCGCTTCGGTGATCGATTGCTGACAGAATGACTGATGAGGAGCAGGAGCATCAGGACCAGCAGGACAGATAGCTCCCTTCTGCTGATGTGGTGGAACATTGACTGCCTGAAACTGTGTGCGTGCCACTGGGTGATGCAGTGGTTGCTGCGGCTGGCTGGACCACCACATTGGAGCCACGGTTCTCCCAGGACACTTTATTGTGATGCTGCATATGTTGACGCAGGGTCATGGGGCCAACACTGGCACCCTGGCCACGCTTCACCTTCTGCCCACAGATACTACATATGGCCATGTTCACCTCCTCTGGCGGCTTAACAGAAAACTACCACACCACCGAGTGGGTGATTTTAACCCCAAACTTTCCGGACTGACTGCTACCACCGCTGCCTCTGTGCATCCATGCATCGCTACTTCCCGGGCAGGTAGGCTCCTGCGAAGTAAGTGGTCTACCCTGGGCACGTTTGGCTCCCGACCTCCCATTCTAGGAACTTGCTGGCTAAGCTGCTGGCTCACGGGCAAGCTGCCACCCTCTTCTCCTGATGATTATGAAGCCCCTTCGTCACCCTGCTCCCAACTGCGATCAGCTACATCCTCATCATCGAGTACTGTCTGCACTTCACTGATGTCCTCCACAGTCGTTTCTGGGTCAGGAGCCTGACCACTTGCAACACCAGCTCCCATGACACTCTCCTTATCACTACTTGCCCGCCTAGTGGAGGAAGCGGCAGATGTCTCCTCCACATCTTGGCTTGTCAGTAGCTGCTGAGTATCTTCTAGTAGCTTGTCTTCACTGTATAGTGGAGCTGAGCACACAGCATACAATACTTCTTTGGCCGAGGGAACAGAAAAGGACAGAGGCAGGTTAAGGACAGGTGAATGCACAGGGCTTGCCCCGGGCCATGCCAACTAAGGGTTGTGTCTGATGAACCCACTGACTCTTGGCTGGGGTGTCTGATGTCACTTGCAACAAAGTCGAAGATCAAATCAAAACATTCAAGAGCTGCTGGGTTGCTGGTCACGACTAGAGTTGAGCGAACACCTGGATGTTCGGGTTCGAGAAGTTCGGCTGAACTTCACGAAAATGTTCGGGTTCGGTATCCGAACTCGACCCGAACTTCACCCCGAACCCAAACCCCATTGAAGTCAAAGGGGAACCGAACTTTTGGGCACTAAAAAGGCTGTAAAATAGCACAGGAAAGGGCTAGAGGGCTGCAAAAGGCAGCAAAATGTAGTTAAATCCCAAGCAAACAAATGTGGATAGGGAAATGACTTAAAATAAATAAAATAAAAAAATAACTAATATCAATTGGCAACTTGGAGGAGAAGGAGGTGGAATAGGAGATTGGGGTGGCATCAGGTGGGAATGCTATAGGAGTTGAAGTTCTCATCACAGCCAAAAAGGATTCATGTCTGCCTGCAGTGCCACAGGCCTCATTCACAGACTCAGGGCCATGGCACCCGCAAAGAGGAGAGTGGTCCCGTAACAGCAACACAGGCCTCAGGTCAACCTGCAATGGAACAGGCCATTATCATTTATGTAGGCTCCTGACACTCAGACAGAGGAGAGGTCATTTGACAGTAAAAAGAGTTTAATGTCTCTCACTCAGAAAGCAAGCAATTAAACGAAATATAGGCCAATGACACCCAGAGAATGGGGCGATCATAACAGTAAAATGAGTTTAATATCTCCCACCAACACAACAAATCATTAAACGACATATAGGCCCCTGACACCCAGACAATGGGGCGGTCATTAGACAGTAAAAAGTGTTAAATGTCTGCCACCAAGACAGCAAGCAAGGACGTGAAATTTAGGCCCCTGACACCCAGACAATGGGGCGGTCTTTAGACAATAAAAAGAGTTTAATATCTCTCACCACGACAACAAATAATTAAATGACATATAGGCCCCTGGCACCCAGACAATAGGGCGCTCATTAGACAGTAAAAAGAGTTAAATGTCTGCCACCAAGACAGCAAGCAAGTATGTTAAAGTAAGGCCCCTGACACCCAGACAGAGGAGAGAGGTCCCATAGCAGCAAAAAAGGGATTTTGTCACCCACCAACGGAAAAGGCAACTTTTAGTTATTTAGGCCCCAGCACCTAGACAGAGGAGAGAGGTCCCAAAGCAGAGAATCAGGCTTCATGTCACCCACCAATGGAGAAGGCCACTTTCAGATATTTAGGCCCCTGGCACGCAGAAGGAGGAGAGGTTCCTTCAACTTTGGGTTGCCCCGTAAAATAATGGTAAAATTAAAAAAAGAGGATTCAATAGTGCCCCGAAGTACAATAATATATGGTTAAGGGGAGGTAGGTATAAATGTCTATTCTGCACAAGGGATGGACAGGTCCTGTGGGATCCATGCCTGGTACATGTTTATGAACGTCAGCTTGACCACGTTGGCTGTGGACAGGCGGCTGCGTTTAATATCTAATGCGTTTGTCAGTAATGACGCCACCTGCCGTGCTGAATACACGTTCAGACAAAACGCTGGCCGCCGGGCAGGCCAGCACCTCCAAGGCATAAAAGGCTAGCTCTGGCCACGTGGGCAATTTGGAGACCCAGAAGTTGAATGGGGCCGAACCATCAGTCAGTACGTGCAGGGGTGTGCAGACATACTGTTCCACCATGTTAGTGAAATGCTGCCTCCTGCTAACACGTTCCGTATCAGGTGGTGGTGCAGTTAGCTGTGGTGTGGTGACAAAACATTTCCACATCTCTGCCATGCTAACCCTGCCCTCAGAGGAGCTGGGCGTGACACAGCTGCATTGGCGAACCTCTCACTCCTTCTCTGCCTTCGCCTTCCACTTGTTTCCCTGTGACATTTGGGAATGCTCTCAGTAGCCCGTCTACCAATGTGTGCTTGTACTCGCACATCTTCCTATCCACTCCAGTGCAGGAAGTAAGGTGGGCATATTGTCTTTGTACCGGGGATCCAGCAGGGTGGCAACCCAGTACTCTGCACACGTTAAAATGTGGGCAACTCTGCTGTCATTGCGCAGGCACTGCAGCATGTAGTCGCTCATGTGTGCCAGGCTGCCCAGAGGTAAGGACAAGCTGTCCTCTGTGGGAGGCGTATCATCATCGTCCTCCATTTCCCCCCAGCCACACACCTGTGATGGGCCCGAGCTGCGTTGGATGCCATCCCGCTGTGAACATGCTTCATCCTCATCCTGCTCCACCTCCTCCTCATCCTCGTCCTCCTCGTCCTCCAGTAGTGGGCCCTGGCTGGCCAAATTTGTACTTGGCCTCTGCTGTTGCAAAAGACCTCCCTCTGAGCCACTTCTAAAAGACTGGCCTGAAAGTGTTAGAAATGACCCCTCTTCCTCCTCGTCCTCCTCCTGGGCCACATCCTCTTCCATCATCGCACTAAGTGTTTTCTCAAGGAGACATAGAAGTGGTATTGTAGCGCTGATAACGGCGTCATCGCCACTGGCCATGTTGGTGGAGTACTCGAAACAGTGCAACAGGGCACACAGGTCTTGCATGGAGGCCCAATCATTGGTGGTGAAGTGGTGCTGTTCCGCAGGGCGACTCACCCGTGCGTGCCACAGCTGAAACTCCACTATGGCCTGCTGCTGCTCGCACAGTCTCTCCAGCATGTGCAAAGTGGAGTTCCATCTGGTGGGCATGTCGCATATGAGGCGGTGAGCGGGAAGGCCGAAGTTACGCTGTAGCGCAGACAGGCGAGCAGGGGCAGGATGAGAACGTAGGAAGCGTGCACAGACGGACCGCACTTTATGCCGCTCGGACATGTATGGGTAGTTGTGAATAAATTTCTGCACCATCAAATTCAGCACATGCCAGGCAAGGGATGTGTGTCAAACTGGCTAGTCCCAGAGCTGCGTCGAGATTTCGCTTGATTTCGGGCTTGAGGCCGACCGGCAGCAACCACTCGTCGGTCTGTTGTTTAATACCCCGCCACAACTCCTGTGCGGTGTGGGGCCTATCCCCCAAACGTATGAGTTTCAGAACAGCCTGCTGACGTTTACCCTGGGCTGTGCTGAAGTTGGTGATGAAGGTGTGTGGCTGACTGGATGAGCAGGTGGAAGAAGAGGAGGAGGAAGCCGAGTAGGAGGAGGAGGCTACAGGAGGCAAAGAATGATGCTCTGCCATCCTTGGCGGCAGAAGGACGTGCCCCAAAGAACTCTCCGCCTGGGGCCCAGCTGCCACTACATTTACCCAGCATGCAGTTAGGAGGATATAGCATCCCTGGCAGTGCTTACTGGTCCACGTATCTGTGGTTAGGTGGACCTTGCCAAAGATGGTGTTGCGCAGTGCACACTTGTTTTTATCGGATACTTGGTTGTGCATGGAAGGCACGGCTCTCTTGGAGAAGTAGTGGCGGCTGGGAACAACATACTGTGGGACAGCCATCGCCATCAGCTGTTTGAAGCTGTCTGTGTCCACCAGCCTGAATGACAGCATTTCAAAGGCCAGTAGTTTAGAAATGCTGGCATTCAGGCCCAGAGCTCGAGGGTGGGTAGGTGGGAATTTACACTTTCTCTCCAAGGTTTGTGAGATAGAGAGCTAAACGCTGCTGTGTGACATGGTGGAGATGCTTGGTGACGGAGGTGGTGTTGGTGGGCGGCAGGTGCCAACATTCCTTCCGAACTTGAGTGAGTTCCTTGTTTTTAAGGTGTTTACTCCACTTTAGTTTATACTTTGCATGTAGTTGCCTGGTCATGCAGGTTGTGCTAAGGTTCAGAACGTTTATGCCTCGCTTTCAGGCTCTGATGGCACAGCGTGCAAACCACTCGGGTCTTGTCGTCAGCACATTGTTTGAAGAAGTGCCATGCCAGGAAACTCCTTGAAGCTGCCTTTGGGGTGCTTGATCCCTGGTGGCGGTACCCAGTAGCAGGTGACCCTCTTGGCAGTGGCTGTTCTGCTTTTTCCCCTGCTCCCTCTTTTGCTACGCTGTTGGCCTCGGTCTCACCACTGCCTCTTCCTCTGAACTATGAAATTCAGTGGCACAACCTTCATTCCATGTGGGGTCTAGGACCTCATCATCCCCTGCATAGTCTTCCACACAGTCTTCCTCCCTGACCTCCTGTTTGGTCTGCACACTGCAAAAGATGTAGCAGTTGGCACCTGTGTTTTGTCATCAGAGACGTGCGGACTCCGATGAGGTGGTATTCCCATGTCCTCATCATCAGGAAACATCAGTGGTTGTGCGTCAGTGCATTCTATGTCTTCCACCACTAAGGAAGGGCTAGGTGGATTCCCTTGGGAAACCCTGCCAGCAGAGTCTTCAAACAGCATAAGAGACTGCTGCATAAATTGAGGCTCAGACAGTTTCCCTGATATGCATGGGGGTGATGTGACAGACTGATGGGCTTTGTTTTCCGGCACCCCCTGTGCGCCTTCTGCAGAAGACTGGGTGGGAGATAATGTTGTGAACGTGCTGGATCCACTGTCTGCCACCCAATTGACTAGCGCCTGTACTTGCTCAGGCCTTACTATCCTTAGAACGGCATTGGGCCCCACCAAATATTTGGCCCAATGTATTGAATTCAAATTCAGGCCTTTTTTTTTTACAGGCACCTAACACTAACTGGCTATCTATTTATGTACTGTATTACACTAATCCAGGCACAGCAGTAACCACAGATTTAGGAGAATATCAATTGTAGGCCTAGTATTTAGGCCCTAGATGAAAGGTATCCTTTTACGGACAGATTTACTCTTGGAGATGCACAGTAGCGTGTGAAAAAATATATAGGATTATGCTTTCAGCACTTGTATTTTAACACATTGTGTAATATAAACTTTAACGGAAAGAAATATACTTAGAGATGCAAAACAGTGTGTGCAAATGTAGTGGATTATGCTATATTTTAACACTGACTGTAATGTACCCTTTAACAGAAAGAAATACACTTGGAGATGCACGCTGAGTGTAATATATCCTTTTATGGACAGATTTACACTTGGCCTGCAACAGCTGAATCATCAGATTTTGGGTATTGCTATTTTGGCAATTGAATTTCACCCCAGAAAATAATATATCCTTTGACGGACACTATGAAACTTGTCCAGTCACAACTGGAATCACCAGATTTACGGTATTCTATTCTTGCAACTGAATTTCACCCCAGAAAATAATATATCCTTTGACGGACACTATGAAACTTGTCCAGTCACAACTGGAACACCAGATTTACGGTATTGCTATTATTGCAACTGAATTTCACCGCAGAAAATAATATATCCTTTGACGGACGCTATGAAACTTGTCCAGTCACAGCTGGAACACCATATTTACGGTATTGTTATATTTGCAACTGAATTTCACCCCATAAAACAATATATCCTTTGACGGACACTATGAAACTTGTCCAGTCACAGCTGGAACACCAGATTTACGGTATTGCTATTTGGTAATTGAATTTCACCCCAGAACAAAAGCTATCCTTTGACGGACACTATAAAACTTGTCCTTCCACAGCATAAACCACTGATTTATGGTATTACTATTTTGGAAATTGAATTTCACCCCAGAAAAAAATATATTCTTTGCCAGACAGTATAACACTTGACTAGCCACAGCTGGAACACCAGATTTTGGGGATTGCTATTTTTTGAATATCACGTGAATTTCACCTCTCAATAAAATATAGAAAATTATATCCGGAGTTTCTAGTGGTGACAATAAACACAGCCAAGCCCCTGATGTAGGATATAGCAAAAAAAAAATAACCCTACTATTGATGGATTAATGGACTTGGTGGCAGCTTGTGCTGGCGCGCCACAAGACACAAAATGGCGCCGATCACCCCAGAAAAAAGTGACAGAAAATCGCTTTGGGCAGCCTGAAAACAGTGAGCAATTAACTAGCAGAAGTTGAATGATTCAGAGCTGTAGATCGATCACTTCATTAAGTGTTTTGCTAAATTAATCCTTACCTCATCTTACCCTAACAGCAGCTGCATCCTATCCCTACACTATCAGAGCAGAGTGACATGCGGCACGACTCCAGCTCAAATAGAGGCTGGGTCACATGCTGCACTTGGCCAATCACAGCCATGCCAATAGTAGGCATGGCTGTGATGGCCTCTTGGGGCAAGAAGTAAAACGCTACCTGATTGGCTGCTGTGCAGCCCTTCAGAAAGCGGGAAGAAATCGCCAAACAACGAACCCGAACTTTTACGTAAATGTTTGGGTTTGGATCCGTGTCACGAACACCCCAAAATTCGGTACAAATCCAAACTATACAGTTCAGGTTCGCTGATCCCTAGTCACGACACGACCACTACCTGACACTGGGAGCTCAGGCCTCTCAAAGTGACCCCTGCTGCCACGGCCCCTTACTCTGTTCTGACCTCTGCCTGCGCCAGAAACATTTAGGCCTCTGCCACGCCCTTGTGCAGGGCCTGGCACTTCTCTGTCTGACATACTGTTAGATCAAATTAATAAATAAAAAGAAAATTAAAACATCCTAAAAATGTCGCAATTTTCTCACTTCACCACACAATGGCTAATAAGCCCTTTTTTCTCACACTAATACGCACAAAAAAGGGCTTTAGAACATATAACTGTACCGCTGAACAGCAACTATACTTTTCTTTTGACACTAATACACGCCACAAAAGTCTTTAGAAAATATAACTGCACCACTGATCGGCAAATATATTTTACTTTTGCCACTAATACATGACAAAAAGGGCTTTAATTTTAGCACTTCACCACAGAACGGCTAATAAGCCCTTTTTTCCCCCACTAATACAAGCCAAAAAATGCTTTAGAAAATATAACTGCACTGCACAAGGGCACATAGAAATATTTTATATAGTTATATTATATAGTTTCAAACAGCACTTGTACCCTAATAAGAATGGTTTGCTGGAATTACAGAGCTGTATAATGGCAATTTGGGTCCCCAGTCAGTGCAGTAAGGTGTAATAGGATTGTTGCTTTACCCAGGCGGTAACCTCCCCTATTGAACCCCTTCATCATAAATGTTTGCCAATGATTCCTCCCTATCCTTTCCATACACCTTGAATAATCTTTCCATGCACTTGTAAATCGTTTTTTTTTAACACAATTATGCTTTTTCTAACACTGTCCCTAGCACCTGCTGATGTCTCTCCCTGCACTGAGCACACTGGTAAATGGCAGAATCCAAGATGGCTGAGGCTATATATCGGGCTGTGATATCACTATCAGCATTATGGGTGATCCCACGAGTTCCTCGTCCATGTCCTCACACCTGCAGCAGCAATTTTAGGAAAAAAAATGAATCATGAGGAAAGTTGGCTTCTGAGCTAATCAAATTTTTCCAGAAATTCGGATCTAATTCCATTTTGTCAGTTTCGATTCGCTCATCTCTAGCCATAATATATTCTTAATGCCCAAAAGAAATGTCCTGCTAATTCAGCATGGGACTATTTATGCCTTATGTAGAATCATTAGTTTAGAAACTATAGATTGGAACCATAGATGAATATATATATGCAATATAACATAAAAACTAAAAAAATAATTGCAATACAATGAATCAAAAAGTGTAAAAGGGGGTGTGGAGAAGTAATAGCTTTGTAATACTACATCTCTGATACAGTTTGTACCGCGCTAGGGAGGAACAGCAATCCGCAGCAATCAGAATCCTTAACTTAGAGTAATCCTAGAGACGAAGTTCACATTCAGTCTCTGGTCTCAGAGTGATCGTGGACACAAGTTCTTATCCCGACATGGACCGCATGGCAGATCTCACACACGTGCAGATTGTGCGGCGTCGATTCAGCCACCAACATCCGGTTCGGGTAGGAGTACTGGACCTTAGATCAGGGAAAAGACAAGACCACTGGTGCGGTATCTTTGATAGAATGTAAAGCGCAAGTTTATTTTACTTACAAAATCCACGATAAAATGAACGTGTATATAAAAGGCCTTTTATATACACGCTCATTTATCGTGGATTTTGAGTAAAATAAACTTGCAGCTATACATTCTATCAAAGATACCGCACCAGTGGTCTTGTCTTTTCCCTGATCTAAGGTCCAGTACTCCTACCCGGAACCGATGTTGGTGGCTGAATCGACGCCTGACAATCTGCACGGTGTGAGATCTGCCATGCGGTCCATGTCGGGATAAGAACTTGTGTCCACGATCACTCTGAGACCAGAGACTGAATGTGAACTTCGTCTCTAGGATTACTCTAAGTTAAGGATTCTGATTGCTGCGGATTGCTGTTCCTCCCTAGCGGTACCATCTCTCTTTATCTTTCAATATATACGGAAGGGACAGAGCCCGTTCCTTCAGGCTACCGCCGCTCTCTCCGGTGTGTACGCGGACAAATATTGTGTTGATTCACAGCTGTTTCTGATACAGTTTGTGTTTTTGATGGATTTTTATGTAGTTAAACAAAGCCATAATATTTTCTTAACGCCAAAGGAAAAGACTTGTGCCTCATGTACAATCATTTGGATAGAAACAATAGATACAGTATATAGATATATGCAATATTACATAAAATATAAAAATGTAATACAGTGAAATTAAAGCATAAAGGGGAGATTCAGAACTGGCAAAAGCAAACTCGTTGTGCAGATAGACACAAAGATGCAACAGATGGCTGAAAATGGACAGCTCTTAATGACCTGATATGTAATCAATCAACAGAATGCAACACAAGAATATCCAAATCACTCTTGTCATTATCAGGAGAATTGTAATTGAAGAAATAAGGCCTCTTTAATCTCAGCTGGTTTCAAAGTAACTAATAACATAAACAAGCATCTTCCACTGATATCCTTTAATTAAAACCTTAAAATTTGTTATTTTAGCTAAATTAGCAATGTCATAGGATTACAAAAA
>CM065590.1:335691263-335910025 GCA_033119425.1 Bufotes viridis | reverse complement strand
CTGAAAGTGGCCTTCTCCAGTGGTGGGTCATATGACGCCTTATTCTTTGCTGTGGGACCTATCTCCTCTGTCTGGGTGCTGGGGCCTAAATAACTGAAAGTGGCCTTCTCCAGTGGTGGGTGATATGACGCCTTATTCCTTGCTGTGGGACCTCTCTCCTGTCTGGGTGCTGGGACCTAAATAACTGAAAGTGGCCTTCTCCAGTGGTGGGTGATAAGATGCATGATTCTCTGCTGTGGGACATCTCTCCTTTGTCTGTGTGCTGGATCCTAAATAACTGAAAGTGGCCTTCTCCAGTGGTGGGTGATATGACACCTTATTCTTGCTGTGGGACCTCTCTCCTCTGTCTGGGTGCGGGCCTAAATAACTGAAAGTGGCCTTCTCCAGTGGTGGGTGATATGACGCCTTATTCCTTGCTTTGGGACCTCTCTCCTGTCTGGGTGCTGGGGCCTAAATAACTGAAAGTGGCCTTCTCCAGTGGTGGGTGATATGACGCATTATTCTCTTCTGTGGGACCTCTCTCCTCTGTCTGGGTGTCTGGGGCCTAAATAACTGAAAGTGGCCTTCTCCAGTGGTGGGTGATATGACGCCTTATTCCTTGCTGTGGGACCTCTCTCCTCTTTCTGGGGCCGAAATAACTGAAAGTGGCCTTCTCCAGTGGTGGGTGATATGACGCCTTATTCCTTGCTGTGAGACCTCTCTCTCTGTCTGGGTTCTGAGGCCTAAATAAATGAAAGTGGCCTTCTCCAGTGGTGGGTGATATGACGCATGATTCTCTGCTGTGGGACCTCTCTCCTCTGTCTGGGTGCTGGGTCCTAAATAACTGAAAGTGGCCTTCTCCAGTGGTGGGTGATATGACGCCTTATTCCTTGCTGTGGGACCTCTCTCCTCTGTCTGGGTGCTGTGGCCTAAATAAATGAAAGTTTCCTTCTCAAGTGGTGGGTGATATGACGCATGATTCTCTGCTGTGGGACCTCTCTCCTCTGTCTGGGTGCTGGGGCCTAAATAACTGAAAGTGGCCTTCTCCAGTGGTGGTTAATAAGATGCCTGATTCTTGGCTGTGTGACCTCTTTCCTTTGTCTGTGTGCTGGATCCTGAATAACTGAAAGTGGCCTTCTCCAGTGGTGGGTATTATGACGCATGATTCTCTTGCTGTGGGACCCTCTCCTCTGTCTGGGTGCTGGGGCCTAAATTGCTGAAAGTGGCCTTCTCCAGTGGTGGGTGATATGACGCATGATTCCTTGCTGTGGGACCTCTCTCTCCTGTCTGGTTGCTGGGGCCTAAATAAATGAAAGTGGCCTTCTCCAGTGGTGGGTGATACGACGCATGATTCTCTGCTGTGGGACCTCTCTCCTCTGTCTTGGTGCTGGGGCCTAAATAACTGAAAGTGGCCTTCTCCAGTGGTGGGTGATATGATGCCTGATTCCTGGCTTTGGGACCTCTCTCCTCTGTCTGGGTGCTGGGGCCTAAATAGCTGAAACTGGCCTTCTCCAGTGGTCGGTCATATGATGCCTTATTTTTGCTGTGGGACCTCTCTCCTCTGTCTGTGTGCTGGGGCCTAAATAACTGAAAGTGGCCTTCTCCAGTGGTGGGTGATACGACGCATGATTCTCTGCTGTGGGACCTCTCTCCTCTGTCTTGGTGCTGGGGCCTAAATAACTGAAAGTGGCCTTCTCCAGTGGTGGGTAATATGATGCCTGATTCCTGGCTTTGGGACCTCTCTCCTCTGTCTGGGTGCTGGGGCCTAAATAGCTGAAACTGGCCTTCTCCAGTGGTCGGTCATATGACGCCCTATTCCTTGCTGTAGGCCCTCTCCTCTGTCTGGGTGCTGGGGCCTAAATAAATGAAAGTGGCCTTCTCCAGTGGTGGGTGATACAACGCATGATTCTCTGCTGTGGGACATCTCTCCTCTGTCTTGGTGCTGGGGCCTAAATAACTGAAAGTGGCCTTCTCCAGTGGTGGGTAATATGATGCCTGATTCCTGGCTTTGGGACCTCTCTCCTCTGTCTGGGTGCTGGGGCCTAAATAGCTGAAAGCTGGCCTTCTCCAGTGGTCTGGGTCGATATGACGCCCTATTCCTTGCTGTGGGCCCTCTCTCCTCTGTCTGGGTGCTGGGGCCTAAATAAATGAAAGTGGCCTTCTCCAGTGGTGGGTGATATGACGCATGATTCTCTGCTGTGGGACCTCTCTCCTCTGTCTTGGTGCTGGGGCCTAAATAACTGAAAGTGGCCTTCTCCAGTGGTGGGTGATATGATGCCTGATTCCTGGCTTTGGGACCTCTCTCCTCTGTCTGGGTGCTGGGGCCTAAATAACTGAAAGTGGCCTTCTCCAGTGGTGGGTAATATGATGCCTGATTCCTGGCTTTGGGACCTCTCTCCTCTGTCTGGGTGCTGGGGCCTAAATAGCTGAAACTGGCCTTCTCCAGTGGTCGGTCATATGACGCCCTATTCCTTGCTGTAGGCCCTCTCTCCTCTGTCTGGGTGCTGGGGCCTAAATAACTGAAAGTGGCCTTCTCCAGTGGTGGGTGATACGACGCATGATTCTCTGCTGTGGGACCTCTCTCCTCTGTCTTGGTGCTGGGGCCTAAATAACTGAAAGTGGCCTTCTCCAGTGGTGGGTGATATGATGCCTGATTCCTGGCTTTGGGACCTCTCTCCTCTGTCTGGGTGCTGGGGCCTAAATAGCTGAAACTGGCCTTCTCCAGTGGTCGGTCATATGATGCCTTATTCTTTGCTGTGGGACCTCTCTCCTCTGTCTGTGTGCTGGGGCCTAAATAACTGAAAGTGGCCTTCTCCAGTGGTGGGTGATACGACGCATGATTCTCTGCTGTGGGACCTCTCTCCTCTGTCTTGGTGCTGGGGCCTAAATAACTGAAAGTGGCCTTCTCCAGTGGTGGGTAATATGATGCCTGATTCCTGTCTTTGGGACCTCTCTCCTCTGTCTGGGTGCTGGGGCCAAATAGCTGAAACTGGCCTTCTCCAGTGGTCGGTCATATGACGCCCTATTCCTTGCTGTAGGCCCTCTCTCCTCTGTCTGGGTGCTGGGGCCTAAATAACTGAAAGTGGCCTTCTCCAGTGGTGGGTGATATGACGCATGATTCCTCTGCTGTGGGACCTCTCTCCTCTGTCTTGGTGCTGGGGCCTAAATAACTGAAAGTGGCCTTCTCCAGTGGTGGGTAATATGATGCATGATTCCTGGCTGTGGGACCTCTCTCTCTGTCTTGGTGCTGGGGCCTAAATAACTGAAAGTGGCCTTCTCCAGTGGTGGGTGATATGATGCCTGATTCCTGGCTTTGGGACCTCTCTCCTCTGTCTGGGTGCTGGGGCCTAAATAGCTGAAACTGGCCTTCTCCAGTGGTCGGTCATATGATGCCTTATTCCTTGCTGTGGGACCTCTCTCCTCTGTCTGTGTGCTGGGGCCTAAATAACTGAAAGTGGCCTTCTCCAGTGGTGGGTGATACGACGCATGATTCTCTGCTGTGGGACCTCTCTCCTCTGTCTTGGTGCTGGGGCCTAAATAACTGAAAGTGGCCTTCTCCAGTGGTGGGTAATATGATGCCTGATTCCTGGCTTTGGGACCTCTCTCCTCTGTCTGGGTGCTGGGGCCTAAATAGCTGAAACTGGCCTTCTCCAGTGGTCGGTCATATGACGCCTTATTCCTTGCTGTAGGCCCTCTCTCTCTGTCTGGGTGCTGGGGCCTAAATAACTGAAAGTGGCCTTCTCCAGTGGTGGGTGATACGACGCATGATTCTCTGCTGTGGGACCTCTCTCCTCTGTCTTGGTGCTGGGGCCTAAATAACTGAAAGTGGCCTTCTCCAGTGGTGGGTAATATGATGCCTGATTCCTGGCTTTGGGACCTCTCTCCTCTGTCTGGGTGCTGGGGCCTAAATAACTGAAAGTGGCCTTCTCCAGTGGTGGGTGATATGATGCCTGATTCCTGGCTTTGGGACCTCTCTCCTCTGTCTGGGTGCTGGGGCCTAAATAACTGAAAGTGGCCTTCTCCAGTGGTGGGTGATATGACGCATGATTCCTTGCTGTGGGACCTCTCTCCTCTGTCTGGGTGCTGGGGCCTAAATAACTGAAAGTGGCCTTCTCCAGTGGTGGGTGATACGACGCATGATTCTCTGCTGTGGGACCTCTCTCCTCTGTCTTGGTGCTGGGGCCTAAATAACTGAAAGTGGCCTTCTCCAGTGGTGGGTAATATGATGCCTGATTCCTGGCTTTGGGACCTCTCTCCTCTGTCTGGGTGCTGGGGCCTAAATAGCTGAAACTGGCCTTCTCCAGTGGTCGGTCATATGACGCCCTATTCCTTGCTGTAGGCCCTCTCTCCTCTGTCTGGGTGCTGGGGCCTAAATAAATGAAAGTGGCCTTCTCCAGTGGTGGGTGATACGACGCATGATTCTCTGCTGTGGGACCTCTCTCCTCTGTCTTGGTGCTGGGGCCTAAATAACTGAAAGTGGCCTTCTCCAGTGGTGGGTAATATGATGCCTGATTCCTGGCTTTGGGACCTCTCTCTCTGTCTGGGTGCTGGGGCCTAAATAACTGAAAGTGGCCTTCTCCAGTGGTGGGTGATATGATGCCTGATTCCTGGCTTTGGGACCTCTCCTCTGTCTGGGTGCTGGGGCCTAAATAGCTGAAACTGGCCTTCTCCAGTGGTCGGTCATATGATGCCTTATTCTTTGCTGTGGGACCTCTCTCCTCTGTCTGTGTGCTGGGGCCTAAATAACTGAAAGTGGCCTTCTCCAGTGGTGGGTGATACGACGCATGATTCTCTGCTGTGGGACCTCTCTCCTCTGTCTTGGTGCTGGGGCCTAAATAACTGAAAGTGGCCTTCTCCAGTGGTGGGTAATATGATGCCTGATTCCTGGCTTTGGGACCTCTCTCCTCTGTCTGGGTGCTGGGGCCTAAATAGCTGAAACTGGCCTTCTCCAGTGGTCGGTCATATGACGCCCTATTCCTTGCTGTAGGCCCTCTCTCCTCTGTCTGGGTGCTGGGGCCTAAATAAATGAAAGTGGCCTTCTCCAGTGGTGGGTGATACGACGCATGATTCTCTGCTGTGGGAACTCTCTCCTCTGTCTTGGTGCTGGGGCCTAAATAACTGAAAGTGGCCTTCTCCAGTGGTGGGTAATATGATGCCTGATTCCTGGCTTTGGGACCTCTCTCCTCTGTCTGGGTGCTGGGGCCTAAATAACTGAAAGTGGTCTTCTCCAGTGCTGGGTGATATAACGCCTTATTCCTTGCTGTGGGATCTCTCTCCTCTATCTGGGTGCTGGGGCCTAAATAACTGAAAGTGGCCTTCTCCAGTGGTGGGTGATATGACGCTCTATTCCTTGCTGTAGGCCCTCTCTCCTCTGTCTGGGTGCTGGGGCCTAAATAAATGAAAGTGGCCTTCTCCAGTGGTGGGTGATATGACGCATGATTCTCTGCTGTGGGAACTCTCTCCTCTGTCTGGGTGCTGGGGCCTAAATAACTGAAAGTGGCCTTCTCCAGTGGTGGGTGATATGACCCCTTATTCCTTGCTCTAGAACCTCTCTCCTCTGTCTGGGTGCTGGGTCCAAAATAACTGAAAGTGGCCCTCTCCAGTAGTGGGTGATATGACGCATGATTCCTTGCTGTGGGACCTCTCTCCTCTGTCTGGGTGCTGGGGCCTAAATAACTGAAAGTGGCCTTCTCCAGTGGTGGGTGATATGACGCCTTATTCCTTGCTGTTTGACCTCTCTCTTCTGTCTGGGTGCTGGGGCTGAAATAACTGAAAGTGGCTTTCTCCAGTGGTCGGTGATATGGCGCATGATTCTCTGCTATGGGACCTCTCTCCAGTTGATATTGGTTAATTTTTATTTATTTTATTTTATTTTAATTCATTTCCCTATCCACATTTGTTTGCAGGTCATTTACCTACATTTTGCTGTCTTTTCCAGCCCTCTAGCCCTTTCCTGGACTATTTTACAGCCTTTTTAGTGCCTAAAAGTTCGGGTCCCCATTGACTTCAATGGGGTTCGGGTTCGGAATAAAGTTTGGGTCGAGTTCGGATCCCGAACCCGAACATTTTCGGGAAGTTCAGCCGAACTTCTTGAACCCGAATATCCATGTGTTCGCTCAACTCTGCCACTTTTCAGTGACATCAACACAAACTTACTGCTAACACCCTCTCTACTCTGTCCCCTACTTGTATAAGCATTTAATTGAACAGGTTCTGTAGACATCTATGTGGAATCAGCTGACGAAGGTGTAAAAGGACTGCACTTCTTCTTGATGCTAACATCGACCTGTAAGGCTGAGTTGATACTTAAGTTATTTGGTCAGTTTTGGCCCCGTGACTGGCCAAATAAGTGAAATATGCAGGGATTCTAAGAGCCACCCCTGTCATCTGCATGTCAGTATAATTTCCCTACCACAGCAGACTCCCTATGCATGTTACAGCAAGGCACAATGTTCTACACCCCTATAAAGGCTCTCTGCTGCCCGGAAATAGCCTTTTTTTAAAGTATTTCGCCACAAATAAATTTGGATCAAAATCTTTTTGGAAAATTGGGCGAACTGGCTGAATCAATTTTTTTTTAAATTTGCTGATCTTTAATGGCAGATGGATAACGCCATGGATATGCCATTAGGGGTTTCTTTGTGGCAAAGCAACAGTGTTGTACAGCACCAGCAAAGTTAATGAGATTTGAAGAAATCCACAGCGTAAAAAAGAAGTGTATCATGGGTTTGATTGCCTCTAGCGCCGGCAGGGATACCTAAATGATGTAAAGAAAAAAGAATGATTTGTGTACATGATGCAAATGGAATAGTAAAGTCCAAATTGTACAAAAGAATGGTAAAGATGTACATGAGGTAAGTACTGGAGCATTTTTTTTAAATCACCATAGTAATCCTGGAAAACCCCTTTAAAAGGGTTGTGTAGTGCTTAGATATTGATAACCTACCCTTGGGATAGGTCATTAATATCACATCTGTGGGGTTCTGACTAGTGATGAGTGGCAGGCGCAATATTTAGAATTTGTGAAATATATATATATTTTGCGAATATTTGGTAGAATATTTGTCATATATTCGATAATTCGTGAATATTTTCTTGATTGCAAAAATCTGCAATTTAATATGTGCGTATTGTGCACGCGTGCGCAAACAGGCGTGGGTCACTTTTGCTCCTTTTTTCAAGCTGCTAGAAGTTTCCTGAGACTTGAGAAAATGGTTGGCACCGCAGAACATTACAATAGCTTTACATGCAGATAGAGTGCTCCAATATTTTCGTGATTGCTCAAATCGGCACTAATGATGCAAATATTTTGGCGCATTACCTGCAACCTCACATTTTAGCAGGTCTGACTACATATTAGTATTGTTGTTAACTTGTGACATCACAAGACTATGTATGTAGCATATATGGACAGCAGAACCAATGCTACACTATAATCAGTGTATAATCAGTATAATCAGCCAAACTATATCACGATCTAATCTGCACTGACTATCTCCCACTAACTATCTGTAATTATATATATATATATATATATATATATATATATATGTATGTACTGTGTGTGTGTGTGTGTGTGTATATATATAAATATAATATATATATATATATATATATATATATATATATATATATACTGTGTGTGTGTATTGTGGTAAGGTGCAAGGTACCGTTGTCGACGGGAGGTATGTGTCACCGAGGTTCCTGGCCTCGGTGAGGTAAGAGCCGGGTTTTTGTGTCAGCAGCAGCTAGTGCTGCTTGACATTGTTAGTTAGTTTGGCTGCAAAGCCAATCCGGGCCGGCTCTTACTGGGAGTAGGCAAAGAGTTGGGTGGGTGCCTACTCCCCACGGTCCAGGCCGGACTTTATCCGGGCCTTTAAAGGCAGCCTCCTCAGCAGCTGAGGGGTGATTATCCTGGAGCTGGTGTTAGGCTGTGGAATCATCTGAGTTTGGGAGTTCTGATCCATTCTGTGCTGTGTGGAGTTCACGCTGGAAGCAAGAGCCCAAGCAAGGAGGAGTGCAGACGGCCTGGAAGCATGAGGTCGATCGCCTTGCGGCTGGACTGACAGCCAGGTGCGAACCTGCACCTAAAACCTCCCAGGTGACTGGAGCCTGTTTTGGACTGTCTTGTTTTTCCTCATGATTTCTTATGTGTGTGAACTAACACCAAGAGACTGTTTATTGTTTATTTTGTGCAAAGTGTGAATAAAACACTGGTTATTGCACTTTCTGGACTCCTTGTTTGCCTCTGTACTGCACCCGCACCGCTATCTACCAGAGCGACTCCCCACATTTGGTGTCGGATGCGGGCATGCGCAGTGAGGCTGGCGTGAACGCCGAAAATTTTTGTTTTTGCTGGGCACGACTGGATGTCCTATATTAGGCCGGCAAAGTTGCAGCCTGTGTTCCCGGACAAAATGGAGGCGGTTGTAAAAGCCCTTGTGGAGGCTAACTTGCAGCAGCGGGAGGCCAACAAGCAGCAGCAGGAGACCAACCAGCTACTACTACAGCAGGTGATGGCCTTACAAGCTGCAGGAGCGTCCCACCACGACCATGATGCCCGGAAAGCGGTCCGTGCAGCGATTCCCAAGATGACCCCCGAGGATGATGCTGAGACCTATCTGGCGGTCTTTGAGAAGGTAGCCGTGAGGGAGAAGTTACCCCGTGACCAGTGGGCCGAGGTGGTCGCTCCGTTCCTGGCATCCGGACCCCAGCAGGTTTTTTTGACCTATCAGATGACCAGGCTGCTGATTACCCCACGGTGAAGGGGGAGATCCTGGCCAGACTGGGGGTAAACGTGTTGGTCCGGGCTCAGCGGGTCCACCAGTGGGACTTTAAAGCGGCTGAACCCGCCAGGCCGCAGTACTATGAGTTGCTGCACAGGTTGCAAAAGTGGCTGCAGCCTGAGGTTCTAAGTCCGGCTGCTATGCTGGACCGTCTGCTGGCCGACATCTTTTGGAGGGCCCTGCCTTATCCCCTCCAGCACTGGGTCGGCCAGGCGTCTCCGGTATGTGCCCTGGAGATGGTCGACCTGGTGGAGCGTTACGAGGCCACCAGAAACCTGCAGGGGAGTCTTGCTGGGAAGGGGTCAGTCAAACCCCGGAGGCCTCCACCCCAGTTCCGACGTCCGGCGACAGAGAGGCCTGCACGGAATGTACCCCCTGCGGATCCGCCTCCCGTGGTATGCTGGAGGTGTCAGGAGCCAGGCCACATCAGGGCCGACTGTCCGCATCGGGGTGAGCCGATGGAAGGGAACTACGGCTATCGCCACTCCCTGTATGCACGGAAGCTGTGTGCAACTGGCACCCGTGAGGTGCAGGACAATAACCACCTGTGTCAGGTAGAGGTGGGAGATTCTCTGGCGGTGGCCCTGCTGGACTCCGGGAGTCTAGTCTCCCTGGTAAGGGCTGCCCTGGTACGGCCTGCGGAGTATACCGGCCGTAAAATCGGGGTCCTGTGCATCCACGGAGACCTAAAAGACTACCCCACTGCACTAGTGACTTTGTCCACAGCGGCTGGTAAGTGGACCCACGAGGTGGCTGTCGCTACTAAACTCCCACACGAACTGATACTTGGGAGGGACTTCCCAGGTTTTCCGGCGCTGTGGCCGGCAATAAAGGTATCTGAGGGACCCGAGACAGGGGTAACCCTAGTAGAGTGGCCTGATACCACTGGAAGGCCAGAACCCTGGGAGCCCGAATCTGAAGGGCCAGCGGTAGGGGTGACCACTGCTCCAGCGGTAGAGGGGAGGCAACCCCACTGAGGGTAATGGTGGGAGACACGGAGGACTTGCCACCGGGACCTGAGTTGGCAGACCTCAATGTCTCCGGGGAAAATTTTGGGACCGCACAACACCGGGACCAAACCCTAACCAGGGCCTGGGAAAGTGTTGTAATGATTGACGGTAAACCCCAGAAACCTGGGGCTGAATTAATGTTCCCACGATTTATTGTTCTTCAGGATATGTTGTATCGGGTGAACCAAATCCGAGGTGAGCCCGTTGAACAGTTGGTGGTGCCCACCGCATATCGCAAGCTTGTTATGGAGCTTGCCCACCAACATGTTCTTGGGGGACACATGGGGTGGCAGAAAACGCAGGACCGCGTACTACAGCGATTTTACTGGCCCGGTTTGTTTAAGGAAGTAGAGGAGTTCTGTAAGTCCTGTCCGACCTGTCAGGTAAATAGCCCCCAGCCGCATTACAGAAGTCCCCTGGTCCCTCTCCCAATAATTGAGGTCCCATTTGAGCGTATTGCCATGGATCTGGTCGGACCCGTACCGAAGTCTGCTAGGGGTCACCAACATATCCTGGTGATTCTGGACTATGCTACTCGATATCCAGAGGCGGTGCCTCTGCGACATACCTCGGCTAAGCTCATTGCAAAAGAGTTAATGGAAATGTTTTCCCGTGTGGGCCTGCCAAAAGAGATTCTGACCGACCAAGGGACCCCTTTTATGTCCAAAGTTATGAGGGAACTGTGTAAATTGTTGCGTATAAAGCAGTTAAGGACGTCCGTTTACCATCCGCAAACAGACGGTCTTGTCGAAAGGTTTAACCAAACTCTAAAAATATGTTAAAAGGGTGGTGTCCAGAGATGGGAAGGACTGGGACCTGCTTCTGCCCTATCTCATGTTCGCCGTGCGAGAGGTGCCCCAGGCCTCTACTGGGTTCTCGCCCTTCGAACTGCTTTATGGCAGACACCCTCGGGGCCTGTTGGATATCGCCAAGGAAGCGTGGGAACAACAGCCTGTCCCCCACAAAAGTGTCATTGAGTATGTCACCCAGATGCAGGACCGGATGGAAAGGGTGTTGCCGCTGGTCCGGGAGCATATGGAGGCAGCGCAACAAGCCCAGAGTAGGGTGTATAATCGTCAGGCTCGGGTACGGAACTTCAACCCGGGAGATCGGGTTTTGGTTCTGGTGCCCACCCTTGACAGCAAGTTCCTAGCTAGGTGGCAGGGCCCCTATGAGGTTATCGAGAAGGTAGGGGAAGTAAATTACAAAGTACACCAGCCAGGCGGCGCAAGCCGAGCAGGTGTACCACGTGAATTTACTGAAGCCGTGGAAAGACAGGGACACGGCCGACGACAACAGCCCCCGGCCAGGGCTTCTAGGTGACAAGGGTCCAGCCCCACAGTTCGAGGCCTGCGAAGCGGTAGCCACGGTAAAAATTGCAGACAGCCTGTCTTCCAAACAAGTTCAGGAAGTCAGGGAGTTCATCAGTCGGAACACGGATGTGTTCTCGGACCTCCCTGGCCGCACGTCTCTCATCCAACATGACATCGTCACTGAGCCTCAGGCCAAAATCCGGTTAAAACCATACCGGGTACCCGAGGCTCGGCGACGGGCCATCGCGGAGGAAGTGCAATTAATGTTGAAGCTCGATGTCATTGAGGAATCGAAAAGTGAGTGGGCCAGTCCCATAGTTCTAATACCCAAGCCGGATGGGACGTTGCGGTTCTGCAACGATTTTCGCAAATTAAATGAAGTGTCCAAGTTCGATGCGTATCCCATGCCCCGGGTAGACGAGCTTGTTGAGAATCTAGGGCAAGCCCGTTATTTTTCTGTGCTAGACCTCACTAAAGGATACTGGCAAGTACCCTTAACGGAGGCGGCCAAGGAAAAACGCTTTTGTTACCCGCAGGGCCTGTATCATTACAAGGTGTTACCCTTTGGCCTGCATGGCGCCCCGCCACCTTCCAAAGGTTAATGGATATTGTGCTGCGACCTCATCGTCGGTACGCCTCGGCCTACTTAGATGATGTAATCATCCACAGCACCGACTGTGAAAGCCATTTGCCCAAAGTGCAGGTGGTAGTAGATGCCCTGAGGAAAGCTGGTCTAACCGCCAATCCAAAGAAGTGTGCGATTGGGTTGGAAGAGACCAAATATCTGGGATATGTTATTGGGCGCGGAGTCATCAAGCCGCAGTTAACTAAGGTAGAGGCCATTCGTAACTGGCCCCGACCAGTCACCACCAGGCAGGTAAAGTCCTTCCTGGGAATTGTAGGGTACTACATGCGGTTTGTGCCCCACTTTGCCACAATAGCAGCGCCGTTGACAGACCTGTTGAAGGGGCGGAAGTCGGGGAAGGTTAGCTGGAATGAGAAGGCGGAGGAGGCTTTCTCCGCATTGAAGTCGGTCCTGTGTGGGTCCCATGTTTTGGTGACACCCGACTTCAACAGGGAGTTCGTCGTTCAGACGGATGCCTCGGAGGTAGGTCTCGGTGCAGTACTGTCTCAGGAGGTCAATGGGGAAGAACATCCCGTTGTCTTCCTGAGCCGTAAACTCACCCCAGCCGAGACCAGGTATAGTATAGTGGAGAGGGAGTGCCTGGCTATCAAGTGGGCACTCGAATCTCTCCGCTATTACCTGTTAGGGAGGAGGTTCCGTCTGGTGACCGACCATTCCCCTCTCAAGTGGATGAGCCAGGCCAAGGAGAGGAATGCTCGGGTCACCAGGTGGTTCCTGTCCTTGCAAAATTTCAAATTTTCAGTGGAACACAGGGCAGGCCGCTTGCAGGGTAACGCAGATGCCCTGTCCCGCGTCCACTGCCTCACATGTGTTCACCCCCTCAGGGTTGAACAAAGGGGGGGGGTATGTGGTAAGGTGCAAGGTACCGTTGTCGACGGGAGGTATGTGTCACCGAGGTTCCTGGCCTCGGTGAGGTAAGAGCCGGGTTTTTTGTGTCAGTGCTGCTTGACATTGTTAGTTAGTTTGGCTGCAAAGCCAATCCGGGCCGGCTCTTACTGGGAGTAGGCAAAGAGTTGGGTGGGTGCCTACTCCCCACGGTCCAGGCCGGACTTTATCCGGGCCTTTAAAAGGCAGCCTCCTCAGCAGCTGAGGGGGTGATTATCCTGGAGCTGGTGTTAGGCTGTGGAATCATCTGAGTTTTGGAGTTCTGATCCATTCTGTGCTGTGTGGAGTTCACGCTGGAAGCAATAGCCCAAGCAAGGAGGAGTGCAGACGGCCTGGAAGCATGAGGTCGATCGCCTTGCGGCTGGACTGACAGCCAGGTGCGAACCTGCACCTAAAACCTCCCAGGTGACTGGAGCCTGTTTTGGACTGTCTTGTTTTTCCTCATGATTTCTTATGTGTGTGAACTAACACCAAGAGACTGTTTATTGTTTATTTTGTGCAAAGTGTGAATAAAACACTGGTTATTGCACTTTCTGGACTCCCTTTTGCCTCTGTACTGCACCCGCACCGCTATCTACCAGAGCGACTCCCCACAGTATATATATATATATTGTGGTAAGGTGCAGGGTGCCGTCGTGGATGGCAGGTATGGGTCACCGAGGTTCATAGCCTCGGTGAGGTAAGAGCCCGTTTTTGTTGATGTCAGCAGCAGCTAGTGCTACTGACAGAGTTTAAATAGCATGGCTGCAAAGCCGATCCGGGCCGGCTCTTACCGGGAGCAGCTAAAGTGTAGGGTGGGTGGCTGCTCCCCACGACCCAGTCCTGGTTTTGGGCTGGGTTTAAAAGCTCAGCCAGCTCAGCAGCTGGAGGCTGTGATTACCCTGGAGCTGCTAACAGGGCTGGGAGTTCTCTGTCCTGGAGGAAAGAGCTCAGCAAGGAGGTGTTTTGTTCCTGGCTACCTGAAGCTGGATTCTCCTGCGGGTGGGCCGACAGCGTGGTGCGAACCTGCACCTACACCTCCCAGGTGACTGAACCTGTGTTGGCCTGTTTTTGTTTTGCCACGTTATTTCCGTTGTGTGTGAACTGTCACCAAGAGACTGTTTTTCATTTATGGTGTGCAAGTGTGAATAAAACACTGTTTGTTGCACAATCTGGACTCCTTGTTTTGCCTCTAAACTGCACCCGCACTGCTGTCTACCAGAGCGACTCCCCACAATATATATATATATACATACTAGCTAACTATCTAATGTAATGACACAGGAAAGCAGAGAGCACAGAAATGACTGCTGTCTCTCTCAGAACTGCAAAAAACTGCACAAAATGGCTGCTGGGAGGTTCTTATATACTAAAGGGGTAGGCAACTTTGCTATTGGTTGCTAGGGATGTTGCTAAGCTCAAACAAAGACACTGCAGCTTTCTCATTGGCCCACAAGGAAGAAGCGGGGATGGAACATGGGTTTAGAGGAAAAAAATCTAGAATATTCACGATTATATAGCACTATCTTCTAAATATTTACAAATTCTCGAAGTGACGATATTCACGATTAAAATTTGCAATTCGAATATTCACGCCCAACACTAGTTCTGACACCCTGCACCCACAACCAATCAACTATTTAAAGTTGATAGTGTGAAAACAAAGCTTCCTCTTTACTGTTAACCTGCTCATTGTCTAGATCACAGTGGGAGCACTGTGTAATTACACCTTCCTTTGCCATTCACTTGAATAAGCGAAGAAGTAATCAAACAGTGCTGCTGCTTCTATCTAGACCGAGAGAAGGATAACAGTGAAGAGGACTCGGCACACGCATGAGCGCCACAGCTCATGATTGTTGGGGTTGCCAGGTATCAGACCCATGCCATTCTGATTGATGACCTGTTCTGATGATAAAACATCAATATCTAAGCACTAAACAACCCCTTTAAGTTACCTCCCTTTCTCTGTTATATGCCTTCCTTACAAAGAGCAACATGTTAAGATGATAAATCTTCTTTAAAAATTGTGGTTGCAGGGCCTTTTGGACCCCTCAAACTCCAGGGCCTAGCTGAGACTGAAAGTTATGCACCACTTTTACACATGCATCTAAATAAAAATATCAATGTAAAGTTAATTTATTTCGGTAATTCAGTTCAAAAGGTGAAACTCATATATAATATAGATTCATTACATACAGTAATCTATTTCAAGCATTTATTTATTTTAATGTTGATGATTATTGCTTACAGCTAATGAAACCCCAAAAGTCAGTATCTCAGAAAATTAGAATATTATGCAGGAAGAGTTGACGTTTTCATTAGTACCATTTTTGGGTACATATGATTTTTTTGATCATTTATTATTAAACTTACTGGGACAAGGCGACAAAAAAATTAGTTGTTTTAGCACAGTTTTTATTTATTTATTTTTTACAGCGTTCACCTGAGGGGTTAGATCATGTGACATTTTTATAGAGCAGATCGTTACGGATGTGGCAATACCTAATATGCATACCTTTTTTTATTTAATTAAGTTTTACACAATGATAGCATTTAAAAAAATAAAAATAAAAGAATGTTTTAGTGTGTCCATAGTCTGAGAACCATAGCTTTTTTATTCTTTGACTGATTGTCTTAGTTAGGTTCTACATTGTTAGGTCTGGTGTCTCTCATCTTCCTCTTGACAATACCCCATAGATTATCTCTATGGGGTTTAGGTTAAGTGAGTTTGCGGACCAATCAAGCACAGTGATACTGTGATTATTAAACCAGGTATTGGTACTTTTAACAGTGTGGACAGATGCCAAATCCTGCTGGAAAATGAAATCAGCATTTCCATAAAGCTTGTAAGCAAAAGGTGCTCTAAAATTTCTTGTTAGATGGCTGCGCTGACTTTAGACTTGATATAGCACAGTGGACCGACACCAGCAGATGACATGGCTCCCCAAACCATCACTGACTGTGGAAACTTTATACTAGACCTCAAGCAACTTGATTTATGTGTCTCTCCACTCTTCCTCCAGAATCTGGGGCCAGTCCAGTCCTTTTTTCTCCTTAGAACAGGTAAGAGGCTTCTGACATGGTCTCTGGCTCATGAGTGGCTTGACACAATGAAAGCTACTATTGTAGCTCATGTCCTGGATACATCTGTATGTGGAGCCAATACATTTTACTGCTGTACGGAAACAGCAATAAAACCGAAGGTTATGAAGGAATCTACTTTGGTTCTTTGATCCAAAGCTCGATTCGCTCAAGCCTAGCAATGACCTTTTGCGACTTACCCAGGAGGAGGGTGTCAATGACTGTCTTCTGGTCAACTGTCAAGTCAGCAGTCTTACACTCAGTTCACACTTTCGCGTTAAACGCTGCTTTCGAACGCGCAAAAAAACGCACAACAGTACAGGAACCATGCATTCCAATGGAGGTGGTTCACACTTGCGCGTTTTAATGCGCGTTCGTAGGCGCCTAAAAACGTCCGACGCATAGGCAAGTATGTTCGCGTTAATTTGGGCGTTTATCCAGCGTTTGGTTCCAATAGAGTTCAATGGGAAACGCCATAGGCGTGTTGTTCGGGCATTTGTGCAGCGTAAAACGCGCCTATGGACGCTAGTTTGCAACATGCTGAAAAAGGCCAAAGCAACATGTGCAAAGCACCCAGAGTTTAGCTGGAGAGCAGCCATGGAGGAGGCCTGTGATTCAGAAAACATTATTAGGCTCGTGCAGGCCAAACGGTGCCTATATGACACCCAAGACCCCTATTTAAAAACCGCAGGGTCCGACTACAAGCCTGGGAGGACATTTGCAAGTCCATCTGGCCAGAGTGGCCGCAGTTTACCAAGAGTGTCCTACAAGGTAAAGGTATGTGTGATTTACTTTCTGACCTCAAAATCTAGTGTGCACTGTTGTCCAAAATATTATATGTAATAGCTCTGGCCATCTCTGGCAGCACGGCTTGAGGTGATGTCCAAATGCACCTACACAAATGGTGGGCTGTCTTGTACTTGCTGGAGCCTTGCAGGCATGCATGTAGCTGTATTTGGCCATCACCTACAGTGCCGCACCATCACCAAACTTATTATATTATATGGGCACTCTTTTTGCTTAGTTAGCCTTGTCTCATGGGCACATAACAATTTGGATCCAGTACCCTCTGGCCTGTAGTAATTGCCTGCTGCTGTGTGTCACCTGTTTTATAGGTGTAAATATTCTAGCAAACGGCACAAACTGTGGCGGCTTTCAGAATGGTTAGTTGCTCCTCCTACATGTTATGTCTCCCTTCTAGTGAGGTCTGTGTAGGAGTTGTATGTGGGATGTGTCAGTTGTTATGTGGCCAGTTGGAAGTTGCCCCTGCGCACATTATGGGTCAGTGCAATGGGCCAGTACTATCAATCAAGTGGAAATGGTTCAGCTGAATAGTGTTTGTATGCGCTGTGTATGAAAGCTAATGTTGGCCAATGCAGAGAAGTTGCTCTATTTGTGGCCTTGTTATGCGGAATAGTAACTTGCTACTGAGGTGACGTATGTAAAACAATATGACTGATAGTGGCCTATGTATTTACGGACACATTTCTGTGGTGTATACGTCAGGGCAGTCGAATCTCGGCCCTCCAGCCGTTTCATACATGCTACTGTTATCATGCTCTACCATAGCTTCACACAAAGTTAGCATGGTATTTGTTGTGAGTTATATTCAGCTGGAGGGCCGCGATTTTGTTGTGAAAATATTTTCGTACATTCGCATTTATAGGCACATGAATGACCACATTAATTGCTCCCTCATTAGGAATGAATCTAATGGTGGAGTCTTTACCCCCAAATGGTGTGACCTAATTTCGGCCACCATTTGCTTATTACCACACATAATTGGAATATTGCCTCCTAAAGGCCACTCTCCATGGCCCATCATATATGAAAAAACTTGATGAGACAAAATGGCTCAAACAGAATTTTTAATTGCGAAAATTATCAGTAAACGATAAAGAAAATGTAACTTATGACGCTAATTAACAGAAAATAAGTAACGCAAATATATTTAAATAGCGTCTAACTGCCATGGTAACGCCCCATGTGGCGACATAAAATAAGCAGTAAACTGCTCCCGCACTGCTGCACCTTGTCTGTGGCCACGCAAAACGCTAGGACGATGACTGTGCAGGAAATGGGTGAGGGAATCTTCAAAATTATACCCGTCTCTTGCCCGGACGAAATTATGCAGTACGCAGGCTGCTTTAACGGCCGATATGGCAGTCTCCAATTTGAGGCGAATGGGTGTGTGGAGAAATCACCATTTGTTGGCGAGTATGCCAAAAGTGCACTCCACAACCCTGCGTGCTCTAGTCAGCCGATAATTGAAGACTCGCCTGGCTAGAGAGAGTCCCCTGCTGGAAAACGGCCTCATCAGGAATTCGCCCAGTGCAAAGTCCTCGTCGCCCACAAAGACAAAGGGCATCGCTGGTGAAGTGGTGCCAGGCAGTGCGGTGTGCTCAGGGAGATCCAGAGCCTTGTCCTGTAGCATTTTGCCAAAATCGGAATGGGCAAAGACCGCAGAGTCGGACCTACTGCCATATGAGCCCACGTCAATGTACCGGAAGCTATAGTTGGCATCACACATCGCAAATAAGACGAAAGAAAAATATTTTTTATAATTATAATATTGGCTCCCACTTCGAACCGGCTTCTTTATGCGGATATGTTTGCCATCTATAGCTCCGGCACAGTTGGGGAATTGGCAGGTTTGCTGGAAGACATCCGCTATTTCCTTCCACTGCTCCTTATGCGGTTGGGCCATCACTGCTGCATGGAGCGCATCCCATATTGCCACGCAGGTCTCACGGATGATCACACTTGCAGTGGATTTCCCAACCAAAAAGCATAATGTAGACTGGCCAAAGACTGGCCTGTACCTAGGTACCTGAAAAGAGAAAAAAATAATTAGAATGAACGTTTTGTTTTATATTTTTAGTCAACACCATTAAAAAAATGGAAAAGTATCAAGGACGCTTTCATACGACATCGCCGCCTAGAGAGGGAGCAGAGGAGCGGATCATCACCCACACGCTCTTGTTATGTGCATGCGGAGCAAATGGCCTTCTTGATTCCCTGCACTGAAATGAGGAGGTGAGACATTGTAGTCCTCATTGGGGAGAGGATGTGGCATTACATAATGTCACATATATTCACATTGATATGGCGAAGATACTTAACTATATATTTCTCGTTAACAGCACAGAGAGTAGCTGGGAACAGAGTCAGGCTGCAGATGAGGCGGAAGATGACTCTGCCCACACTCGGGACAGCGAGCCAGGACCATCTTCTGCGGCAACCAGTCCACCAGGGACAGAGGGCCCTCCGACGCTTACAAGCCCCACACAGCCAGGCCCATCTGTGCCAGAAGCCACTCGCCAGCTAAGGGCCAAAAGGAGGAGAGGTGAACGGCAGGAGGACCGACTGATAGCCAGCCTGGATGCCCTGGCACATCCGGTACCAAAAATGTCCAGTAACGGGTATTTCCTTCTCAGTCTGGAGGACAGAATGCAAAATGTGCCCAGACCGCAACTCACCACAGTCCAAGAGATGCTGACCCGAACGCTGGACATTTTTGCGTTACCGTTCCAGGAAACCCAGCCGGGACCCCAGCAGGCCACACAACTGGCCTCACAACTGGCCACACAACTGGCCACACAACTGGCCACACAACTGGCCATACAGCTTGAACCTGTAATGGCCCAACATCAGGCCCCGCAGCTGTCCCCACACCAGGCCACAAAGATCGCACAACAAGTGGCAACTGAAATGGCAACAGAAGTGGCCACTGAAATGACCACCAAAGTGGCTACAAAAATTGCTTCAATGCATGGCCCGATGCAGGCTCCTATGCAGCCTCCTCTCCCGGCTCCTAGGCAGCCTCCTATCCCCGCTCCTAGGCAGCCTCCTATCCCCGCTCCTAGGCAGCCTCCTAGGCAGCATCCAATTCCGGATCATAGGCAGCATCCAATTCCGGATCCAATGCAGCCTACTATGCAGGCCCCTAGGCAGGACCCCCATTATGGGCAACAATATGGCCACCCACATGGTCCACAATTTAGCCAACATGGGCCAACAAATCCAACAACATATGGGCAAATATATCCACAGCAGTATGCTCCACAGGGATCACAATATGCTGAACAATATTCTCAACCTGCGGAACCTGTGCAACAATATAGCCAATACTATGGCCAACATTACGACCAACATGGCCCCAAGAAGGTCCACATTATGGCCACCAGTATGGCCTGACCACATCCACAAGCACCACCACCAGCACACAGGCCAATGCCGAGCTTCAAACGCGGCAAAACAATCAAACAAGGCGGGATCCGGACCCAGAAACAACCGGGCAAGATTATGAGGACCTGTGAGAGATGGTACTGCGATTGAAAGTGCCGGTAGTTGAAGTGGCAACTACGTTAGTTATATTCTATTAAAAGGATTAACATATTTTGTTTGCATATTGCACAAATGTTATGTGCAGTTTTGTGTACTCCGTATAAACATGCTGGGGAATGTACTGAGTTTCTTTATTGCACCAAACATAAAAAATTACTAACTATATGTTTGGAGTCTTTTTCCATGGGAAGGGTTACACCTTGCAAAGGTGGCTACATGATGCATGTGCTGAATATTTATAGTAACAAGCATACCACAGAAACAACACGACTACTAAAATGCAAAAACACTCATATACAGTCGCTACACAATAGACATGTTTGTGAAGGGCACGATGTATATAAAACTTACCGCAAAGTTATGACCAGTCTTTCCACAGGTGGAATGCTGTCCCGCATGAAGGTGTCCTGGTGCATCAAACGACTCTCCAACAGCCCCAGGAGCTCGTCAAAGCTGGAGACGATACAAATTCAGAAAAATAAACATTACTACATTACTACACTCTCTGTAAAACAAATAAAAAAAAAACATCACGTATACATACTAACCTGGGGATGGACATTCTCATGTAGCCAAAAACTGGTCCTCATGGTCACGCAGGTTCTGGTAGAGAGCCCAGAACTGGCCCCTCTCCTGCCGCTGGGCAATGACCGGATGGACCCAGAACCGTCGCCTGCTGTCCCTCCTTCTCCTCAAATGCTCAAGTTGGATTGCAGTCACAACCACTGCAACATGTCGCCTCCTGTAGCAGTCCATTTTGGCCAAAACACACACTAGATCAGCCACCATGGAATTTCACACCTCAAAAGCACTCTGATTGGCCAAACTATATATAGCGAGGGCTGTTTGGTCATTGGCCCACTATGCAGTCAATCACATAAACGCGCGTTAAACGCGCCTACACTATTTACCAAAACGCTTGAAAAAAACGCGCCTAAACGTCTGTCTTGAACGCGCATAAAACGCTAGGCTTCTAAACGCTCAGGTCTGAACCCAGTGTTACCCTTCATTGTGTAGCCTACTGAACCAGAGTGAGGAACCAGACTGCCGGCGTTTTGGGTTTATTAGCTGATTTGAGTGTGACCCCATGAGTCTACAATATTTAAGTTTTTCACAATATTCTGATTTTCTGAGAAACCGAACTTTGGGTTTTCATCAGCCATAAACCATAATCATCATGATTAAAAGGAGAATGGAAGAAACAGGTTAAAAAAATTAATTTTCTTTTTCATATTGTACTCATTCAGTTCATACACGACAAACTGTCAGGAGGGTGTCACGACATATCGCTGACCCTGTTGTGCCTGGGGTCAGAAGGTCGCAGCGGGTGGCTACTCACTCGGTTTCAAGAGATCGCTCCATGACCTAGTGGTGCGAATGGTTTCCGGTCCAGGTTTTCCAACTTAGGTTTGCGATCATTTTTGTCCCATTTAGGAATCTGTAGCTTTTCTGTAGCAGTTGCAAGGTCTGTCTCTTGAAGTGACAGAATTGAGGGCATCAGTCCTTCAGCAGCAGCAGCAGACCTTGAGCTCAGTGGTTGCTATGGGTAACCAGTAGTGTTGAGTGAGCCGGCATCGCTATGCTCGGCACATCTCAAGTTGGGACTCACACTGAGCGAATAACTCAGTGTGAGTCTGGGGCTTAAGAGCCCCTGCTTTGACTCCATATATAGCAATGTCCATAAAAAGGACTTATTAGCTGTTGTGTGGTGAAGGGCGAAAATTACAGCCCTTTTTTGAGTGTATCAGTGGAATAAGGAAAAAATATTTGACGCACAGCGGTGCAAAGATATATTTGGAAGCCTTGTATGCCATGTATTAGTGGTGAAATACAAATATATTCACCGTCCAGCGTTGTACTTCTCTGTTGAAAAGCCTGATGTGTAGAATTCGAACAAAATTTGGGCATTACTGATGTTCTGCGGTGCAGTGATATATTCTGAAGCCCTGTTTGTCGTGTATTAGTGGTGAAATAAAAAATATTTCATTTAACATTGGATTATTTGATTTAACAGTATGTCATACAGAGAAGTGCAAGGCCCTGGATGAGGCCTAAATGTTCCTGGGGCAGGCAGAGGTCGCAGCAGAGTAAGGGAGCGTGGCAGCAGGAGTCGCAGTGAGAGGCAGTTCATGAATGGTTGACTCTGTCCCACTTCGTACCAAGTGACATCAGATACCCCCAGCCAAGAGTTGGTAGGTTCCCCTGACACAAATCTTAGTTGGCAAGGCCGGGAACAGGACCTGTGCCTTCACCTGTCCTCAACCTGCCTTTTCTGGTCCCTCAGCCAGAGAATTATTATATGCTATGGGCTCGGCTCCACTTTTCAGTGACGACGAGCTAATAGAGGAGAGTCAGCAGCTACTGCCCAGCCAAGATCTGGAGGAGACATCCGCTGCTTCCTCCACTAGGAGCCAGCAAATGGCTAGCATAGCCAGGAGTCAGCAGGGTGGCAGCAGTGGGAGGTCGGGAGTGAAACGTGCCCAGGGTAGACCATAGCTTTGCAGGAACATAACTGCCCGGAAAGTAGCGGTGCACGGGTTCACGGAGGCAGCGGCAGTAGCAGTCATTCAGTGTGGAGTTTTGGGGGTAAAATCACCTACTTGTCGGTGTGGTTTTTTGTTAAGCTGCCGGAGGAGGTAAACATGGCCATATGTAGAAGGTGGCCAGGGTGCCAATGTTTGCACCACGGCCCTGTGTTAACATATGCAGCGTCACCATAAAGTGGCCTGGGAGAACAGTGGCTCAGATGTCACCATTCGGCAGAGGGACCCTCGCTACCGGTCCAACATGGGGGCCTTTTTACACCAGGGAGTACAAACTGATCTGCTTCCACCTCACCACCATGACATAGGGCCAATCTATGGACTTCTTATGCTGTTCCCACCCTCCCCACTTCATGACTGGGCCACTATTTTGCCTTTTGGCTTGGCTGACATCTTTTATTTGACCATTTTTCTGATCTGTCAGAAGGAAGGAAAAATGACTCACAATGGATCCTCTCTGTGTAGTAGCTGTAAGGCCTGTGTGGTCCTATCAGAATTGGCTTGTGATTTGGATGCCAAAAGCAGGTGTGGGTACAAAATACAGAAGACATGCAAATATTCAGTTCACGTGACATCTGTTTTGGATCCACTCCTGTTTTTTTGGCATAAGCAATACTGATTGATTACTGACCAAATGCTGACCGACAGGATCAGTTTTTTGGGGGGTTATTGTTCTGACGGATCAGAGGAAGGGCAAAATAATCAGTGACGTCAACACAAACTTACTGCTGACACCCTCTCCACTCTGTCACGGGGATCTACTTGTTTAAGCGTTTAATAGAACAGGTTCTGTTTACATCTATGTGGAATCAGCTGACGACAGTGTAAAAGGAGTGTGCTTCTTCTTGACACTAACATTCACCTGTAAAGCTGAGTTCATACTTGAGTTATTTGTTCAGTTTTGGCCTCGTGACTGGCCGAATAAGTGAAGTGTGCAGTGATTCTAATACACGGGCACCATTCCGTGGCCATTCCGCATCATGGATGAAAACCCATTCATTTCAATGGGTCCGCAAATCTGGAGATGCAGAACTGGAGAAGACCACTTTCAGTTATTTCGGCCCCAGCACACAGACAGAGGAGAGAGGTCCCACAGCAAGGAATCATGCATCATATCACCCACCACTGGAGAAGACCACTTTCAGTTATTTCGGCCCCGGCACCCAGACAGAGGATAGAGGTCCCACAGCAAGGAATAAGGCGTTATATCACCCACCACTGGAGAAGGCCACTTTCAGTTATTTTGGCCCCAGCAAACAGACAGAGGAGAGAGGTCCCACAGCAAGGAATCATGCTTCATATCACCCACCACTGGAGAAGGCCACTTTCAGTTATTTTGGCCCTGGTGCCCAGCTTGAGGATAGGTTAATTCAACTTTGGGTTGCACCGCAAGATCATGGTAAAGTTAAAAAAAATGAGGATTCAATAAAGAAGTGCCCCGTAGTACAAGAATACATGGTTGAGGGGGAGGCAGTTATAATTGTCTATTCTGCACAAGGGAGGCACAGGTCCTGTGGGATCCATGCCTGGTTCATTTTTATGAACTTCAGTTTGTCCACGTTGGCTGTGCACAGGTGGCTGCGTTTGTCAGTAATGACGCCCCCTACCGTGCTGAATACACGTTCAGACCAGCACCTCCAAGGCATAAAATGCTAACTCTGGCCACGTGGACAATTTGGAGACCCAGAAGTTGAATGGGGCCGAACCATCAGTCAGGGAGGGGTGTGCAGATGTACTGTTCAACCATGTTAGTTAAATGCTGCCTCCTGCTAACACGTTCCGTATCAGGTGGTGGTGCAGTTAGCTGTGGCATGGAGACAAAACTTTTCCACATTTCTGCCATGCTAACCCTGCCCTCAGAGGAGCTGGCTGTGACACAGCTGCGTTGGTGACCTCTTGCTCCTCCTCTGCCTTCGCCTTGGGCTTCCACCTGTTCCCCTGTGACATTTAAGAATGCTCTCAGGAGCGCCTCTACCAGCATGCGCTTGTACTCGCGCATCTTCCTATCACGCTCCAGTTCAGGAAGTAAGGTGGGCACATTATCTTGGTACCAGGGATCCAGCAGTGTGGCAACCCAGTAGTCCGCACACGTTAAAATGTGGGCAACTCTGCTGTCGTTGCGCAGGCACTGCAGCATGTAGTCGCTCATGTGTGCCAGGCTCCCCAGAGGTAAAGACAAGCTGTCCTCTGTGGGAGGCGTATCGTCATCGTCCTCCGTATCCCCCCAGCCACGCACCAGTGATGGGCCAGAGCTGTGTTGGGTGCCACTCTGCTGTGAACCTGCTTCATCCTCATCCTCCTCCATCTCCTCCTCATCCTCCTCGTCCTCCAGTAGTGGGCCCTGGCTGGCCACATTTGTACCTGGCCTCTGCTGTTGCAAAAAACCTCCCTCTGAGCCACTTCTAACAGACTGGCCTGAAAGTGCTAAAAATGACCCCTCACCCTCCTCCTCCTCCTGGGCCACCTTCTCTTCCATCATCGCCATAAGCGTTTTCTCAAGGAGACATAGAAGTGGTATTGTAACGCTGATAACGGTGTCATCGCCACTGGCCATGTTGGTGGAGCACTCAAAACAGCGCAACAGGGCACACAGGTCTCGCATGGAGGCCCAATCATTGCTAGTGAAGTGGTGCTGTTCCGCAGTGCGACTGACGCGTGCGTGCTGCAGCTGAAACTCCACTATGGCCTGCTGCTCGCACAGTCTCTCCAGCATGTGCAAGGTGGAGTTCCACCTGGTGGGCACGTCGCATATGAGGCGGTGAGCGGGAAGGCCGAAGTTCCGCTGTAGTGCAGACTGGCGAGCAGCGGCAGGATGTTAACGCCGGAAGCGAGCACTGACGGCCCGCACTTTATGCAGCAGCTCTGACATGTCGGGGTAGTTGTGAATGAACTTCTGCACCACCAAATTCAGCACATGCGCCAGGCAAAGGATGTGCGTTAAACTGGATAGTCCCAGAGCTGCGACGAGATTTCGCCCATTATTTCACACCACCAGGCCGGGCTTGAGGCCCATCCACAGAAACCTCTCGTTGGTCTGTTGTTCAATACCCCGCCACAACTCCTGAACATATGAGTTTCAGAATGGCCTGCTGACGTTTACCCCGGGCTGTGCTGAACTTGGTGGTGAAGGTGTGTGGCTGACTGGATGAGCTGATGGAAGCAGAGGAGGAGGTAGCTGAGTAGGAAGAGGAGGCTGCAGGAAGCAAAGAATGATACCCTGCGATCCTTGGCGGCGGAAGGACGTGCGCCAAGGAACTTTTAGCCTGGGGCCCAGCCGCCACTACATTTACCCAGTGTGCAGTTAGGGAGATATAGCGTCCCTGGCGGTGCTCACTGGTCCACGTATCTGTGGTTAGGTGGACCTTGGCACAGATGCCGTTGCGCAGTGCACACTTGATTTTAGCGGATACTTGGTTGTGCAGGGAAGGCACTGCTGTCTTGGAGAAGTAGTGGCGGCTGGGAACAACATACTGTGGGACAGCAATGGCCATCAGCTGTTTGAAGCTGTCTGTGTCCACCAGCCTGAATGACAGCATTTTAAAGGCCAGTAGTTTAGAAATGCTGGCATTCAGGCCCAGGGTTCGAGGGTGGCTAGGTGGGAATTTACGCTTTCTCTCAAAGGTTTTTGAGATGGAGAGCTGAACGCTGCCGTGTGACATGGTGGAGATGCTTGGTGACGCAGGTGGAGGTGTTGGTGGCACATCCTCTGTTTGGTGGGCGGCAGGTGCCAACATTCCTCCCGAGGCAGAGGAAGAGGCCGATGCAGCAGCAGAAGAGGGAGCAGGGGGAGCCTGAGTGAGTTCCTTGCTTTTAAGGTGTTTACTCCACTGCAGTTCATGCCTTGAATGTAGATGCCTGGTCATGCAGGTTGTGCTAAGGTTCAGAATGTTGTGCTAAGCTTCAGGCTCTGATGGCACAGCGTGCAAACCACTCGGGTCTTGTCGTCAGCACATTGTTTAAAGAACTGCCATGCCAGGGAACTCATTGAAGCTGCCTTTGGGGTGCTCGGTCCCTGGTGGCGGTGGCCAGTAGCAGGCGAACTCTCTTCTCCCTCTTTTGCTATGCTGTTGGCTCGGTCTCACCACTGCCTCTTCCTCTGAACTATGAAAGTCAGTGGCACGACCTTCATTCTATGTGGCGTCTAGGACCTCATCGGACCTGCATAGTCTTCCACACAGTCTTCCTCCCTGACCTCCTGTTCGGTCTGCACACTGCAGAAAGACGCAGCAGTTGGCACCTGTGTTTCGTCATCATCAGGGACGTGCGGACATCCGATGAGGTGGTATTCCCATGTCCTCATCATCAGGAAACAAAAGTGGTTGTGCATCAGTGCATTCTATGTCTTCCACCACTGGGGAAGGGTTAGGTGGATTCCCTTGGAAAACTGTGCCAGCAGTGTCTTCAAACAGCATTAAAAAACTGCTGCTTAACTTGAGGCTCAGGCAGTTTCCCTGATATGCATGGGGGTGATGTGACAGACTGATGGGCTTGGTTAATAATGTTGTGAACGTGCTGGATCCACTGTCGGTCACCCAATTGACTAGCACCTGTACCTGCTCAGGCCTTACCATCCTTAGAATGGCATTGGACCCCACTAAATATCGCTGTAAATTCTGGCTGGTCCTGGAACCTGAGGTAGTTGGTTCACTAGGACGTGGCTGTGGCAAAATGGCCACGTCCTCTCCCAGCACCAGAGGGTCCACTAACACCACCACGACCACTTCCGCGTCCCTTACTAGATGTTTTCCTCATTGTTACCGTTCACCAAGCACCACAATAAGAAAAAAAATATTTGGCCCAATGTATTGATTTCAAATTCAGGCCTTTTTTTACAGGAACCTAACACTTTCTGCCTATTTATTTATGTACCGTATTACACTAATCCAGGCAAAGCAGTAACCACTGATTTAGGGGAATATCAATGGTAGGGCTAGTATTTAGGCCCTGGATGAAAGGTATCCTTTTATGGACAGAATTACACTTGGAGATGCACAGTAGCGTGTGAAAAAATATGTAGGATAATGTCTTCAGCAATTGTCTTTTAACACTTTGTGTAATATACCCTTTAACGGACAGAAATACAATGGGAGATGCACGGTAGCGTGTGAAGTTATTGAGGATGACCCTCTCAGCACTTGTATATACACCTTGAGTGTAATATACCCTTTTACGTACTGATTAACACTCTGCCTGCAACAGCTGGAACACCAGATTCAGGGTTTTGCTATATTGGCAAGTGAATTTCACCCCAGAACAAAATATATCCTTTGCCGGACACTATTAAACTTGGCCAGCCACAGCGGAAACCACTGATTTATGGTATTGCTATTTTGGCAATTGAATTTCACCCCAGAACAAAATATGTCCTTTGCAGGACACTATTAAACTTGGCCAGCCACAGCTGAAACCACTGATTTATGGTATTGCTATTTTGGCAATTGAATTTCTCCCCATAACAAAATAGATCCTTTGCCGGACACTATTAAACTTGGCCAACCACAGCTGAAACCACTGATTTATGGTATTGCTATTTTGACAATTGAATTTCACCCCATAACAAAATTGATCCTTTGCCGTACACTATTAAACTTGGCCAGCCACTGCTGGGACACCAGATTTACGGTATTGCTATTTTGGCAATTGAATTTCACCCCAGAACAAAATATATCCTTTGCAGGACACTATTAAACTTGGCCAGCCACAGCTGAAACCACTGATTTATGGTATTGCTATTCTGGCAATTGAATTTCACCCCTGAACAAAATATATCCTTTGCCGGACACTATTAAACTTGGCCAGCCACAGCGGAAACCACTGATTTATGGTATTGCTATTTTGGCTATTGAATTTCACCCCAGAACAAAATATATCCTTTGCCGGACACTTAAACTTGGCCAGCCACAGCTGAAGCCACTGTTTTATGGTATTGCTATTTTGGCAATTGAATTTAACCCCAGAACAAAATTTATCCTTTGCAGGACACTATTAAAGTTGGCCAGCCACAGCTGAAACCACTGATTTAAGGTATTGCTATTTTGGCTATTGAATTTCACCCCAGAACAAAATATATCCTTTGCCGGACACTATTATACTTTGCCAGCCACTGCTGGGACACCAGATTTATGGGATTGCTATTTTGGCAATTGAATTTCACCACAGAAAATAATCTATCCTTTGCCAGACAACAGACGTTATTACACTTGGCTAGCCAAATCTGGAACACCAGATTTCGGAAATTGGTATTTTGCCATTTGAATTTAACCACTTAATAAAATATAGAAATTGCTATCCTGAGTTTCTAGGGGTGACAATAAGCACAGCCAAGCCCCTGATGTAGGATATAGCAAAAAAAAAACTAGTATTGATGGATTGATGGACTTGGTGGCAGCTTGATCTGGTGCACCACAAGTCACAAAATGGCCGCCGATCACCCCAGAAAAAAGTGACTGTGCAGCCTAAAAACCAGTGAGCAATTAACTAGCAGAAGTTGAATCATTCACAGCTCGAATGTAGATCGATCACTTCATTAGGTGCTTTTGCTGACTTTTCCCTGCCTAATCTCGCCCTCACAGAAGCTGCGTCCTCTCCCTACACTAATCAGAGCAGTGTGACGTGCGGCGCTACGTGACTCCAGCTTAAATAGAGGCTGGGTCACATGCTGCACTTGGCCAATCACAGCCATGCCATTAGTAGGCATCGTTGTGATAGCTTCTTAGGGCAAGAAGTAAAACACTAGCTGATTGGCTGCTGTGCAGCCCTTCAGAAAGCGGGAAGAAATCGCCGAACAATGGACCCGAACCCAAACTTTTTTGAAAATGCTCTGGTCTGGGTCCGTGTCCCGAACACCCCAAAATTGGGTACGAACCCGAACTATGCTCAAACTATTCGCTCAACACTACTTCTAACCAATCCCCTGCTGAAAGATCAGAGTTGGCACCTGCAGCCCATTTCAAATCAGCCAGTCAGTTTGAGCCCCAAGTCATGCAGCAGTCTCTTTTGCTTTTTGATAACTCTGCTGGCAGAGTTTCCATGGGCCATCCACATAGCTCTGCCCCAGAAGCTGTGGCTTTCTGCAGTGTGCAGAGCGACAAGGAGTGTAGGTGTTAAGAGTGAGTGGAAGATGATGTGGAGGATGATTAGATCCTAGACCCCACATGGAATCAAGGTCATGTGAGTGACGTGTGCAGTTCGGAGGAAGAGGTGAAGGTAGCAAAGAGCCACCAGCACAGCAAAAGAGGAAGCAGGGTGCAAAAGCCGAGTGGCCGTCCACTAGACAGTGCACCTGCTTCTGGCCACCGCACTCAGGGACTGATCACACCAAGGCCAACTCCAAGGAGTTCCCTGGCATGGCAGTTCTTCAGACAATGTGCTGATGACAATACACGAGTGGTTTGCACACTGTGCAATCAGAGCCTAAAGCGAGGCGTAAACGTTCTAAACCTGAGCACAACCTGCATAACCAGGCATCTAAATGCAAAGCATGAGCTGCAGTGCAGTAAACACCTCAAAAACCAAGAAAGTTCTCAGGCCCCTTCTGCTGCAGTCTCGGCCTCTTCCGCCACCTCTGGAGTGACAGTGGCACCTGGCACCCCGCAATCAGAGGTGGTGGCAGCAACGCCACCACCTCTGTCACCAACCATCTCCACAATGTCACACGGCAGCGTTCAGCTGTCCATCTCCCAAACCCTGGAGAGAAAGAGGAAGTACCCCCCTACCCACCCGCGATCCCTGGCCCTGAATGCCAGCATTTCAAAATTCCTGAAATGCTGTCATTCCGTGTGGTGGAGACAGACACTTTTAAAAACCTTATGGCGGTGGCTGTCCCACAGTACGTGGTTCCCAGCCTCCACTACTATTTCAGGCGAGCCATCCCTTCCCTGCACAATCAAGTGGTGGACAAAATCAGGTGTGCACTGCGCAACAACATCTGTGGCAATGTCCACATAACCACCGATACGTGGACCAGTAAGCACTGGTAGGGACGTTATATCTCCATAACAGCACACTGGGTAAATGCAGTGGCGGCTGGGTATGAGGCGGATAGCAGTTGGTGTAAATACAGTTTAGCATGTCCTTCTGCCACCGAGGATTGCAGTGCATTTCTCTTTGCCTCCTGTTGCTTCCGCCTCCTAATCTGCTTCCTTCTCTACCACCTCCTCATCTGCTCAGCATAACAGCTTCACCATCAACTTCAGCACAGCCAGGGGAAAATGATAGCAGGCTGTTTTGAAACTCATCTGTTTGGGGAAAAACGCCACACCGTGCAGGAGCTGTGGACGGGCATGGAACAACAGACCGATGAGTGGTTGGTGCCACTGAGCCTCAAGCTTGGCCTGGTGGTGTGCGATAATGGCCGAAATCTCGTAGCAGCTCTGGGCCTAGCTGGTTTCACGCACATCCCTTGTCTGGCACATGTGCTGAATTTGGCTGTGCAGAAATTCCTCAAAAACTACCCCGATATGTCAGAGCTGCTGCAGAAAGTGCGGACCATCTGTGCGCACTTTCAGTGTTCTCACCCTGCTGATGCTCGCCTGTCTGGGCTGCAGCATAACTTCGGCCTTCCCGCTCACCGCCTCATATGCAACGTGAACACAAGGTAGAACTCCACCTTGCATATGCTGGAGAGACTGAGCGAGAATCAGCAGGCCATAGAGGAGTTTCAGCTGCAGCACACACGGGTGAATTGCTCTGCCGAACAGCACCTCTTCACCACCAATGAGTGGGCCTCCATGCGAAACCTGTGTGCCGCTGTTTCGAGTAATCCACCAACATGGCCAGTGCCGATAACGCCGTCATCAGCGTTACTATCCCACTTCTATGTCTCCATGAAAAAATGCTTTGGAGCGATGATGGAAGAGGATGTGGCACAGCAGGAAGAGGAGGAGGAAGAGGGATCATTTCCACGGTTATCAGGCTAGTCATTCAAAGTGGCTCGGAGGGTGGGTTTGTGCACCAACATTCACCATGTACACAATTGTCCAGCCAGGGCACAGTTCCGGAGGATAAGGAGGAACTGTGATCACGGCAGGGTGGCACCCAAAGCAGCTCAGGGCCATCACTGCCGCGTGGCTGGGGGAATACGGAGGACACAGACGATACACCTCCCACAGATGACCGCCGATTTGCCCACATTCTAACCAGTGCTGATTACTGGGTAGCCACCCTGCTGGATCCTCGTTACAAGGACAACGTGCTATCCTTTATTTCCTCACTGGAGCGTGATCGGAAGATGCACGACTACAAGCACACGCTGGTAGACGCGCTGCTGATGGCATGCCCACCTGACACCGGGCCTCAGTGGAAGCACAAGACTAAGGCAGAAGAGGAGGAAGAAATTGCCAACGCAGCAGGGACAACGCCAGTACCTCAGAAGGCAGGGTTAGCACGGCTGAAATGTGGAAAAGCTTTGTCAGCACTCCTCAACAACCAGCACCACCAGCTGATATGGAACATCTTAGCAGGAGGCAGCGTTTTAGCAACATGGTGGAACAGTATGTGTGTACACGCCTACACGTTCTGACTGATGGGTCGGCCCCATTCAACTTCTGGGTCTCCAAATTGGGCACATGGCCTGAGCTTGCCCTTTACACCTTGGAGGTGCTGGCCTGCCTTGCAGCCAGTGTATTGTCTGAACGTGTGTTTAGCACGGCAGGGGGCGTTATCACAGACAAGCGCAGCCACCTGTCCACAGCTAATGTGGACAAGCTCACGTTCATTAAAATTAACCAGGCATGGATCCCACAGGACTTGTCCGTACCTTGTCCAGAATAGACATGTATACCGGCCTCACCTAGCCTTTGTTATACTCCAATGCACTTTCTCTTTGTTTACTTTTCTATATTTCCCAATCTTTTGGGGTCTACCCAAATAAAAAATAAAAAAACTGTGTTCTTGGCGACTACCTCCTCCACCACCACTTCTACCTACACTGCTTCCTCAACCTCCTACTCCATATGGACCTCCTCCTCCTAGTACAAGATCATTTTTTGTATTTTATGTTATTTTAAGTAATTTCCCTATCCATATTTGTTTGCAGGGCAGTTGTCCAGCTCTTAACCTCATTTTGATTCCTTTTGCAGCCCTCTAGTCTTTCCATTCCATTTTTAGAGCCATTTCAGTTCCCCAAAGTTTGGGTTCCCATTGACTTCAGTGGGGTTCGGGGTCAAGTTCGCGTTCCGAACTCGAACTTTGCAGCGAAGTTCGGCCGAACCTGGCGAACCCGAACTTCCAGGTGTTCACTCAACTCTAATAGGGAGGGATCATTCCACCAGCATTTGTGTTGAACAGGGTTCAGTCGGGTGTGTGACAGCCTGGGCAATTGGAACAATCCGATTAAACCTTGCTGCACTGACTGGGGATCCAAATTGCCATTATACAGCTCTGTAATTCCAGCAAACCTGTCTTATTATGGTGCAAGTGCTTTTTGATACAGTTATTAACAAGGAAATATTTCTATGTTTTATTTGCCCTTGTGTGGTGCAGTTATATGTTCAAAAGCATTTGTTGGCTTGTATTAGTGGGAAAAAAACGGCTTATTAGCCGTTGTGTGGTGATGGGCAAAAATTACAGCCCTTTTTGTCGAGTATTAGTGGCAAAAGTAAAATATATTTGCCGCTCAGCGTTGCAGTTATCTGTTTTAAGGCCTTTTTTTCCATTTACTGTATTAGTGGAAAAAGAAATAGCGTCTGATATACCTGCTGCCTGCTCCTCTGGTGGTCCCTTTTGCTTGGATCGACCACCAGAGGACATAGGCAGCTCTGTAAGTAGCACCAATCACCACATTTACACCACACCCCCCGTCACTTATTAACCCCTTAGTAGCCACTGATCACCCCATATAAACCCCCTGATCACCCCCCTGTCACACCCATGACATTGATCACAACCTGTAAGGGTCCCTAATCACCGCCAGGTAGTTATCTACTTGTTAGGGAGTTAGCACCCAGCCCACCGCACCGCAGTCACTGATTAGTCACTGATTAGCGTCATCTCTGTCGCTAATCAGCACTAATACTAATATAGTATCTGAAAGTGATCAAGACTGATTGCAATCAGATCTATATTAGTACATTAGGGTCACCTTAGGCTCTATAAAAAACGCAGTGTTCGCCCGATCAGGCCTGATCTTGTGCGCACACTTGCGTTCAGTCCGCCCCACCGCAGTGACAGAATTTTTTTTTTCTGATCACTGCAAAAACACAGTAAAATCGCTGCGCCGCTATAAAAGATCACTTTTGAGTTTTTGGATCTTTATTAGCGATCGCAAGCACTCCTTTTTACTAGGCAGGTGTGCTTTTTTTCCTGGGTAGTCTCAGAGGAATACCCCCTAAATTTAGTTACTCCAAAATGGCAAAAAAAGGGGTATCCGGCTGAAGAGGCCTACAGGATTCTGGCCGTGATGGATGAAAGCGATGAGGACGCTTCACCCGCTGAATCCAGTGGTTCAGAATATGAACCTGTAGACAGCAGTGGCACTCTAACCGCTAGCGAAGATGACGAGGTTGAGGTCCCTGCTACGATCAGGCGTACCTGACCCCATGTCAGTGTTTCGATTACCCTGCGTGATGAGCCTCTTATGCAGCAGAGTGGTGCTAGCGCTGACCTTTTTTATGGTGCGGCATACACCAGCAGCGCAGCACATCCTGGACCTTCTACCAGCACTGCCGTATTCCCTGGTGAAGTGGCGAGCACCAGAAGGGCAGTTCAAGCTGGTACGGTGGCACGTGCACTAACTCCCCCGTCGCAGCCACCACGTTCGCATGCCCGTAGAGTCCTTAGTCTCACAGAGGTGCTGGCAAGCCCTAAATGGCAATCCCCTGCTTCCGCCGCACCCGTATTGCCCCCTTTCACCGCCCAGTCAGGAGTTTGCATGCAGACAGCTCATTTCGGATAGGCCCTTGAATTTTTTGAGCTGTTCTTCACCACAGATCTCTATGACTTAGTTGTGGCAGAAACCAACCGCTACGCCACAGACTATATTACCTCCAATACGGAATGCTTCTATGCCCAGCCTTTCTAGTGGAAACCAGTCACAGTTTCTGAGTTTAACGTTTTTTTGGGCCTTATCCTCAGCATGGGTCCAACTAAAAAATAAATGTATTGCGGTCTAAAGACCCAATACATTACATGCCCATGTTCTCTGCTGCAATGTCCAGGGCACGTTTTGAGGTCATCATGCGCTTTATGCATTTCGCTGACAATAAAACCTGTCATCCAAGAGGCCGCCCTGCTTATGACCGGGTCCGCAAAATTCGGCCCCTCATAGACCATTTGTCATCCGGATTTGAAGATGCGTATGTCCCCAATCAGAACATCTGCATAGACGAGTCCCTAGTACATTTCACCGGGCTCCTTGGCATCAAACAGTACATCCCCAGCAAGCGCTCCCGGTACGGGGTCAAATTGTATAAGCTCTGTGAAAGGGCCACAGGCTATACATATCGACCGAACTGGAGCCGGTCGGATACCCTGACTACCTGGGGAGCAGTGGCAGGATTGTCTGGGACTTGGTGTCACCCTTACTCCACAAGGGGTACCACTTATACATGGACAATTTTTACACAAGTGTGGCCCTCTTTCGGCACTTACATCTAGTCGGAATTCAATGCTGTGGCACCGCGCGACCTAGTCGCCTGGGCTTCCCCCAACGGCTCGTTAATACCCGACTTGCACGGGGGGAGAGGACTGCCTTGTGTGACCAAGAACTGCTCACGGTGAAGTGGAGGGACAAGAGGGACGTTTACCTTCTGTCCACCATTCACGCAGACACGACTGTACAAATTGAATGGGCAACCAGTGTCATTGAAAAACCCCTCTCTGTCCACGACTATGACCTTCACATGGGAGGGGTGGACTTCAATGACCAGATGTTGGCTCCATATTTAGTATCCCGCCGCACCAGACGCTGTTATAAGAAGGTGTCTGTATATTTAATTCAATTGGCTGTGTATAATCGTTTTGTTCTCTACAGTAAGGCTGGGAGAACGGGATCCTTCCTTAAATTTCAGGAAGAGATCATTTTGGAACTCCTGTATCCAGGAGGTTCTGTGCGCCAAGTCCCTGATGTAGTGAGCCGGCTACATGAGAGACACTTCCCCAGTGTCTTTCCTGGTACCCCAACCCACGGTTCCCCAAGAGAAAGATGTTGTGTCTGTAGCAGGGTTGGAAGAAGGGATGACACCACCGTTTTTTGTCCTGACTGTCCTGACCAGCCTGCCCTATGCATAGGGGAGTGTTTCCGCAAGTACCACACACAGGTACACAATTAGTATAGGGATTGCGTGACACAATCCCTATACAGGCACACCGGGGTCTTAGGGCCCTTGCACACGAGCGTTGCTCACGCATCATGATCGCAAAGGAGCTCCCGGCCTGACGTCTCCCGCACAGACGGGGTCGCATAGCATTATATTGATTTATGATGCTAAGTAACCCTTACAGTTCTGGAATGCATTGGAAAGCACTGGCATACTGCTGCCAGTGCTATCCAATGTATTCCAGAACTGTAAGGCTTACACAGCATCATAAATCAATATGATGCTATGCGACCCCGTCTGTGCAGGAGAAGTCAGGCCGGGAGCTCCTTTGTGATCACGATGCGTGAGCAACGCTCGTGTGCAAGGGCCCTTAGGGCCCTTTCACACAGAGCTGCCACAAACCTCTCCTTTCACCTGGGACAAAGTGCATAATGTACTTCGCCACATCTCTGGGTGATTTGCGCTTTGCACATTGTCCCATGGGGAAGGAGAGGTTTATCCTCTAAGGCCTCATGCACACAGCCGTGCACGGACCGTGGTATCCCGGCCTGGCATCCATCTGACAGCAGGTGCGCACGGCGTCATAACAACCAATGACGCCGTGCGCTCCTGCTGTCAGATGGATGCCAGGCCAGGATTCCACGGCCGTGTGCATGAGGCCTTAAGGTAAAAAAAATATAAAAAATCACAGGTAAGCAAAAAAGTTAAAGATATGTTTCAAATGTTCAATAAAGTTAATGTTCTGTTTCTAATATTCTATAAAATTAATGTTAATAAATTTATAGCGTTGCTGCCTGATTTTTTTTTATTTTTTTTTACCTTCTAGGTGGACCAAGCGATCAACCAGCTGCAGCACTGATGTGCATTCTGACAGAAGCATTGCGCTGCTGTCAGATTACATGTGAAGTCGGTGCATGCGGTGCTGCAGGACGAGATTTCTTCTCAGCAGTACAGGTACGTTTGCCCAGGCATATGAGCTGAGGAGAGGTGTTGGAGTTCATATGCTTTGGCAAACACTTTGTATCAAAAATCTGGAAAAGATGTCTTCCTCCACAACGATCGATTGATCGATGTGAATGAAGAAATCACGTTTACCAGGACATAGGAGCTGAAGTGGGTATGGATGTTTGGGCGGAGCCCCTATGTCCTGGCTATGCCAGGCCCCTCCTTTTTTTTCTTGCATATTTTTTGGCAGAGATTTTTTCATCCACATTGATCGATGCGAATTAAGAAATCTGTGCCGATCATTTTTTCTTTCAGCCCAGAGGCTGAACAGAAAAAAAAATCTCATTACCCATATGCTCAATATAAGGAGAATAGTAGAAACTCCAAATCAGGCATCCTCAAACTGCGGCCCTCCAGATGTTGTAAAACTACAACTCCCACAATGCCCTGCTGTAGGCTGATACCTGTAGGCTGTTCGGGCATGCTGGGAGTTGTAGTTTTGCAACAGCTGGAGGGCCGCAGTTTGAGGATGCCTGCTCCAAATGCTGGGCATACATGTAATGATTGCGGAGACCCTCAAATGCCAGGGCAGTACAAATACCTCACATGTGACCCCATTTTGGAAAGAAGACACCCCAAGCTATTCGCTGAGGGGCATATTGAATTCATGAAAGATTTAACTTTTTGTCACAAGTTAGCGGAAAGGGAGACTTTGTGAGAAAAAAAAAAGGCAATTTCCGCTATCTTCTATGAAGTCGCCATGCCCCTCACGGAATACCATGGGGTGTCTTCTTTCCAAAATGGGGTCACATGTGGGGTATTTATACTGCCCTGGTATTTTAGGGGCCCTAAAGTGTGAGAAGAAGTCTGGAATCCAAATGCCTAAAAATGCCCTCCTAAAAGGGACTCATTGAAATTTTGGCCCCTTTGCGCACCTAGGCTGCAAAAAAGTGTCACACATGTGGTATCGCCGTATTCAGGAGAAGTAGGGCAATGTGTTTTGGGGTGTATTTTTACATATACCCATGCTGGGTGAGAGAAATATCTCTGTAAATTGACAACTTTGTATAAAAAAATGGAAAAAGTTGTCATTTACAGAGATATTTTTCACACACAGTATGGGTATATGTAAAAATACACCACAAACCACATTGCCCTACTTCTCCTGAGTACGGTGATACCACATAAGTGACACTTTTCTGCAGCCAAGATGCGCAAAGGGGCCCGAATTCCAATGAGTACCTTTAGGATTTTACATGGCATTTTTACGCATTTGGATTCCAAATTACTTCTCACGCTTTAGGGACCCCTATAATGCCAGGGCAGTATAAATACCCCACAAGTGACCCCATTTTAGAAAGTAGACACCCCAAGGTATTCCGTGAGGAGTATGGTGAGTTCATGTAAAATTTTATTTTTTGTCACAAGTTAGTGGAATATGATACTTTGTAAGAAAAAAAAAAGAAAAAAATCAATTTCCGCTAACTTGTGCCAAAAATATATTCTAGGAACTCGCCATACTCAGGAGAAGTAGGGCATTGTGTTTTGGGGTGTATTATTACATATACCCATGCAAGATGATAGAAATATCTTTGTAAATTGACAACTTTGTATAAAAAAAATGGATAAAATTGTCATTTACAGAGATATTTCTCAAACCCAGCATGGGTATATGTAAAAATACACCCCAAAACACATTGCCCTACTTCTCCTGAGTACGGCGATACAACATGAGTGACATTTTTTTGCAGCCAAGATGCGCAAAGGGGCCTGAATTCCAATGAGTACCTTTAGGATTGCACAGGGCATTTTTACGCATTTGGATTCCAGACTTCTTGTCACGCTTTAGAGACCCCTAAAATGCCAGGGCAGTATAAATACCCCACAAGTGACCCCATTTTAGAAAGTAGACACCCCAAGGTATTCCGTGAGGGGTATGGTGAGTTCATGTAAAATTTTATTTTTTGACACGTTAGTGGAATATAAGACTTTGTAAGAAAAAAAAAATTATATATATATATCAATTTCCGCTAACTTGTGCCAAAAAAAAATAATCTTCATTGAACTCGCCATGCCCCTCATGGAATACCTTGGGGTGTCTTCTTTTTAAAATGGGGTCACTTGTGAGGTATTTATACTGCCCTGGCATTTTAGGGGCCCCAATGCGTGAGAAGTCTTTTGGAATCCAAATGCGTAAAAATGCCCTGTGAAATCCTCATTGGATTTCATTGGAGGATTTCACATGAGAGGTACTCATTGGAATTCGGGCCCCTTTGCGCATCTTGGCTAGAAAAAATTGTCCCTTATGTGGTATCGCCGTACTCAGGAGAAGTAGGGCAATGTGTTTTGGGGTGTATTTTTACATATACCCATGCTGGGTGTGAGAAATATCTCTGTAAATGACAACTTTAGATAGATATTTCTCTCACCCAGAATGGGTATAAGTAAAAATACACCCCAAAACACATTGCCCTACTTCTCCTGAGTACGGCGATACCACATGTGTGCCACTTTTTTGCAGCCTAGGTGCGTAAAGGGGCGGAAAGTCCAACAAGTACCTTTAGTACCTTTTTCCATAAGTTAGCAGAAATGGAAACTTAATTTTTTTTTCCTCAGAAAGTGTCATTTTCTGCTAACTTGTGAAAAAAAATGAAATCATACATGAACTGACCATGCCCCGCGAATACTTTGGGGTGTTTTCTTTCTAAAATGGTGTCATTTGGGGGGTATTTATACTATCCTGGCATTCTAGCACCTGAAGAAACATGACAGGTGCTCAGAAAGTCTGCAGTGCAGTGATCTATTCGGAAGCGCTGTAAGCCGTGTATTAGTAGCAAAATAAAAATATATTTGTTGTCCAGCGTTGCACTTATCTGTTGAAAAGCCTTTTGTGTAAAAGTGGAAAAACTTTTGGGCCTAATTGCCGTTCTGCGGTGCAGTCATATATTCTGAAGCACAGTTTGCCGTGTATTAGTGGTGAAATAAAAATATATTCGCCGTCCAGCGTTGTACTTCTCTGTTGAAAAACCTGTTGTGTAAAAGTAGAAAAATTTTTGGGCCTAATTGCCATTCTGCGGTGCAGTGATATATTCTAAAACCCAGTCTGCCATGTATTAGTGGCAAAATTAAAAACATTTGATCTAACATTTGATTCTTTGATTGAACCGTATGTCAGACAGAGAAGTGCCAGGTACTGCACAGGGGAGTGGCAGAGGCATAAATGTTTCTGGCACAGGCAGAGGTCACAGCATAGTAAGGGGCCGTGGCAGCAGGTGTCACTTCCAGAGGCCTGAGCTCCCAGTGTCGGCTAGCGGTCGTGACCAGCAACCCAGTGGTTCTTGAATGGTTGACTTGATCTTCGACTTCGTCACTAGTGACATCAGACACCCCCATCCAAGAGTCAGTGGGTTCGTCAGACACAACCCTTAGTTGGTATGGTCCGGGAGCAGGCCCTGCGCCCTCACCTGTCCTCAACCTGCCTCTGTCCTTTCCTCCACTAGGCCAGCAAGTAGTGATGAGGAGAGTGGCGTGTGAGCTGGTGTTGCGAACGATCAGGCTCCTGACCCAGAGATGGTTGAGGAGGACATCAGTGACCTGCAGACAGTACTCGATGATGATGATGTAGCTGATTGCATTTGGGAGCCGGGTGACAAAAGGGCTTCATTTTTATTTATTTTTTCTTTATATAATATTATAATATTATAAAATCCATTGTCTCCATTATAAATCTGCAGCTTGGGGGTCCCGGGTGGCTTCCACACACTTTCAAAATAATTGTTCAGTGGGGCGAATAGATGCCGGATGACAGGCATCTGGTGAATGTGGTGAATCCGATTTTTGAATAATTCGCTCATCTCCAGTCGTGTGCATGAGGCCTTAATCATGCACTAATCAAAAAACAGCGGGATATAAGGGTGAATAGTCAGAGCAAACAAACAGGTAATAAAGACACAGAAAATTGAGACTGGAACATTGACAAAAGCAGTAAATATGAGGCCTGGACACCTAGATGAAAGCAAAGTTGTTAGAAGCTGTAATGCTGAATGCTGACATACCAGGGCTAAACACAGCCGATTTTCAGCCAAAGCCAGAAGTGGATGCAGCAGAAAGGAGAAGTAAAAATCCTTCCTTTATTTTCATACCCAATCTGCCACTGTCCTTTTCTGTTCCCTCAGCCAAAGAAGTATTGAATGCTGTGGGCTCAACTCCACTATGCAGTGAGGACGAGCTACTAAAAGACAGTCAGCAGCTACTGGCAAGCCAAGATGTGGAGGAGACATCCGCCGCTTCCTCCACTAGGCGGACAAATAGTGATGTGGAGATTAGCATGGATGCTGGTGTTGCGAATGGTCAGGCTCCTGACCCAGAGATGGTTGAGGAGGATATCATTGATGTGCACACAGTACTCAATGATGATGTAGCTGATCGCACTTGGGAGCCAGGTGACGAAAGGGCTTTATCATCAGCGGGAGAAGAGGGTGACAGCTTGCCCGTGAGAAATCGGCAGAGTCAGCAAGTTTCTAGTGTGGCCGGGAGTCAGAAGGGTGGCAGCAGTGGGAGGTCAGGAGTCAAACGTGCCCAGGGTAGACCACCCGCTTCGCAGGAGCCTACCTGCCCAAGAAGTAGCGGTGCACGGGTTCACAGAGGAGCTAGCAGTCAGTCAGTGCGTAGTGTTGGGGGTAAAATCACCTACTCTGTGGTGTGGCAGTTTTTTTGTTAAGCCGCCGGAAGAGGTGAACATGGCCAGGTGTAGAATCTGTGGGCAGAAGGTGAAGTGTGGCCAGGGTGCCAATGTTGGCACCATGGCCCTGCGTCAACATATGCGTCACCATAAAGTGGCCTGGGAGAACTGTGGCTCCGATGTGGTGGTCCAGCCTGCTGCAGTAACCGCTGTATCACCCAGTGGTACGCAGCAGATATAAGGCAGTAAAGGCTCCACCACCTAAGTCGAAGGGAGCTGTCTGTCCTTCCCATCATCTGCTGGTCCTGATGCCCCTGCTCCTCCTCATCAGTCATTCCGTCAGCAATCGATCACCGAAGCGATTGCCAAAAGACAACAGTATACGTTTCTGTGAAGCCTCTCATTTATCCAGGTCATGGTATATATGTAAAGAATAAATCAAGGCAACTGGACTTGCTGTAGATTTCTTGAAAACGTTTCACTAGTTCTTCCAACGAGCTTTCTCAATTCTGAGTGACTTGTACAAGAATTCTCTGGGAATAAATATGTAACTGAATCAACATCTGGTAATTAGGTCATTATACCCAGTATGGGGTCTAAGGTGTTGATTCCATAGTCCTAATTGGAGTCAGTAGGTGATAATGACCTCCCAGAAAAAGGTGCCATGTACCTGGCCTTTTATGGGTTTTTGAGACCGGCCGAGTTTACATCCCCGGCTAACAGTATCAGATATGTCACTCTCGGTCAGCTCTTGGCTTCCTGAGATGGTTTCATACTCTCGCTACTCACCACTAAGACCTCTCAGGTAGGCCCCCCAACCCAGGTGTTTTACTTCCCGACCTCTCATCATTGGTGTCCCGTGCGTGTGCTGCAACTGCTCTTGTCCTCTCTGCCGAACAAGCCGCCCGACAGTCCTTTACTACCGTTCGACAATACTCACCTTACCGGTCCCCAATTCATAACCCATATTTGGGTTTTATTTACCAATCTTGCAGTAGTCCTGTCCTCAATAACCGGGCATTCCTTTCGCATAGGGGCTGCATCTGCCGCTTCAAAGAATCAGGTCCCAGCACATGTAATCAAAAGACTAGGTCGTTGGCGTTCGTTCTGTTTCAGCCACTACATTCCGTGTCCGTATACTGAAATGAATCTAGCTTGTCAAAATTTGGTGTTATGAATAAATGTTTGTAGCCTTCTGCAATGAAAAGGAATTGTTGTTGTTTTTTTGGCCTCCTTCAGCTATCCCTTCAACGTCGCGGTTTCGGCATAACTCTAGCTGCTTTAGCTAACCCAGCAGGTAGGAGTCCTTCTTTTCGTGAGTGCCCAACCACAAGTGGTAAGGCCGATTCATTGGCCTGTATTTGTGGGAGGTGCACGGTGGCCTATATCATGGCGCGTCTGCCCCTCCTTCAATGAACGACGTGTCAACTCTTCCACCCTACCCACCCTCAATCTCAGCTTCACGCCAAGGGGATGGCCTCCTTCAGCTATCCCTTCAACGTCGCGGTTTCGGCATAACTCTAGCCGCTTTAGCTAACCCAGCAGGTAGGAGTCCTTCTTTTAGTGAGTGCCCGACCACAAATGGAATTATTCAGGGAGCTAGCAAGCCTACTATTCTTTTTTACAGGTGTCGTCAATATAATCATATACACTATTCTTAGGTAATCCACTTTTTATGTCTCTACTATCACAACATCTCCTGACGAAGCCATCTGGCGAAACGCGTCGAGGTAGGTGTGGGACACAGGGAGGGGACAAGGAGTCCATGTAATGGTTACGTTATTATCTGACATTTACCTTTGCAACTTGGGGGTATAATTGTGACCTTGCATCGCCATCTAGCTGTTATTGTTGGAATTTACACTGCACTATGCACTTTACTTTGTTTAAACCATGAATTTTCTTATGTATTTGTGATATGATAGGCAATATGATTAATTGTTGGATTTTATATTAGTGTAATTTATTATGACCATTTAACTTGTACATGCTCTCCTGTCTCCCTCTTACGAAATCTGTGTAACACCTATGTTGTTCCTCCATTGATGTCTGTGACTCTCTATTAGACCATCTGCACATTGTGAAATATTAATTTTAATGACTTTTATAAAAGGATTTATAAAGATTTATGATTATTACCATCTGGGGTGTAATTATTGGGTCAAAACACATAATTTGTGGTTATAGGTGTGAGTAGTTGGTTGATGTGTGACCCCCATAGGTCAAAATGTTTTTTGGTTATCACAACATAAAGTCATATCCTAGGAAAAGGTAAAACAGGTCTCTGCTGTAGTCACATTAATAGTAATCATTCTAATATCATCCCTGCTATTCCCTAATTTCTGACACTACCCCACAGAAGTCATACAAGGGAAGGAAAGATTGTGTATTGTTAGCCATCGACCAGACTTCAAGGAGGGATTAATCGGGTGTAATCAAAGCAATAACACATGTTTGTATAAGATCCCATGGGCTCTGCAAGTCTTTAAGGCACAATGAACTAACATTTAGGGCATTTGCCATCCTGACTATACTATTCTGTTCAGAATAAAAGGGGCCAGGAGCAAAGGAATCTTGGTCCTGAGCTCTTTTATATACTGACTGATTATTTGGTGCACCACAGAAGAAACTCATCTCCTCTGGGTGATAAATACATGTAGTAATAAGCCAGACTGGCAAGAAAACACAAAGATTAATAATTATCAGCAGACAAACAAATCTCCCTGACCATTGGGGGGTCATTATCTTCAGCCTGTGGCAAGGCACTTTTCAGGGAAACTTCTTCTGAGCTCCCCTCTTTGTTCAGGGATTTCACACCTGCTTCACCCTCTTTGTCTTTGTCTGTCACCGGAGAAGGGACCATTTTAACTCTGCTAGCATGAATCCAGATTGGAGCATCTTCTATGAGAATCGCTGTTCTGGTGACTGCTACCACTTAGGTGGTAGGTGGTCCAAACGGGAACTCAGTCTGTTTTCGTCCTTTTGCCAGGCGCTGGACTATCACCAGGTCTCCTGGTTGGAAAGGATGTGCAGGTTCCTATGGAGAGAAAGGAGAGGCACGGACAATAGTGATGTCGCGAACATAAAATTTTCCGTTCGCAAACGGCGAACGCGAACTTCCTCAAATGTTCGCGAACGGGCGAACAGGGCGAACCACCATAGACTTCAATAGGCAGGCGAATTTTAAAACCCACAGGGACTCTTTCTGGCCACAATAGTGATGGAAAAGTTGTTTCAAGGGGACTAACACCTGGACTGTGGCATGCCGGAGGGGGATCCATGGCAAAACTTCCATGGAAAATTGCATAGTTGACACAGAGTTGGGTTTTAATCCATAAAAGGCATAAATCACCTAACAATCCTAAATTTTTTTGAACAATGTGGTTTAAAACATCTAGTGTGTGTATACGATCAGGTATGATGTTGTATCGATCAGGGTTACGGGGTTGTATCGATAAGGGTTACTCCCACTTCACAGACATTGACAGACCAAACTCCCCTTTTAATGCACCGCAAACAACCGCAAACAGTTAATTTGCACAACCGCAAACTCCCCATTTGCACAAGGTTGGATACCAAGCTAGCCACGTCCCGGTGATGTCATTGAAGGTTTCTTCCTCCACCCAGCCACGTACAACACCAAGGGTCCCCGAAAGGTGAATTGAATTGATTTTTCGAACGGGGAGATGGTTAAAAAAAAACGCTGGCTCCCTCCCCTTTGTTTTTATCCACGGTCACTGCGTCTGAGCCGTGCAATGTACTGTCACACCCGATATGAGTGGTATTTTCTGTAGTACTATTCTCATCAGTTTAATCCCTCTAACGTCCCCAATCTAGGGGCCATTTATTGAATTGATTTTTCGAACGGGAGATGGTTAAAAAACGCTGGCTCCCTCCACTCTGTTTTAATCCACGGTGACTGCATCTGCGCCGTGCAATTTACTGTCACACCCGATATGAGTGGTATTTTCTGTAGTACTATTCTCATCAGTTTAATCCCTCTAACGTCCCCAATCTGGGGACCATTTATTGAATTGATTTTTCGAACGGGGAGATGGTTAAAAAAACGCTGGCTCCCTCCACTCTGTTTAAATCCACGGTGACTGCGTCTGCGCCGTGCAATTTACTGTCACACCCGATATGAGTGGTATTTTCTGTAGTACTATTCTCATCAGTTTAATCCCTGTTACATCCCATATCAGGGATTGCCTTTTGTGAAAAAAAATTTAGGCCGGGTACCATCGACTGCCTTCACAGTGACAGACCAAACTCTCATACACCAAACTGAATTGATTTCAGGAACCGGGAGATGGAAAAAGCAGCTTGGTCAGTCCTCTTACTCCCAAATTGGGGCACTGCGCGTGCACAGAGCACTGTGCTGTGACACCCTATATGAGTGGTGTCTTAACTAGTACTATTCCTATCAGTTTAATCCCTGTTACGTACCCTATCCGGGGACGTCTGTTGAATTGATTAACCATTGTCGAATTAGCGAACCATTACGACATCATGAAATAATTTAGTTCTGAGCTCTGTACTTGCTTTGTATTGGAATTGATGGGGATTTTTTTAATTGTCTGCATTATTTCTGATAAACTATTAAGAGACTTTATTATGATTTTTAATTTTATGTATTAAAAACCCATACAACATAAAAAAAAAAGGTAAATTAATGTTTTTTCTATGAAATATTATCCAGCCGTCCGATCGCTTTTGGTCTGACCATAATGAAGCAACGGCCTTATCATCTGGGGTGTGGCAACATTGCCAACACACTCATAGAGGTGATTATTGCTTCATGGTGATATACAAGCCCCTTCACCACAACAAGGTAACGATCACGAAGGGGAATTGACACTTGTATGTGCCTTTTTGTTTTGGTTTGTTTTTGCAGCCACAGTGCTGCACCATAGGACAGAAAAATTAGGCATGTACACATGCCTGAAAAATAATGGCATTGTTGCAGCCGCTATTGTAGCAGCGGCCGGAAAAATTTATGTTTTCCAGGCAGAAAAGGGACTAAAATATTGCGGCTTGAACCCTAGTTAGTGGTGGAGAATTCACGAAAGTCATCCGGTATGCAGACATTAAATACAGCAGCGTGGGGACCATTTTGAGGCCAAGGCATGTAATCAGGCCTTTTGTTAGTCAAACGTATCCCCCGCTGTCAGTCCCTTCGGGATCCATGCCTCATTCATCTTTATGAAGGTGAGGTAATCAACACTTTTTTGACCGAGGCAACTTCTCTTGTCAGTGACAATGCCTCCTGCTGCGCTGAAGGTCCTTTCTGACAGGACACTTGAAGCAGGGCAGGCCAGAAGTTCTATCGCAAACTGGGATAGCTCAGGCCACAGGTCAAGCCTAGACACTCAGTAGTGAATGGGTTCATTGCTCCTCAGAGTGTCGATATCTGCTGTTAAGGCGAGGTAATCTGCTACCTGTCGGTCGAGTCGTTCTCTAAGGCTGGATCCCGAAGAGCTGTGGCGATGAGTAGGACTGAAAAAGCTCTGCAGGTCCTCCATCAACAGCACATCTGTAAATCGTCCAGTCCTTGCCGCCGTGGTAGGAGGAGGATTACACTCACCTCTTCCCCTGTTAGATTCCCGTTGTGCTGTGACATCCCCCTTATAAGCTGTGTAAAGCATATTTTTTAGTTTGGTTTTGAACTGCTGCATCCTTTCCGACTTTCGGTAATTTGGTAACATTTCTGCCACTTTCTGCTTATACCGGGGGTCTAGTAGCTTGGTCACCCATTACAGGTCGTTCTCCTTCATTCTTTTTATACGTGGGTCCCTCAACAGACATGACAGCATGAAAGACCCCATTTGAACAAGGTTGGATGGCAGAGCTACTCATTTCCCGTTCCTCGTCCTCACTGATGTCATTTACGGTCTGTTCTTCCCCCCAGCCACGTACAACACCATGGGGCCCAGATATGTGACAACAACGAGCACCCTGGGGTGCCTGCTGTGGTTGGTCTTCCTCCTCCTCAAAGCCGCCACATTCCTCCTCTGACTCCTCTTCCTCATACTCCTCTTCCAGCATTGCCACAGGTTCGGCAAGCGATGATGACAAGGCTGTTTTTGGTGGTGATGGTGACCACAACTCTTCCTCTTCCTCTTCACGCTCATCTACAGCCTGATCCAGCACTCTTCGCAGGGCACGCTCCAGGAAGAAAACAAATGGGATGAGGTCGCTGATGGTGCCTTCGTTGCAACTGACTAGGTTTGTCACCTCCTCAAAAGGACGCATGAGCCTACAGGCATTGCGCATGAGTGTACAGTAACGTGGCAAAAAACTTCCCAGCTCCGCAGAGGCTGTCCTAGCACCCCCGTCATACAAATACTCGTTGACGGCTTTTTCTTGTTGGAGCAGGCGGTCGAACATTAGGAGTGTTGAATTCCAACGTGTCGGGCTGTCGCATATCAAGCCCCTCACTGGCATGTTGTTTCGAAGCTAAATATCGGAAAAGTGCGCCATGGCCGTGTAGGAACGCCTGAAGTGGCCACACACCTTCCTGGCCTGCTTGAGGACGTCCTGTAAGCCTGGGTACTTAGACACAAAACGTTGTACGATGAGATTCAACACATGTGCCATGCACGGCACATGTGACAACTTGCCCAAATTCAATGCCGACAACAAATTTGTTCCATTGTCACACACAACTTTGCCGATCTCCAGTTGGTGCGGGGTCAGCCACTGATCCACCTGTGCATTCAGGGCGGACAGGAGTACTGGTCCTGTGTGGCTCTCTGCTTTCAGGCAAGTCAACCCCAAGACAGCGTGACACTGTCGTATCCGGGATGTGGAATAGCCCCTGGGGAGCCAGACGCCGCAGCAGAAGAGGACTCAGCCGAGGAGGATATCGAAGAGGATGGAGTAGGAGTAGAGGAGGTGGCAGTAGGTCTGCCTGCAAGTCGTGGTGGTGTGACCAACTCCGCTGCGGAGCCACGCATTCCATGCTTGTCAGCCGTCAGCAGCTTGACCCAATGCTCAGTATACGTGATATACCTGCCCTGACCGTGCTTTGCAGACCAGGTATCAGTGGTCAGATGGACCCTTTCCCCAACACTTTATGCCAGAGAGGCCATGACTTCCTTTTCAATGATATTGTAGAGGTTTGGGATTGCCTTTTTTGAAAAAAAAATCGTCCGGGTACCTTCCACTGTGGTGTCCCAATAGCGACAAATTTTTTGAAGGCCTCAGACTCCACCAGCTGGTATGGTAAAAGCTGGCGGGCTAAGAGTTCCGTCAAGCCAGCTGTCAGACGCTGGGCAAGGGGGTGACTCTGTGACATTGGCTTCTTATGCTCAAACATGTCCTTGACAGACACCTGACTGTGGGCAGATGAGCAGGAACTGCTGAAGGTGAGAGGCGGAGTGGCGGTTGGTTGAGGGGGGCAGGGAGGACAGCAGTGGTTGACGTGGCTGAAGATGCTGGACCAGGAGGAGCATGGTGGCTTTAAGTTTGTGTGCTGCTTGTACTCATGTGTTGATCCCATAGGCGTTTGTGATGTGACATCATGTGCCTTCGCAAAGCAGTTGTACCAAGGTGGGTGTTGGACTTCCCACGACTCAGTTTCTTTTGGCACAGGTTGCAAATGGCATTGCTGTTATCAGAGGCAGACACACAAAAAAAAATGCCACACTGCTGAGCTTTGCAATGACGGCATTCTGGTGGTCGCAACAGCATGCATTGACTGGCGTGCTGTCTTGCTGACCCCAGGTGCCGATACATGCTGTCTGACTGTGCCACTAACTCCTTGCGACGACCTCCCACTGCTTCCAACTCGTCTCCTCATTCTCTCTGTCTCCCCTTCTGAACTTTCCTCCTCTTCTTCTCTTCGAGCAGGCACCCACGTGGCATCCGTGGACACATTGTCATCATCAAACGCTTCACTTGTATCTGACACCTCAGCAAAGGAAGCAGCAGTGGGTACAACATCATCATCATCATCATCACACTGTACGTCCATGTGTGTAATCCTGCCTGACTGAGACATATCCCTGTAATCTAGATCATCTGGCAATAATGGTTGCGCATCACTAATTGCATCCAACTGATGTGTAAATAACTCCTCTGACGGATCAAGTGAAGCGGCTGTGGTGGCTGTGGTGGTAGTGGTGGTGGTGGAGGCGGTCAGGAGCGTGGTAACTTAAGAGAGAGCAGGTGACCGAAGCTGAGCTGGAGGAGGATGGTGCGTCAAGGTTCTTGGCGGAAGCTGTTGAAGATTGGGTGTCCTGTCTAAGCCAGTCAACTATGTCCTCAGAATTTTTCGGGTTCAGGGTACGTGGCCTCTGAACACTAGGCATTATTCCAGGGACAGTGAAAATCACAGCACCACGACCACGACGGCCCCGGCGGGGTGGCCTGCCTCTGCCTGTCATTTTTTTTTTCGATTAGGTACTACACGTGCTAGGTACTGTGCCACCCGGTATGAGTGGTTGGCACTAGCAGTGGCCACACTACAGTCTGTCGAAGTGGGCCTGGCACACACTGGCAGCAGGCAAGCAACTGAATTTAGACTACTGTCTAAAAATTAAATTACTTATTTATCGGCAAGCTACTGTGCCACCCGGTATCAGTGGTAGGCACTGGCAGTGGGCACACTACAGTCAGTGGAAGTGGGCCTGACACACACTGGCAGCAGGCAAGCAACTGAAATTAGACTAATGTGTAAAAATTAAATGCCTTATTTATCGGAAAGCTACTGTGCCTCCCGGTATCAGTGGTTGGCACTGATAGTGGGCACACTACTGTCTGTGGAAGTGGGCCTGACACACACTGGCAGCAGGCAAGCAACTGAATTTAGACTACTGTCTAAAAATTAAATTACTTGTTTATCGGCAAGCTACTGTGCCACCCGGTATCAGTGGTTGGCACTGGCAGTGGGCACACTACAGTCAGTGGAAGTGGGCCTGACACACACTAGCAGGCAAGCAACTGAAATTACACTAAAGTGTAAAAATTAAATTCCTTTTTTGGATGCAAAGGCCTGTGCCACACGGTATGACAGGGGTGGGAACTGGCAGTGGGCACACTACAGTCAGTGGAAGTCGGCCTGACACACACTAGCAGGCAAGCAACTGAAATTACACTAAAGTGTATAAATTAAATTCCTTTTTCTGATGCAAAGTCCTGTGCCACACGGTATGACAGGGGTGGGCACTGGCAGTGGGCACACTACAGTCAGTGGAAGTCGGCCTGACACACACTAGCAGGCAAGCAACTGAAATTACACTAAAGTGTAAAAATGAAATGCCTTTTTTTGATGCAAAGTCCTGTGCCACACAGGATGACAGGGGTGGGAACTGGCAGTGGGCACACTACAGTCCGTGGAATTCGGCCTGACACACACTAGCAGGCAAGCAACTGAAATGACACTAAAGTGTAAAAATGAAATGCCTTTTTTTGATGCAAAGTCCTGTGCCACATGGGATGACAGGGGTGGGCACTGGCAGTGGGCACACTACAGTCTGTGGGCCTGCAGCTCCTCACACACAGGCAGGCCAGGCAACTGCAATATATATATGGGGGGGGGGGAAAGCAGACTAATGTTGCAGCCCTAAAAAGGGCTTTTTTGGGGTGCTGTCAGGACGCTTTCCTTACAGCAGAGATCAGATGAGTCTTTCAGGACTGGAGTGGACACTGAATTCACTAGCCTAGCTATCGATTTCCCTATTAAATCAGCAGCAACTACACTCTCCCTCCTCTCACTAAGACTGCAGCTTCCGATTTAATCTAAAATGGATGCTGTTCAGGAGATGGGAGGGTCTGGGAGGGAGGGTATGCTGCTGATTGGCTGGAATGTGTCTGCTGACTGTGAGGTACAGGGTCAAAGTTTGCTCAATGATGATGTATAGGGGGCGGACCGAACATCGCATGTGTTCGCCCACTGCGGCGAACGCCAACAAGCTATGTTTGCCGGGAACTGTTCGCCGGCGGATAGTTCGGATCATCTCTAACGGACAACATCTCGTTCAATTTGATCTAAAGTTTCTACAAGTTTCCTCACATGTTCTGCCCGTACTACTTTTTAACTTTATTAACTAGATTTAACCACGTTTGATGATCTGGAGAGTGCGAGGCAAACCACAGCCTGGAGATAATGAGCCTAGCTAAAAATGACACTTTAACCAAAAAACTAAGTTTAGAAGACTGACAAACTATCTCAGAAAAATCACCAAAATCCTTACTCCAGGCACAAAAGGAATTTGAATTTGGAGTTATTGTATTAAGGTTGTTTGAACCAAATGCCAGTACTCCTTCACTGGAGGACAATCCCAAAACATGTGTAGATGGTCAGCACCAAGGCAGTCAAAATGCGGGCAGTTGTAAGAAGTCCTAAATCCTCTCTTCTGTAGCCACAACGGTGTTATGTATAACTTGTGAATAATATTAAGTTGTACTACAGTGTGATTAAAATTATGTGAAAGATAAGTTATATTCTTCAAAATATTTTCCCATGCCAATTTAGAAAATTTTTCAAGTGTAGTGGTCCAGGCTTTTTGTCCTGGAGAGTGACGCTCAAAGAAATAAGATTTAATTAAGTGTTTATAACACTGTGAAATTTTAATTTTCATATGTGTTTTTTTTGTAATAACCTATGAAGAAAGGGCAGAGCTTCTATATTAAAAAACTGCTTATCTGGAAAAGAAGAAAGTGCAAAACATAACTGAAAATATGGATACCATGCTACCCCACCCAGATTTTCCTTTTGTGTGAGCTCCAGAAGAGCCAAGGTTTGCCCATTTTTTACCACTTGATTAAGATATTGGATATTTTTTGTCCTCCAGTAATGGCTATCCTCGAGATTCAAGAGAGTATAAAACCTTTTATTATGCCATAGGTGAGTACAAACCAATGATGCTGTAACTTTACACCATTTCCTAATCGTCTTCCAAGCTCTTATAGCCATACTAGAGAAGGAAGTATATTCTCGTGCATTCTTAGAGCGATAACTAGATTCCAATAATGTAAAAACATCTGAAAAACCTGCTTTTCTTACTAATTTAATTCATAGGGGGCTATTTTCCCAATCATTAAAAAAAGTATAACTGTGAGGCAAAAAAATATCCCTTACTGTCCGGGAGATTTAGGCCCCCCTGCTTATACAGCATGGAAAAATAGTCCGCCTTCAGTCTCACACATTTTCTCCCCCATAATAGATCGTTAATCATTCTTTCTATAGTCTTGAAAAATGTATCCTCCATCCAAATGGGGGAGTTTCGGAGAACATAAAGTAGTAGTTTCCTGGTTGGAAAGGATGCGTAGGTTCCTATGGAGAGAAAGGAGAGGCACGGACAACATCTCGTTCAATTTGATCTAAAGTTTCTACAAGTTTCCTCACATATTCTGCCTGTACTACTTCTAGATCCCCTTTTTCTATCACGGGGGTATTTGGACCCCAAAGGGTGGGGAAGAGTCTTACCATTAGGACCTCAAATGGTGAGTAACCAGTATTCTTATTAGGCTGCATCCTAACTTCTGCTAGGGCTACAGGCAAGAACTTTTTCCAATTAGTGAACGTGCCTCCAGTAATTTTCCTTATTTTTTCTTTAATTGTTCTATTCATCCTTTCTACTACCTTGGAACTCTGTGGGTGATAAGGGAGGTAGAACTTTCAGTCAATCCTAAGGGCTTTGGAAAGCTCCTTACATACCCTGGATGCAAAAGCTAGGCCATTATGTGAGATAATTTGAACAGGACACCCCCATCTGGGGATGATCTCTTGTAACAACATTTTTACCACAATTTGTGTGGTTTCATTGGTAGTAGGAAAAACCTCTGGCCATTTAGAGAACATAGCCACAATTACAGAGGCATACTCCTGCTTTCTTCCTGTCTTTAGGATATGGTTGAAGTCAATTTGTAAGTGAGTGAATGGCGAAGTCGGGTAATTCAGATGCTGGTGTTGGGCCTTCTTTGAATTATTTTGGTTGTTTCGAGACATATAATATACCGTGAAACATAAGATTGTACCTTTGATCTAAGACTTGGTATAAAAAAATCTCTCTGACTGAAGTCATTGGTTGCCTGTGCTCCCCTATGGCCAAGACCATGATATTGGGTAATTAAAATTGGGGCGCTTGCAACTGGAATACATGGTTTCCACTTTTTGCAGATAATACCCTTATCAGGGTCTTGTACTGCACCTACCGACTGTCATTCTATCTTGTCACTACTGGTAGCCAAATCCTGGAGGCTTAGCAATATATTGTCAGTAAGGGTAAAGTCCGGAACCAGGGAAGGCATTTGAACTGTTGCTGCCTTTCTAATAGCAGCCTCTTTTGCTGCCTGATCAGCTAGGGCATTCCCTTTAGCTATGTGCGTTTGGAGACCAGTATGCGCTTTACAATGGATAATAGCAACTTTGCTTGGTAATTGGATGGCGGCCAGGAGATCATGTACTAGGGTGGAATGTGAGATTTTCTTCCCATCTGCAGCTATGAAGCCTCTTCTCTGCCAGATTACCCCATGATCATGTATAACCCCAAAGGCATATTTGGAATCGGTGTATATATTTACATCTCTTCCCTCAAAAAGACAACAAGCTCTAGTGAGGGCAATCAGTTCAGCTGCTTGGGGTGACTGAAAAGGTATAGGATTTGATTCTAGAATATCATCAGGGAGTTGAACCACAGCGTATCCTGCATGATAAGTGTTGTCATTAGGGCGGGAACAGGATCCATCCACAAAAATATCAGGTGCTCCTTCAATAGGTGTGGAATATAAGTCAGGCCTAGGTGAGGTATGTTTATGTATAAGTTCAGTACATGCATGGGTAGGAGGCAAATCATCCTGATCTCCCTTGTATCCAAATAGGGCATTCAGTATAGCCATTGGACCGAATGTGGGTGCTGAGTATTTGATATGAAGTTGAGGATTAGATAGCAACAAAACTTCATATCCACTCAGTCTTTGTGCTGACATATGTTGTGTATGTATGTTCTTCAATAGGGCCTGAACATTATGTGAGGTATGCAGAGTGGTGGGATGACCTAAGGTGATAGGCGTCGCCATCTCAGCGACCATAGCACAGACTGCCAAGCTCCTGAGACACGAAGGGAATCCCTAAACCTGTACGGGAACCACCTTTGAAAAAAAGGCAACAGGGCGGAATTTGCCTCCATATTCTTGTGCCAGGACTCCAGCCATGGTTTTATAATTGTCCCTGGCAAATAAGTGAAACATCATGCCATAGTCAGGTAGGCCCAAACCAGGACTTGAAACCATTGCACATTTCAAATGACTAAAAGCTTTTAACATTTTATCAGACCATTTAATGAAGTAAGGTATATCAGTATTAGTGGCTTGTATCAGAATATTATCATAGTAGGAACAATCAACAATCCATTGGCGGCAGTAACCAATCATGCCAAGAAAGGTTAACATGTCTTTCTTGGTTTGTGGGCGGGGCAGACCCAGTACGGCGGTCACTCTGACATGGCTGATTTTCTTCTCACCTTTACTGAGAACAAAGCCCAAATAATCAACACTTTCCATAAAGCATTTTAATTTCTTCCTAGAAACTTTGTGACCACATTCACATAACCACAGTAATAAACTAACACAGTCTGCCTGGCAGGCCTCCCGAGTAGAACTACATATGAGGAGATCGTCCACATATTGTAGAAGGACAGAACCATGGTATGTCTGGAACCACAGGGGCTATTGGTATGATCTGTAAATTTACATCTCTAAGATACTGGACAAACCTAAAGGTATTATCAGCCTTTCTCACTAGGTTGATAGGTGTATTATAGGGGGAAATAATTCCCTCAATAACCCCTGCCTCTAGGAATTCCATCAACATAGACTCAATCCCATTTTCTTTTTCTGGGGAAAGAGGGTATTGTTTAATATAAACAGGTGCAGCGCCGGGCTTAAGCATTGCCTTATATGGTGTACAAGAGATAACGCCAACAGCTTGGTCAGTATTTGCCCAGACCTCAGGAGGAACCGAATCAAGTAGCGGATCCTGAGGTTTGCACTCCAAATATAAAAAACAATTACCCTCCGCTACATGAATGGGCAAAACTGAGGATGTGACATGTAGGTGTCCCATCTTGCTAACCCCTAACTGCAACTGTAACAGAACAAACAAATCCCTCCCTAATAAATTCACTGGACAATTTGGAATGATCCTAAAACTGTGTGTGAACATTGACTGGTTCTTGTATGGATGTTGGATTGAGAGAGGAGGAGTTTTATAAGATCTGGTCAGTATCCCATTAATTCCCACAGAGGGATCAGCATTCTCTCTTGGACCACTATAATAATCCTCACATATAGTACTAATAGTAGCACCAGAATCCACAAGAAATGGGAGAGGACGAGCCTCTATGGTTAACACAATCAGTGGTGATTCTTTATAGTGGTTTGTGATGAGATTGAATGCTGGGATACTGTCCCACGGGCATCCTCATTGTGATGTCTGCGCATGGCAGGCGCATGGAAGATATGACATTACCCTCACCAACAGCACCAGCCGCTGGATCCTGACCACTCTGATCAGGCATAGGTTGGGGCAACTGCGGAGGTGGCTGTGGGAGCTGGGGAGGTGTAGGTAGTTTGATGTTGGTAGCAGTATATCCAGCCAGTAAATCTAAGTAATCTTTTGAAAGGGATGGATATATCTGTGGGATATTTCCTAAGTAGGGAAGAGGGGGCTTCTGAATTGAACCCCTTGTCAATTTTTTTTCTAACTCATGTTTCTTTTTATATCCCTCCTGGTTCTCTGCCTTCTGTTTCTTAACCTTTTTATTTGGTCTGTCATACCAATATGGTGCATAAGTAAATCAATTTTCCTCTCCCAACTTCATATACTGCATGTCCCACTGGGGTCTGGACCATAATATGGGTAATCTTCAGTGTCACCCAAACATAACCCTTTTACCATATCCATATGGAAGATGTCATTAGCCCCTTCCGAAGGAACACATTTATACTCTTCATCCCCTCTGTCCATCCTGCCATATTATCCACCCAGGGAATAACTAAATATTAATCAGTCACTCAGACCCGGGCTACATAATACTTACATGTTTCTCCTACATACGGAGGGGGTGGAGAGACCTTTCCTTGCATTGCACCCATTTCATATAACTTAATTGAGACGGAGGCAGAGCAAAACTCTCCCCAGGACTGGCTGTACTGAAACATAAAGGCTCCGACAATTCCTGTCAACTGGGTAGAGAGGACTTATGTCTATGCTCAACTTTCCCCTCGCCAGAGTGGTGGGACGTCTTATGGTTCTCCAGGACACACACAATAAAGTTAGTACAGTTTTCACAGTATCATTTGCTGCTTACCTTCAGCATAAAATAAAATTACTTAATGCTTCATAACATCATAACATAAAAGAGAGCATAAGAAAGTGACAGATAAGTAGTGGTAGAAATTGAATGACAAGAGAAACCAGGGTGCAGACATTATTCAAATTCTTCCCAAAAGAATTCCTCTTTTAAATCCTTCCCTAAAGAATTTATCTTTTAGACTTGGCCAGTAGAGATGTCGCGAACATAAAATTTTCCGTTCGTGAACGGCGGACACGAACTTCCGCAAATGTTCGCGAACGGGCGAACCGGGCGAACCGCCATAGACTTCAATAGGCAGGCGAACTTTAAAAGAACTGAAAGGTGGCATGAAGCAGGATATGCTCAACCCAAAAATGCAGTTGTGCATATATATACAGGGGAGCAGATCCTGCACTTGTGGCCCGTTGCTAATGGCGATCCCCAGCAAAAATGCATACGTTGGAGGATGCCCTGCATTTTTGGGTTGAGCACATCCTGCTTCATGCCACCTTTCAGTTGGTTTGGGTATATATAATTGTTTGGAGGTGTTTTATACACCTCCAAACAATTATATATACACAAACCAACCTCCCATGTAAATGTAGCCTGTTTTCCATCCACAGGCTATATTTAGGTGCACCTGTGAGGCCTGGGCCATATCAGCCAGTCTTGGGTGGGGCTCACAGCCTTCTACCTCCTCCCATTGCAGGCATGGTTACATGCTGGAGGTAACTGAGGAGTCTGCTGTGAATTGGCCTAATACATTCCTATAATTTTGCCCACTGGACCCTGGTATTGCCCATATGGCACAGGTAGGTGAGTGTTAGGTCCCGAGCTACTTGAGAGACCTTGGTGTGGTGCTCGGGCTTAAGACATGTCCTCCACTGTAGGACATGTTGACTAACCTCTCAATTTTAACATCAGTTTGAGGGCTTAGTAAGACCGCAGTGTGCACCTGTTTTGTCATTTGTTAAGGCGAACTTTAAAACCCTAAGGGACTCTTTCTGGCCACAATAGTGATGGAAAAGTTGTTTCAAGGGGACTAACACCTGGACTGTGGCATGCCGGAGGGGGGTCCATGGCAAAACTCCAATGGAAAATTACATAGTTGACGCAGAGTCGGATTTTAATCCATAAAGAGCATAAATCACCTAGCATTCCTAAATTGTTTGGAATAACATGCTTTAAAACATCCAGTGTGTGTATACGATCAGGTATGATGTTGTATCGATCAGGTAGTGTAAGGGTTACGCCCGCTTCACAGTGACAGACCAAACCCCGACATACCAAACTCCCCGTTTAACGCACCGCAAAAAAACACAAACAGTCCATTTGCACAACCGCAAACTCCCTATTTGCACAAGGTTGGATACCAAGCTAGGCATGTCCAGTTCCTTGTCCTCACTGACATCAATGAAGGTCTCTTCCTCCACCCAGCCACGTACAACACCAAGGGTCCCCGAAAGGTGACAACAAGCCCCCTGGGACACCTGCTGTGGTTGGTCTTCCACCTCCTCAAAGCCACCTTCCTCCTCTGACTACTCTTCTTCAGACTCCTCTCTCTGTGTTGCTGCAGGTCCAGCAATCGACGACGACAAGGCTGCTTCTGGTGGTGATGGTGACCACAACTCTTCCTCTTCATGCTCATCTGCGGCCTGATCCAGCACTCTTCGCAGGGCACGCTCCAGAAAAAACGCGTATGGGATGAGGTCGATGATGTTGCCTTGGGTTTGACTGACCAGGTTTGTCACCTCCGCAAAAGGACGCATGAGCCTACAGCCATTATGCATGAGCGTTCAGTAAAGCGGCCAAAAAATACTCAGCTCCGCAGAGGTTGTCCTCTTTTTTTTTTAATTAAAACAAAGATTAAACTGGTAAGAACAGATTTTTTTGTCTCATATCAGGGGCTGGTGTATGGAATAGATTTTAGGAACCGGGAGATGGAAAAAGATGATTGGTCGTCCTCTTCCTTCCAATTTGGGGCACTGCGCTTGTGCCGTGCAATGTACTATGCCACCCTATATGAGTGGTGTGTTAAGTAGTAGTATTCCTATCAGTTTAATCGCTGTTACATCCCCTATAAGGGGACGAGTATCGAATAGATTTTAGGAACCGGGAGATGGAAAAAGATGATTGGTCGGTCCTCTTACTTCCAATTCGGGGCACTGCGCGTGCGCAGGGCAATATACAGTGCCATCAATACAAATAGTGTGAACTAATATTCTTACCATTTTAATCTTTGTTAAGTCTCCTATCATAGGACGTGTATTGAATTGAATCCTTGCATGGGGATATAGAGAAAAAAGCTTGCTCTGTCCACTTCCTTCTAATTTTGTGCACTTGAATGGAATTTGCCACCAATGCAGGTAGTGTTAACTAAGTACTATTCCTATCAGTTTAATCTCTGTTTTGTCCCTTATCAGGGCCAGGGCCGGTGTAGTGAATAGATTTTTGGAATCGGGAGACGGAAAAAGACCCATGCTCGGTCTGCTTCGTTTGAATTTTAGGTCACTGCGCATGCACCGTGCAATTTACTGTGACACCCTATATGAGTGGTGGGCAGTGGGCACAGTACAGTCTGTGGGACTGACACACACTGGCAGGCAACTGCAATTATATTAAAGGGTAAAACTTAAATGACTTTTTTATCTGCAAGGTACTGTGCCACCCGATATGAGTGGTGGGCACTGGCAGTGGGCACAGTACAGTCTGTGGGACTGACACACACTGGCAGGCAACTGCAATTATATTAAAGGGTAAAACTTAAATGACTTTTTTATCTGCAAGGTACTGTGCCACCCGATATGAGTGGTGGGCACTGGCAGTGGGCACAGTACAGTCTGTGGGACTGACACACACTGGCAGGCAACTGCAATTATATTAAATGGTAAAAATTAAATTACTTTTTTATCTGCAAGGTACTGTGCCACCCTATGTCAGTCTGTGGGCCTTAGGCCTCTCACACAAAGGCAGGCAACTGCAATATATATATATAGAAAAAATAAAAGCAGACTGATGTAAAAAACTGAACAACTGAACGCAATCGCAGGCAAAACTGAATGGCTTTTCCTGTGAAATTGCACAGTTTTCAATGAACGCATCCGCAACGCATCCGGACCTAATCCGGACACGCTCGTGTGAAAGAGGCCAATGAGTCTTTGAGGACTGGAGTGGACACAGAAGACTGGCCTAGCTAATGCTTTCCCTATTAATTCAGCAGCAGCAGCACACTCCCTACTGTAACTAACACTGCAGCTTTAGAATGAATCTAAGATTGATGCTGTGCTTGCCTTTGATAGGAGGTAGGAGGGTCTGGGAGGGAGAGTATGCTCATTGGCTGGAATGTGTCTGCTGACTGTGGGGTACAGGGTCAAAGTTTGCTCAATGATGACGTATAGGGGCAGACCGAACATCGCATATGTCCGCACGCCGCGGCGAACGCGAACATGCAATATTCCCCGGGAACTATTCGTCGGCGAATAGTTCGGGACTAGAGAAAAAAAATCCGGTGTTCGGCGTTCGGGTTGTGGTAAGTCGCGCTATGGATAAGTCCGTTATGGATTCCACTTATGGATTCCACTATAGCAGCACATGGAATCCATAAGGGGCGGCTGCCACCAACCCGAACTGTTGAGCAGCCGAAGGACCTGGGGTGACCTCACTGTCATGTGATCAGTGCAGGGGGCGTGGCTCAGCACTGGATTTGATCCCGTGCTGAGCCACGCCCCCTGCACTGATCACATGGCGGTGACGTCACCCCAGGTCCTTCGGCTGTTCAACAGTTCGGGTTGGTGGCAGCCGCCCCTTATGGATTCCATATGCCGCTATAGTGGAATCCATAACGGGATGTGCGACTTACCACAACCCGAACACCAGACTTTTTTTTAAAGTTCGCTCATTTCTATTCGGGACATCTCTATTGGCCAGTAGTCTATTTAAAGTCTATCTTCCCTAAAGATAGATACTATTCCTTTCATTGTGTCTGAAGTGGATTCAAGATAGAAACAACAGAGAGTTTTCGGAAAGCATCGGAATTTCCACAGTCTTAAAGGCAAGGATTTTCCGTACTTAACGAATTCATGTGTGTTCTATTCCATACGAGCCCCCAGCTGAATGGGTTCTGCTTCTGTATGCACCCTGATTCCTCTTTCATCCCCAATTACAGGCACCTGGAGAGCTATCTCAATGACACACACACAGTATGGTCTTAGAAACAGCTCTGATTTTATCTTGACAATTCGGCTTCTTATACATACATACATACAGGAATCAGGTGTGGTTCAAATATACAATGGTGCTGAGTAGAAACAATTCCTTATATGGAAATAAGGCTAATGTAAATACCCTCTAGTATGATGTCGTCCAACATCCTGTCATTCATACAGATCATATAGCTTATTGTATTTAACCCTTCACCGCTGAGAGGGAGGACAAACTGAACTGCTATAGAGACATCCTATGTAGTCAGTTGGCCGCTGCCTATCTGCGCCATTGTCCACCCTCTCGCAGGTCTGACTTGGGGGGCCCCCTGTGCTCATGTTACACTGCCATGGCTGCTGGGGAGTGGTGGGGTGGGAGGAGCAGTACCAGCTCCATCAGCAGCAGCCTGAGTCTACAGTCGCCAATGAGCAGCTTTCTTCACCCGCATAGTGAAGAAACTACTCACCAGCAGCTAGAAATAGAGCAGGACCTGATCCAGCAGGTGTTCGCATACTTGGAGAGCAATCTGCCACCCCACATTGAAGATCCGCTGGACTACTGGGCAGCCAAACTGGATCTGTGGCTGCAACTGGCCGAGTTTGCACTAATCTGTCTTGCCCGGCCAGTGGTGTGGCATCAGAGCAGGTGTTTAGTGCTGCAGGGGCCATAGTTACCCCAAGAGAACTCACCTGTCGACCCAAAATACGGAGAGACTACCCTTTGTCAAGATGAATCATGCATGGATCAGCCATGCTTTACAACCACCAATGCCTGATACATCAGACTAGATCATCCATGGTGCCACACCAACACTTTGGCAAAAGAGACCAGTTTCTTCTGGCTACCTGCCTCAGCTACTATTCTCCTGCTGTCACACGCCTGATACCACACAGATGCCAAGTGCTCCTTCTTTCACCCACCTTCGTCAGCTGGTACTGGTATTGCCACCCACCTTCCCACTCTGTCACTGGGTCACTCTGTTGTCTCCTCATGCTGCTGCCACCTCCACACTATGTCACCTTGCCACTCTATGTTCTCCTCATGCTGCTGCCACCTCCACACTATGTCAACTTGCCACTCTGTAGTCTCCTTATGCTGCTGCCACCTCCACACTATATCAACCTGTCACTCGGTGGCCTGCTGATGTTGCTGCCATCTCCACACTATGTCACCTTGCCACTCTGTGGTCTCCTCATGCTACTGCCACCTCCACACTATGTCACTTTGCCATTCTGCGTCCTTCTGATGCTGCATCCACCTCCACACTGTCATCTTTCCACTCTGTGGTCTCTTGATGCTGCTGCCACCTCTGCACTATGTTAACTTGCCACTCTGTGGCCTCCTTATGCTGCTGCCACCTCCACACTATGTCTCATTGACATTCTATGGTCTCATGCTGCTGCTGCCGCCTCCACACTATGTCACCTTGCCACTCTGTGGTCTTCTGATGCTGCTGTCACCTCCACATTATGTCACCTTGCCACTCTGTGGTCTCCTCATGCTGCTGCCACCTCTACACTGTCACTTTGCCACTCTGTGGCCTCCTGATGCTGTCACCACCTCCACTCTGTCACTGTGCCATTCTGTGGCCTCCTCCTGATGCTGCTGCTGCCACCACCTCCACACTCCACACCACTAAGTCATAGGTCCACTCTGTGGACTTTTTATGCTTCTCCCACCCTCCCCATTTCATGACTGGGCTACTATTTTGCCTTTCGGCCTGGCTGACATCATCATTTATTTGACCCTTCTTCTGATCTGTCAGAAGGAAGAAAAAATTAGATGCATAACCGATCCTGTCTGTGTAGCAGCTATAAGGCCTGTGTAGTCCCATCAGAATTGGCTTGTTGTTTGGTAGCCAATAGCAGGAGTGGGTACAAAACACAGAAGACATGCATATATTCCATTCACATGTCATCTCCATTTTGGATTCACTCCTGTTTTTTTTGGCATTAGCAATACTGATGGATTACTGACCAAATGCTGACCGAGTGAAGGTGGATGCTCAACGGACAGGATCCATTTTTTGGGGTTATTGTTCTGACAGATCAGAGGAAGAGCAAAATAATCAGTGACGTCAACACAAACTTACTGCTGACACCCTTTCCACTCTTTCGGGTGGCTCTACTTGTATATGCGTTTAATAGAACAGGTTCTGTAAACATCTATGTGGAGTCAGCTGACAACGGTGTAAAAGGAGTGCGCTTCTTCTTGGCGCTAACATCGTCCTGTAAGGCTGAGTTCATACTTGAGTTATTTGGTCAGTTTTGGCCCCGTGACTGCCCAAATAAGTGAAGTGTGCAGTGATTCTAAGAGTGACGCCTGTCATCTGCATGTCATACTGACTCACAGTATTATTTCACTTCCACAGCAGACTTCCAATGCGTGGTACTGTAAGGCACTGTGTTCTACACCACTATAAAGGCTCTCTACAGCCAGGAAATAGACATTTTTTAAAGCAGTTCGCCATGAATAAATTTGGATCGAACCAAATTTTTTTCGGCGAACCCACCAAATTGAATTTTTGAAAAATTTACTCATCTCTAATTTTTTTTATTTATTGTCCTTCTGTGTTCATTGTGCCTACAGTCATATTTTTACAGATACAGATACATGTGGTTATTTTGTATAAAAAAATAATCACACAAATCTAAGTACAGTCGTGGCCAAAAGTTTTGAGAATTACACAAATATTAGTTTTCACAAAGTATGCTGCTAAACTGCTTTTAGATCTTTGCTTCAGTTGTTTCTGTGATGGAGTGAAATATAATTACACGCACTTCATACGTTTCAAAGGCTTTTATCAACAATTACATGACATTTATGCAAAGAGTCAGTATTTGCAGTGTTGGCCCTTCTTTTTCAGTACCTCTGCAATTCGACTGGGCATGCTCTCAATCAACTTCTGGGCCAATTCCTGACTGATAGCAACCCATTCTTTCATAATCACTTCTTGGAGTTTGACAGAATTAGTGGGTTTTTGTTTGTCCACCTGCCTCTTGAGGATTGACCACAAGTTCTCAATGGGATTAAGATCTGGGGAGTTTCCAGGCCATGGACCCAAAATGTCAACGTTCTGGTCCCCGAGCCACTTAGTTATCACTTTTGCCTTATGGCACGGTGCTCCATCGTGCTGGAAAATGCATTGTTCTTCACCAAACTGTTGTTGGATTGTTGGAAGAAGTTGCTGTTGGAGGGTGTTATGGTACCATTCTTTTTTCATGGCTGTGTTTTTGTGCAAAATTGTGAGTGAGCCCACTCCCTTGGATGAGAAGCAACCCCACACATGAATGGTCTCAGGATGCTTTACTGTTGGCATGACACAGGACTGATGGTAGCGCTCACCTTTTCTTCTCCGGACAAGCCTTTTTCCTGATGCCCCAAACAATCGGAAAAAGGCTTAATCAGAGAATATTTTTTTTTATTTTATTTTTAGGAGAGAAGTAGCTTCTTTGCTGCCCTTCTTGACACCAGGCCATCTTCCAAAAGTCACTATGCGTGCAGATGCGCTCACACCTGCCTGCTGCTATTCCTGAGCAAGATCTGCACTGGTGGCACTCCGATCCCGCAGCTGAATCCTCTATAGGATGAAGTTCTTGATGATCCTATAAATTGTTGATTGAGGTGCAATCTTAGTAGCCACAATATCCTTGCCTGTGAAGCCATTTTTATGCAACGCACTTATGGCTGCACACGTTTCTTTGCAGGTCACCATGGTTAACAATGGAAGAACAATGATTTCAAGCATCACCCTCCTTTTAACATGTCAAGTCTGCCATTTTAACCCAATCAGCCTGACATAATGATCTCCAGCCTTGTGCTCGTCAACATTGTCACCTGAATTAACAAGACGATTACTGAAATGATCTCAGCAGGTCCTTTAATGACAGCAATGAAATGCAGTGGAATTAAGTTAATTTTCATGGCAAAGAAGGACTATGCAATTCATCTGATCACTCTTCATAACATTCTGGAGTATATGCAAATTGCTATTATAAAAACTTAAGCAGCAACTTTTCCAATTTCCAATATTTATGTAATTCTCAAAACTTTTGGCCACGAATGTACATTATTTATGACCACACTAGAGATGAGCGAATTTCATATTATGAAATTTGTTTGCGCTTCATTTGGTGGTAAAAGCTTGAATTACCACAGACCATAACGCAATTTTATGATGGAATGTATAACAGAATGCCTTTAGAGAGATTCCGTTATTCATTACGTCATAATAGAAGGCTATGGCCAGCATAACGGATCCGTAGTGTTTTCTTTATGCATCGGACTCCTCTCCTGCATAATGGATATAGGACAGATCCGTTATGCAGGCCATAGACTTCTATTGTGACGGAATGTCTCTAAAGGCATTCCGTTATACATTCCGTCATAGAATTGCGTTATGGTCCGTGGTAGCAAAATCCATAATGCAAGTCAGCTTTTACCACCAAACGAAGCGCAAACAAATTTCATAACATCCCTAGACCACACAATAAACATTATATTTGGAATGGATATGTGCTTATTCACTACACATATCATATCCATACAGAAAACTCTTTTCTGTGAAAAAGGGGAATGGGGGGGGGGACTGAAATACAGCAGCACCTCCTCCACCTCTCTTATCTCAGCAGTGGCAGCTCAGTAGTGTATGTACGAATCAGAACTTTTAGGATTAGATACACAGCTGAGGAGACTTTATCAAACATGATAGGATTAGATAAACAGCTCAGCACACTCCTCTCCTAAAATACTCTGTGCTGCTGGGAGGACCCTGGTCCTTCCACTATTTAACTCTCATCCTGTGACATCCACAAGATCAGCACACTCCTTTCCTGAAATCCTCTGTACTGCTGGGACCCTGCTCATCCCACTATCTAACTCTCATCCTGTGACCTCCGCAAGATCAGCATACTCCTCTCCTGAAATCCTCTGTGCTGCTGGGAGGACCCTGGTCCTTCCACTATGTAGCTCTCATCCTGTGAGAAAAAAAATACAATGCAACACCACTCTGCAAACCAAATAAAGTACAAAAAAATATCTCATGCTAATGCTATGTTTATTAAGTAAATTTGAGATTCTTCGCAAATACATTTTGTACACAATTATTTGGGCACGTCTGCCACACATCAAGGCGATCTCTGTAAGACGGGGACCTAAAACTAAATTCTACCATGACGGCTATCATGAAATTCAGAGAGTGCAGGCTGGGCCCACTCAGATTGTTTTCATTTTTGGTGCCTCCATTGAATTCAGGGAATGCAGGTACCAAGATACATACAGAGCCTATTCCATACCTCTCCTGGTGCCAAATGGCCTCCAATGAATGCAATGAGAGTTGCCAGCCATGTGTCACTTGCCGGGGGCCCAAGGCAGACCTAGGGACGTCTTGCAAACAGGACATAGGCAAGATTTAGACCAGGGACCAAAAGAGTACTTTATTACACATCATAAAAAAATGACAGTAACAAATGCAGTTTAGGTAATAGTGGTAGAACTACCTCAGAACCAAGTGCACCGGCAGATGAGAGGCAAAACTCAGAGGGCGGAGAGCCAGTGAGCCCCGTTCTTCACAGAGCCCCTGGTGGTGGGGATGAACTGGGCTGAGGGCTCACTGATCACACCTCCAGCAAGCACCAGCAGAAACAGACAACAGAGCTGGAAGCCAAGCAAACACAGGACATGGATCAGGCTACAAGACAAATGGGAACCAGCTCAGAAGCAGGTGTCTGGACCCCAAGCAGAATGGAAGCATGGCGGTCTTAGTCAGAGCTGCACACAGACTAGAGATCCTCCCTCCAGAGAACCCAGGAATCCTCTCAAGAAGGCAGGACATACACAGGACAGGAACAAAATCAGTAAGGCACTGCCTGGCTGGACATGGAACAGACAGGATCAGAAGCAGTTTGGCACTGCCAAGCTATCAGACGCAGTTAGAGCACTGCTAGGCAAAACATGGAACAGAGTGGATCAAGACACAGAACAGGTACAGAATATCAGACAAGGCAACAACAACAACAACACTATACCAGGCGACACCACACAGAAGGGCAGATTGCAAAATCCCCTGAGTCAGCAAGCAAGGGGCTACACCCAGTAAGGCTTATTGCACACAAACGTATGGTTTTGCGGTACGCAAAAAATTACATCTGTGTGCATTCCATTTTTTGCAGAACGGAACATCTGGCCCCTAATAGAACTTGTCCTATTCTTGCCCGCATCACGGACAAGGATAGTACTGTTCTATCTTTTAACGGAAAAACGGAAAAACGGAAATACGGAAACGGAATGCACACGGAAACACTTCAGACTTTTGTGGACTCATTGAAATGAATGGGTCCGTATACGGAACCAAAAAATGGCACATACAATCGCAAAAAAAAATGTTTGTGTGAAAGAGGCCTAAGGCACAGGACAGACTGACCTCCTGGGTGAGCAGCAAGGAGCTACGCCCAGTAAGGCACAAGATAGACTGACTGCAAGCACCACAGCTCACAGATAGAAATAGCTGCACCAGATAAGCCACGCACAGAAACAGATCAGGGAGTACCAGAACCACAGAACATACAATCACAAGTGTCAGTTGACACCTGACAAGATGCTGCAGCCAGCACACCCGAACGACAACCAACATAACTCGGGTGGCCAGATGTCCGGTTTTAGGCTGGACAGTCCAGTTTTCAGGCTCACTGTCCTCCGTCCGGCCCAGGGCCTGGACGGACACAGGGATGTCAACCTTTTCAGTAGCTCACGCTCAGACAGCAGCACTGCACTTGAGTAAACAAAAATACCAGTCACGTCCGGGATATGATACCACGCTGCTGCAGGTTCCAAATAGTGTTGTGGGAAAAACACTTTTGACAATCCGTTTTATAATATTCAGGAACCGCGCTGCATCGAGTGGAAACGAGTTCAGACCTTACAGGTTCCAATGTTAATGACTTAACAGCCTCCTTTTCTTCATAGGTCAAATTGTTCGAATGGGATCTACAATCGATCTGTTCTAGATCCCTCAGTACTCCTCTCCTAAATGCTTCAATACAGTCATTATCTTTATTTTTAGGGAGAAATTTGGATTTTTCTCTCAACTGTGTATGTTGAACTCCTGTAGTTGCTGTGTCTTTTTGGACTGCTGGACCAGAATTGTTGATATGATATTTGGCCAGATTTAGTTTCCTAATGAACTTGTGTACATCTAAAAAAGCCTCAAACTTATTGAGACTTTTAGAGGGAGCAAATTTCAACCCTCTAGAAAGTACCCTTTTCTCTGCATCGGACAATTGGTGGGAACTTAAATTAAAGATCCCTCCTATGTCTCCTTCATTCTCTTTTCTCTGGGGCTTGTTCTTTCCTTGTCCTCGTCGGCCTCTCTTATCCCTCTTTTTTGGGGGGTCCACCCTCCTCCTACCTGTACCCCTCTCATTGCCTGATGGGGAAAATTCTGTGTATCGGTTTTATTTATTGTAGATCTGTTCATGTGAGAAAGAAGGGATGGTGTATGTTTTGGAATGCCCATGTGGGATTCAATATGTAGGGAGGACTTTGAGGAAATTAAAGGTTAGGATACAAGAACACATTCGCAACATAAAAAAAGGACTTTTAACACACAGTGTTTCGTCACACTTTAAATCCCATCATGGAAAAGATCCAATTGGTTTGAAGTTTATGGGGGTCGAGAGTGTGGAGCCGCATTGGAGGGGCGGAGATAGGGTCGCTCAGATCAATCGGAGGGAGGTGGAATGGATATATAGACTTGGCACTTTACAACCTGGCGGCCTTAATGTAGAGTTCGACTTAAAACCTTGTTTGGTCTGATCGATTCATCTTGCCCGCTACATTGTATCGTTGCGGTCTCCCATTCTCTTGCTCCCATCTGTCTCCCGGCGGAAGTGGTGTGAGGTAGTACACACCCACTGAATTCTGAAGAACCCATTGGTTAGGAAATGTGACGTGACTAGTTGGGGAAAACGCCCACTGTAGTGATAGGTGGATTAGATCAGATGACCTTTTTGTGAATGAAAGGTCCTTGAAAGCGGAGTAACAGGATAATAATGAAGATTGAATGAAAGGTCCTGGTTTTAAGTTTGGCGGTACTATAAAGGAAGATAGAGGATATTATGAATAACATTTGGTGTGAATTAATGATGATGTATTTATCAAAATGTACCTTAAGTAACTTTTATTAGCTTTTTATTGTATGATTGTATGTACTAATTGAGGGAACCATATAAAAGAGTGGGGCAACCCCGGTAGTGACGTGTTCCTGCCCCTGATGAAGCTCAGGCCAGCGAAACCCGGGTCGGGCAAATACCGCTGAGACGGTTTTTATGACTGTATACACTGCGATTCTGTAAGTGTGATTAAAGGCGCAATAGCTTATTTTACAAAAGGTGGTGCACTATCTTGCTTTTTATTACAGTATATCCGGCAAGATCTTCATCTTTGTTCCGGCTGTTCAACTGACCCACAGACATTGGAACCTGTAAGGTCTGAACTCGTTTTCACTCGATGCAGCGCGGTTCCTGAATATTATAAAACGAAGCAGCACTGCACTGTCTGAGCGTGAGCTGCAGCAACTGACTGAGGCTTCTCTCACGCCCAGTCACTAGAGCCGCAGACATAGCTACCTGTGGCTGAGTAAGGAGGATTGAAGCACCCCGGCTAGCCCCAGTTCACCTTCCCCTCAGAAATGTCTTCTCTCTCCTCCCCCCATTTTTTTTATAGAGTGGACTCTCATTGCATTCATTGAAGGCCATTTGGCACCAGGAGAGGTATGGAGTGGGCTCGGCATGCATGTTGGTACTTGCATTCTCATCCTGTGACCTACACAAGATCAGCACTCTCCTCTTCTGAAATCTTCTGTGCTGCTGGGGCCCTGCTTATCCCACTATGTAACTCTCATCCTGTGACCTCCACAAGATCAGATATACAGATACATACAATAGATTCAAAGACAGTATCACACCTGCTAGGATTAGATACACAGCTGAGCATATTGTATCACATATGATAGGAATTGATACACAGCTCAGCACACTCATCTCCTGAAATACTTCGTCCTGCTGGGAGGACCCTGGTCCTTTCACTATTTAACTCTCATCCTGTGACCTCCACAAGATCAGCACACTCCTCTCCTGAAGTACTCTGCACTGCTGGGAGGACCCTGGTCATTCCACTATGATACTCTCACCCTTTGACCTCCACAAGATCAGCACACTATTCTTCTGAAATTATCTATGCTACTGGGACCCTGCTCCTTCCACCATGTAACAGGATTCGATTTTTTACCTACGTGGTTTTTTAATCTATGGGGGTTCACATCTTTTCACAATTCATAATTTTTTGGTTAAAATACAAATGTTACCATGTTGTGGTTCAGTATATTGTAGTCCATTTAAGGATAGACTAGTTGAGTGACATTGATGGACAATATGGAGGCGATGGGACATATTAGTCACAATGGCAAACAAATATGGATTTTTAGAATACCCAGTTGGTGCTGTTTTATTTTATTTTATTTTCTATTTTTTCTATCACTTATATTTATATCATTTATATGTGGTCATGGCTATGGCCAAGGGGATGCCTGAAACCCTAGGGAGCTAAGACTAAGACTAACCTAACCGGACATGTCTTAGCTGACCTGACTGAATGGCTGATGGTGTGCCCTTTGCCATTGCCGTGGGTAGGCCTATAAGGGGGCATACCATGTGGAAAAAGAAAGAGAAGGGAGGGAGAGTGGGGCACCTGAGAACGCCCGCCCGTGGGTGAAGCCGTGCCTCATTTGTGAAGTGCCTCCACCCCTCCCACAAATACAGGCTGACTCATCAACCTTAACTACTTGTGGTCATGGCTATGGCCAAGGGGATGCCTTAAACCCTAGGGAGATAAGACCAAGACTAACCTAACCTGTCTTAGCTGACCTGACTGAATGGCTGATAGTGTGGGTAGGCCTATAAGGGGGCAAAAACTGAGCCGTGTAGTATAGGAAGGAATCTTATTGGTATGTACAACCAGATCACAAAGCCAAACTGGGAAGAGCAACAGAATTCTCCGCATGGGGGTTCGGGATGTACCGGCAAAACAATTAGAACGCTGAGGTCCCATCTTGCTGATGACGTGGCCTGAGACATGCTACTTTGACACTGCAGACGCTACCCCAATGTGGAACGAGTGACCTGGAATGGCATTGGGGTTGGAACCTGGTCTGCCGCTAGGGAACGGACATTGGAGAATTGAGATAAGGTGAGGGCTCGGACTTTGAACGGAAGTAGTGGGCTATCCCAGGCGGAGTCAACCAGAACCCACAATAAACTATCTGAAAACCTTAACTGGGCACCAAACACAAAAACAACCGGAAGTACTTAGCCTCCACTAGTGGACCGACATGCAATGTTTTGAAAGAGTGGAGATGCAGTGTGAAATGGACATTGCACCATGCTAACTGACGCTTGGTTAAGCTGTTGGTGCTATTGAAAGTACTAGTGAATTCCCTGGCCTCAGGAACTGAAGAAACCGGGATACATGGCCACCTTTATAACTATGCTGGAATGGGGCCCAAAAATGGATTATCATGTAGGGAGGAAGAAAGATTTCTGAATGGTTCCCCTGAAATCGGCTGTCTGCTTGAGACAGTCCCTCCACTGTTCTTCTGTATGCCCCTGAGGGTTACTTTTATTGCTATAGACGGCAAGACTGACATACTAACTGGATCTTCTACCGTGAATAAAAGCTGGTCCCCGGCTAAATACAATTTAACTGTGTTGTAAGAAAGTCTAAGGCTAGTATGGCAATAAGCTAAGAAGGCCATAATATACGAGGTCCTGTCGATGTCCTCCCGTGGGTGAAGGAGTGCAAATTTGCTATAAATGCTTCAGGCGGTTTGTAGTATCTAACCGTATTAACAGACCAAGACTTTTGCACGATAGACTTGGCTGAAGAGATGTATGCCTTACGACCGTGATCAGAGACTGAAATTCTGGAGAGGACAGCCTTACTTGTTCCGCCCCTGCATGAGCTGAAAGAAAGCATGAAGAATTAAAAACGAGACAAAGCAGCTGTGGCAAAAAGTATTGAACCCTGGATGGAAGGGGCGACCAGGACATTGAGTTCTGAAACACTTGTAGAGGGGAAGCGACAAACATTAGCAATTTAAAACGGGAACCTAAAGAAAGTGACAAGCAACAGACATTTAATAAAAGTAAGCTTGAATAAACGTAACAGTCAACGGACATTCGGGATTAATGAATGTAAGCCTGAGTAACGTAAACGGGCAACAAAAATTAGTAATTAGTAAATGTAAGCCTGAAAAAACGTAAAAGGCAAGAGATATTAGATATAAATAAACATAAGTCTGAATAACGTAAACAGGCAGCAGACATTAGCAATTAATAAACGTAAGCCTGAATAACGTAAACAGGCAACAACTATTACTAGTTAATAAACGTAATAACTATGTATAAATATATCAGGGGTCAGTACAGAGATCTGTCCCATCATCTATTTATCCCCAGGACTGTGACTGTGACAAGGGGACATCCTCTGCGTCTGGAGGAAAGAAGGTTTGTACACAAACATAGAAAAGGATTCTTCACTGTAAGAGCAGTGAGACTATGGAACTCTCTGCCTGAGGAGGTGGTGATGGTGAGTACAATAAAGGAATTCAAGAGGGGACTGGATGTATTTCTGGAGTGTAATAATATTACAGGCTACAGCTACTAGAGAGGGGTCTTTGATCCAGGGAGTTATTCTGATTGCCTGATTGGAGTCGGGAAGGAATTTTTTTCCCCTTAAGTGGGGAAAATTGGCTTCTGCCTCACAGGGGTTTTTTACCTTCCTCTGGATCAACTTGTAGGAAACAGGCCGAACTGGATGGACAAATGTCTTTTTTCGGTCTTATATACTATGTTACTATGTTACTATGTTAGATGAGAGCAGGCAGTGGCGGACCCACAGATTTTTGGAAGACAGTAAGGAAGAATGTGCAAGTAGGAAAGTAGATGCAATGAATGAAGTGCCCGTGTTGATATCCTGTTACCTGGCTGGAATACTTGAGACCTGGAGAAGAAACATGAATGCAACTGTTGGAAGACGGAGGATTGAACAAAAGCCCAAGTATTAGTGTGACAGACGAGAAAACAGAAAGAAGTGAGGCTGGGCGGAGCCCGGGTGAGATAAAAGTTAAGCAGCCTGGAGCGAACCAGGCTTGAGGTAGAGAGAGAGTGGCAAGTAGACCCTAGCAAATGTGAACTATGTGGCCTGGGAAACATCCAGGCAGTGAAATTAAAAACGTAAACCTGGCCGACGTGGCAGGTTGTCCCTATGCAAATTGGAACTATGAGGCCTGGCTGACGTGGCAGGCGGTTACAGAAGCCTGGCCGGCATGGCAGTTGGCCCTGAAGAATTTATGCTACGTGGCCTGTGATGTAACAGGTGAGATATTAATAAACGTAAACCTGGCCAACGTGGCAGGTAGTCCCTATGCGAATTGGAACTACGAGGCCTGGCTGACGTGGCCGGTGTGGCAGGTTGGCCCTAAAGAATTTATGCTACGTGTCCTGTGACTTAACAAGCGAGATATTAATAAACGTAAACCCACTGCTGTGGCAGGTTGGCCCTGAAACGAAATAATCTATGTGGCCTGAATGATGTGACAAGCTGTGAACACTGTAAGAACTAACGTGGATGCAACAGGCAATGAACAAGGAAATGAAAGCCTGTTGTTAAAGGAGCATAAGCTGTACACCTCAAACAAACATGATTACAAAAAAGGACGTAACAATGAAATACGTGAATAACCAGCTCCGGTAAAGAAAAAGCTGATAAGTTTAATCTATGTTAGCAGATTTCAAAAACTACATGTTCTGTCTTGTATTAATTGTACCAGGAGTGAAGTTTTTTTTTTTTTTTTTTAAGCGACAGACAATAAAAAATGAATAAACATAAGCCTGAACGTAACAGAAGACAGACATGATAAATAATAACATATGCCTGAGTAACTTAACAGGCGACAGACAAAAAACAATTAATGAACACAAGCCTGAAAACGTAACGGGTGACAGACATGATGATTAATAAACGTAGGCCTGAATAATGTGAACAGGCGACATATATCAATTATCAATGAACGTAAGCCTGAATAACGTAAACAGGTGACAGACATTAAATAGTAAACATAAGCCTGAATAACGTAAACAGGCGACAGACATTAAATATTAACAGCTTCAGGACCTTGGACGACATAGCACGTCCAAAGTTGCAGTTATTTCAAGCACTAGGATGAGATATCTCGTCCTGCTGTCACTGTGAGCAAACACACAGCTAGTAAGAACTGAGCTACTTGTAATTCTGATTCTCTAGTGTGGAGGAGATCAAAGATGTGGATTAGCCTGCCCTTCCTCCTCTGCTACACAGTTAACCCCTTCAGTACTCCTTCCTTAGTGCTATGTTTTGGGAGCTGTGTGACCAGTGAATGTCATTTACAAAATGATCCAAACATGAAGTAGACATATGGGAAATGTAAAGTAAACTAATTTAGGAGGTATTACTATCTTTTTTACAAGCAGAGAAATAGAAATTTCAAAATTTTTGGGCAAATTTGGTATTTTTTTATAAATAAAAATAAAATAGTTTGACTCAAATTTACCACTGTCATGAAGTACAATATGTGACGAGAAAACAATCTCAGAATGGCTTGGATAAGTAAAAGCGTTCCAAAGCTATTACCATATAAAGTGAAATATGTCAGATTTGCAAAAAATGGCCTGGTCTTTAAGGTGAAAAATTGCAGAGTCCTTAAGGGGTTAAACGTATGCCTGAATGGTGTAAACAGGAGACAGATATAAATTATCAATGAACGTAAGCCTGAATAACTTAACAGGCAACGGACATTAATGATTAATAGCGTAGGCCTGAATAACGCAAACAGGCGACAGACATTAAATAATAAACGTATGCCTTGGTAACGTGAACAGGCGACATATACCAATGAACAATGAACGTAAGCTTGAATAACCTAACAGCGACGGACATTAAATATCAAACGTGGCCTGAATAACGAAAACAGGCGACAGACAATAATAATTAATAAACGCAAGCCTGAAACGTGACAGACAACAGACATGATTAACAACGTAGGCCTGAATGAAGTAAAAAGGCGACAGATATCAATGATCAATGACCGTAAGCCTGAAAGATTTAAACAGGTGACAGACATTGAAGATTGATAAACGTGAACCTGAATAAAATAATAAGTGATGAGAACTGATCAAACGTGACCCCCCCCAGAGGCAAAACAATGTTATTGAGCCCTACCGCCTGCTCCAACTTGAGACAGACTGCGGACTAAGATATCAGTCATTTCTGCTGGCCAGAGGATGATGGTCACTAGCTGAACTGGAGCAGTAACAAGGGAGCGCCAAAGCTGGTTGCTCCTGCAGCCCTCATACTGGTAAGCGGTGCCGGCCTGAGTACCGGTAATGCGGGAACAGGGAGCAGAGGATCTGGAACAGTGGGCTCTAGGGTGGGAGAGCCAGGTCTGGAGCAGGAGCAGCTGTGACTGGAGCGGGATTGGCCACGTCTCTTGGAGGAGTGGCCATGGTGGGGGAGGTTGTATCTGCCCGGAGAACGAGCAGGGAGTGTGAACAGCTCCTGTGCCCGGGAAGACCGGGGAAAGCCGCGGTGCATCGGTGTCCGGTACATCACTGTCTCGGGGTGCGAGAAATCAAGCTCTTCACAGCAGCACCGTGCATCACAGGCCCTATGACGTGACATCATCAAGCCCATCGCCATCTTACTACAACCGTCAGCGTGCGCTATGCCCGACCTCTTACAGGAAACTAACATTAGAGAATAAGTGTGAACCTGAAGCGCATGACAGTCAAAAACCCAGAAAAAATGAAGTAAGCCCTCCAAAGCCTGTATCCCCCCCCTTTTTTTTTACTGTAAAAACTAATATCCTGATGCAGATAGGAGAAGACAAATTTAATTTTTGCTTATCATAACCCTTCATCAAGACATACAAAGTGAAAAGTAAAACTTCCTTATACATAGTAGGAACTTACTCCTATTGTCTTATTGGCTTCAGCTGAAGTAAATCAAAGCAGATTGTTTTGGCTAACAAAGGCAAGGAGACCAATGTGAGTGAATATGAACCAGAGGCAAGGAGACCAATCTGAGTGAATACGAACCAGAGGCAAGAAGACCAATCTGAGTGAATACAAACCATAGGCAAGGAGACCAATCTGAGTGAATATGAACCGAGGCATGAATATAAAACTGTAACACAAAAACCAGCTCACCCAAGCACCACAGACCACTCTTTTTTTTGTAACAGAACAGCTTTCCAGAAAAATAGCTATGCTTTAACAGAACTGTTGCTATCCCTCCATTGTTCCTCCTGGCAATGCTAGTACATGGCAGCTGGGTGCCAGACAGATGCATCCAAGGGAACATGGCCAGTAGGGTAGAAAATGCTGGAGGCAGACACCTTGTGACCGCAACACTAGAATCGGTGAACGAGAGACCAGAGTGGCGAACTAGCAGACAGAATAAACAGCCACACCATGCAAGACCATGAGCATACCACACGTGCAAGGAAGCCGACGGCGTGGCCGTGAGTGCAGCTAAGGAAAGCTCAAGGCGGGAGGGAGATCAGGATGATCCGTGTGCCTGAAGCTGCGGGAGCCCTACCCTACCTGCAAGCCCAGCCAGAAACAAACCCAGAGCGGCGGTTGTACTTGAGCCTGAGTCATGCTTACCGTAAGAAACTTTGGCTGGCTCAGGGCACCACGGCCCATGCATACTTACGAGTCAAGTGCACTTCAGCGTAGCTGCTGTTGGCGTGAACTGCTTGGGTCAGGGATGAAAACACGCCCCCCTGCACCTGCGAACGCCCGTCCGTGGGTGAGGCCGCGCCTCGTTTATGAAGTGCCCTCCCACAAATACAGGCTGACTCATCAGCCTTGACTACATGTCACATTTTTTCTCTCTCACATAACGCTATTAAAAGTAAAGGAGATGGGATAGGGAAAGAAGGGATGTTATTGACGTATGATAATTGATAGTTTGATTCACCATTTAATAGGTGTGGTTTTCATAATTAATTTATTTCAATATTTTTTGCACTCATCCACACACGTGGCAATTTGTTTACACATTGTTTAATTTTGATAATAACACATGATTTGTAATTTATAAATAATCATGAATATATTTATTATTATTTATTATTTTCTAAAACATGGTCTCGTGACACTGTTTGACGCAATCGTATGCCAACATCAGTGGCGGTGATCACGTGATCTAATCACGTGGCTTTCTTGGATCATGTGACTTTTCAGCATCTATAGGAGCATTCGCATATGAGACTACACAGAGCCACAGCTTTTTTAGATAACAATATTTATGGCAGCAATCTACCAGTGTGTATTAGGGCTCATGCACACAAACGCATTTTCTTTCCATGTCCGTTCCATTTCCGTATGTCCGTATTTCCATTCCACAAAAAAATAGAACATGTCCTATTATTGTCCACATTACTCACGAGGATAGTACTGTTCTATCAGAGGCCAGCTGAAGAATGCAAATGGAAGTCATCCGTATTTTTTGCGGAATCGTTTTTTTCAAACTGCAAAATACATACGTTCATGTGCATGAACCCTTAAGGTAAAATTTAACATCAAGCTTCAATCAGCTATTTAAGTATCTTCAGTTTCTACATTGTCGCAATAAAAATAAATGAAAATTTTGTGGGGTTCACTTTAATTAAGCTGTATATATATATATATTAATTATAATAACAATAACAATTGAAAAGACCGGTGCACTCTGCAGTCTTGCTAAACCCTCATACTGATGTTAAAATTGAGAATAAGCCAACATATCCAACCTGGCGGTTGCTTCGGCCCCATGGTTTCAGGGGTCCGACCAATGGTTGTCTGTCCACTAGAGATGTCGCCATGTTGGGCTCCATGGCTTCAGGGGCCAGATGACAGCTTCGGCCCCATGGCTTCGGGGGCCTGATGACTCCCCACAACCACGCTGAATTGGGTTTGGACAAGGTCCAGCATTCCCTCACGGTAGAAGATTCAGATAGTAGGTCGGTCTTCACGTCTCAGGCGTTAAAACAATTCTCAGGGGTACACAGAAGAACAACGTGCGGACCACGGCTAGCAGATAGCTGTTGTCTGAGGAACTATTCAAAGATTCTCTTCCTATCTACATGGTTCTTTCTGGCCCTCATTCCTGCATAGTCTAGGCAGTCAGGTTTCAGTTCCACGATCTCCTGAGGCTAGAGCATTGCCAGTACTCACACTAGAACCAAAACTTTACAAGGTTCAGGTGGTTTTTCATGATCCATTCACAATGTATTCCCAGTCCTCCATTCCGCTTTGGGGTAGTATCTGCAATATTGAGCATCATGTCTCCATCCTTGTCATCCACAAGATGGGTTGTAGGTCTCCTTCTGGTCTTGCCTCATACACCCTGAATTTTCGTTGAAGATCCCTGACGCCTTGCAGTTGGCTTGGGGATTAGTTTGCACATGCCATTCGAGTTCCTTTTCTACCCAACTTGGCTTGGTTTTTGCCCACTTATAGGCCTACCCACGATCATGGCTTAGGGCACACAACAAGCCGTTTAGTCAGGTTAGCTAAGACACGCCTAGCTGGGTTAGGTTGTTCCCGTTGTTTCTCTCCCTAGGGTTCTTCGAATATCTCTTGGCCGTAGCCATGACCACAAGTTAGTAAGGCTGATTAGTTAGCCTGTATTTGTGGGAGGGGCGGAGGCTCTTCATATATACGAGCCACAGCCTCACTCACGGGCGTGTGTTCTCAGGTGCCCCACCCTCCCTCCCTCATCTTCTCATTTCCACAGGGTATGCCCACTTATAGGCCTACCCATGATCATGGCTTAGGGCACACAACAAGCCACTTAGTCAGGTTAGCTAAGACACGCCTAGCTGGGTTAGGTTGTTCCCGTTGTTTCTCTCCTTAGGGTTCTTTGGATATCTCTTGGCCGTAGCCATGAGCACAAATAAAATAAAATAAAATTATATATATATATATATATATATATATATATATAATTTCTGCAGCAATACCCCTGGTGTGGAAGCAATCTATCAGACTGTATTTGTCATGTTCTAGCGAGGGTCCTACCGACCCCTAGAAAATCCCAGGCAAACAAACACAAGGTTAGCCAGAATCCTACTCCACACTGATCAGAAGCAACACCCCGAAACAGCTGTCTGTGGATGGATAACTGGCTTAGGTTTTCCCTGTCACATCCTTAAATCTTGTAAAAAAGCGGGATCTTGACATAGGGGCCACTTAATATGGTGGATTTGGTGATCTCTGTAATGGAGACACCCCTTTGCACCGGTTTTCCTTCCTTTGAGGGATATCTGGCTTTCATTGTGTTGTAGACCCAATACAGCCAACCAGCAAGCATTTTACTTCTTTGCCCTAAGAAGCAATCACAGCCATGCCTACTAATGGCATGGCAATGATTGGCTGAGTGCAGCATGTGAACCAGCCTATTTAAGCTGGAGTCACGTAGCACCACACGTCACTCTACTCTTCTCAGTGCAGGAATAGGATGCTGCCGCTTCTGTGAGGGACAGATTAGGAAAGAAATCTGCAGAACCTGTTGTACATTAATCCACAAGATACAGCAAATAGAGAGGCAGGGAGCTTCAGCAATCCTACATTTCTGTACCCAGCCACTGCCAAAGATTTTTTTTTTTTAAATCCATCTGTTACAGAGGTGGGGGTCGGGGGTCATTTTAGCCACTGCAGTGTACTGTATTTCTGCCAGACTGGCAGGGACATCAGCTTAATCCTTTTTGGTAGTTCAGCGAAAGAGAAAATGCTTTTTCTCTTGCTGCTCAAGTCCCCTACATTACCTTTGGTATAATTAAGGAGTGACATAGTCCATTTGTCTAGTCTGGGACCTATCGTGCCACAGAGCACTTGTGTATACAATACACTAAACCGTATATTCAATTTCTGCAGTATTTTTGTGATAAAAAGCTGTGAATCTGGTCCCCAAAGCAGTTTAAAATACACCGCCCCAATACACATTTGACATTTCTGCAGTGAAATAGTGAATTTTTTTTTTATTTTTTTTTGTGGGAAAAAAGCAATATTCTTGCTTCACAAAGCAGTTGTGCATACAGCGTACAAATACATATTTAATATTTCTGCAGGGAAATAGTGCATCAGTTTGTTTCCTGGGAAATTTTTTTTATTTCTTGTCCACAAAACAGTTTCAAATACCCCGCCCAAATACACATTTGACATTTCTGCAGTGAAATAGTGATTTCATTTTATTTATTTTTTTGTGGGAAAAAAGCAATATTCTTGCTTCACAAAGCAGTTATGCATACAGCATAGAAATACCAACGTTTTTCTGTGTTTTATTAAAAAAAATCCTTGTTTTGGGTCCACAAACCACTTGTGCATACAGCGCAGAATTACCAACGTTTTATAAATAGCAGTGAAATACTGCTTTTCAATGTTTTATTAAAACAAAATCCATGTTCGGGTCCACAAACCACTTTTGCATAAACCGTAGAAATAGCTACGTTTTATTCATAGCAGTGAAATAGTGCTTTTCTGTGTTTTATTAAAAAAAATCCTTGTTCTGGGTCCACAAGCCACTTTTGCATACACCGTAGAAATAGCTAAGTTTTATTAATAGCAGTGAAATACTGCTTTTCTGTGCTTTATTAAAAAAATCCTTGTTTTGGGTCCACAAACCACTTTTGCATAAACCGTAGAAATAGCTACGTTTTATTAATAGCAGTGAAATACTGCTTTTCTGTGTTTTATTAAAAAAATCCGTGTTCTAGGTCAACAAACCACTTTTGCATGAACCGTAGAAATAGCCACATTTTATTAATAGCAGTAAAATACTGCTTTTCTGTGTTTAATTACAAAAATCCTTGTTCTTGGTCCACAAACCACTTGTGCATACAGCGTACAAATACCAATTTTAAATTGCAGCCCAAAAATAGTGTTTTACTGAAAAAAAAAAACGTGTTCTGGGTTCACCAAACAGTTGTGCATACAGCGTACTAATACATATTTTACATTTCTGCAGGGAAATTGAGAATCAGTGTGTTATAGGCCAAAAATTTTTTATTCTTGGTCCACAGAGCATTTTTATGACACGGACACTGCCTTAGTGAACCTAATTGTTGACAATTGGCAGTGAAATTGACACCGGAGAGAAACCTTCTTTCAGCTTGGTGGGTGAACACAAATAAAGAGGAGAACATCAAATAAGGGACGTGGGCATGGTTGTGGTGATGTTGGTGGAGCTCCTTTTGCTGGGAGAGGACGTGGCCATTCAGCGCCAACTACCGGTCCAAGTGAAACACCTTCCTCTGGTGCTAGTAGGCGACAGAACCTGCAGCGTTATTTAGTAGGCTCGAATGCCGCTCTACGGATGGTCAGGCAAGAACAAGTACAGTCGATAGTAGATTGGGTGGCTGAGAGTGCCTCCAGTTCCTTCACAGTGTTTCCCACCCAGTCCTCTGCAGAAAGCTCAGAGTTGGCACCTGCAGCCCATGCCCATCAGTTTTTCACCTCACCCCCTTGCAAATCAGCCAAGCAGTCAGAGCTCCAAGTCATGCAGCAAACTCCTCCTCTTCTACCACCCCCACATCCGGTCATCCAAAGAACCTCACCCCCAACTTCAGCACAGCCAGGGGTAAACGTCAGCAGGCGATTTGAAAACTCATGTGTTTGGGTGACCAACCCCTCACCGCACAGGAGCTTTGGAGGGGCATAGAACAGCAGACCGATGAGTACTTGCTGCCAGTGAGCCTCAAGCCTAGCCTGGTGGTGTTTGATAATGGTCCGAATCTCGTTGCAGCTCTAGGACAAGCCAGTTTGATGCACATCCCTTGCCTGGCGCATGTGCTGAATCTGGTGGTGCAGAAGTCTCTTAAAAACTACCCAGACATGTCAGAGCTGCTGCTGAAGGTGCGGTCTGTCTGTGCTTTCTTTCAGCGTTCTCACCCTGCTGCTTGCCTGTCTGTGCTGCAGCTTAACTTCGGCCTTCCAGCTCACCGCCTCATATGCAACTTGCCCACCCGGTGGAACTCCACCTTGCATATGCTGGAGAGACTGTGCGAGCAGCAGCAGGCCATAGTGGAGTTTCAGCTGCAGCACGCATGGGTCAGTAGCTCTGCGGATCAGCACCACTTCACCACCAGTGACTCGGCCTGCATGCGAGACCTGTGTACCTTGTTGCGGTCTTTAGAGTACTCAACCAACATTGACAGTGCTGATGATGCCATTGTTAGCATTACAATACCACTTCTATGTCTCCTTGAAAAATCAATTACGTTGATGATGGAAGAGGATGTGGCAGAGGAGGAGGAGGAAGAGGGGGCATTTCACAGGGTTTCAAGCCAGTCATTCCGAAGTGGCTCAGAGGGTGGGTTCCTGCACCAGCAGGGGCCAGGTACACATGTGGCCAGCCAGGGCACAGTTCTGGCAGATGAGGAGGATGAGGAGGAGGACCGAGTTTATTCCAGGGTGGCACCCAGCGCAGCTCAGGGCCATCACTGGAGCGTTGCTGGGGGGATACGGAGGACACAGATGATACACCACCTACAGAGGACAGCTTATCCCTACCTCTGGGAAGCCTGGCACACATGAGCGACTACATGCTGCACTGTCTGCGCAATGACAGCAGAGTTGCCCACATTGTAACTTGTGCTGACTATGGTGTTGCCACCCTGCTGGATTCCCGCTACAAAGACAACGTGCCCAGCTTAATTCCCACACTGGAGCGTGATAGGAAGAAGCGCGAGTACAAGCGCACGCTGGTAGACGCGCTCCTGAGGGCATTCCCGACTGACACGGGGTGACAAGTGGAAGCACAAGATGGAGAGGAGGAGGAGGAGCAAGAGGTCGCCAACGCAGCAGTGTCACGGGCAGCTCCTCAGAAGGCAGGGTTAGCATGTTTGACATGTGGAAAAGTTTTGTCACCGCGCCACAGTAACCTGCACCACCAGCTGATATGGAACGTCTAATCAGAAGGCAGCATTTGAACAATATTGTGGAACAGTATGTGTTTACACGCCCCCACATACTGACTGATGGGTCTGCCCCATTCAACTTCTGGGTCTCCAAATTGTCAATATGGCCTGAGCTTGCCCTTTTTGCCCTGGAGGTGCTGGCCTGCCCTGCAGCCAGTGTATTGTCTGATCGTGTATTTAGCATGGCAGGGGGCGTCATTACAGACAAACACAGCCACCTGTCCACAGCCAATGTGGACAAGCTCACGTTCTTTAAAATGAACCAGGCATGGAACCCACAGGACTTGTCCATACCTTGTGCAGAATAGACATTTATAACCGCCTCAACCATACATTCTTGTACTCCAGTGCACTTATTCATTGAATTGTTTTTTTATTTGTACCATTATTTCGGGGGCTACCCCAATTTGAATGAACCTCTCCTCTGTCTGGGTGCCTGCGGCCTACATTTATGATAATCCCCTGTTGCTTTGGTTGGTGACATTAACCTCTTTTTGAAGTGCATTGATCTCTCCTCTCTCTGGGTGCCAGGGGCCTACATTTATGATAATTGACTGCTGAATTGCTGGGTGACATGATGCCTTTTTTGCTGTTACATGACCTTGGTGCCAGAGGCCTAAATGACTTAAAATGGCCTGTTCCATTGCTGGGTGACATGAAACCTCTTTTGCCATGCATTGCCCTCTCCTCTGTCTGGGTGCCAGGGGCCTGCATTTCAGATAATCGCCTGTTGCTTTGGTGGGTGACAATAACCTCTTTTTTCTGTCCAGTGACTCTCCTCTGTCTGGGTGCCAGGGGCCTACATTTCTGAATATCACCTGTTCCATTGGTGGGTGACATTAACCCATTTTTGCCAGTGATAAGCCACAGCTGTGCATTGCTGGCAGGAAACCAAATTTTGTAAAAACGTATGGTACTGATCAAAAGATGCGTGATTACTGACTACAAAACGCACACTGGTAGACGCGCTGCTGATGGCATTCCCACCTGACACTTCCCCAACCTCCTATTCCACCTCCTCCTCCGAGTTGCCAATTAATATTGCTTCATTTTTAGTTATTTTATTTTAAGTTATTTCCCTATCCACATTTGTTTGCAGGGCACTTACCCACATTTTGCTGCCTTTTCCAGCCCTCTAGCCCTTTCCAGGACTATTTTACAACCATTTTAGTGCCCAAAAGTTCGGGGGGGGGGGTTCGGGGTCAAGTTCGGGTCAAGTTCGGATGACGAGCCCGAATATTTCCGTGAAGTTCGGCTGAACTTCTTGAACCCGAACATCCAGGTGTCCGCTCAACTCTAATTGTAAGCCCTCAAAGGTAGCTTACAATAGTAAAATAGTAATATTATTGTATAATAATAATAATAATAATAATAATAGTCTGCAAGCGAAAAGTGCAAATCACACAGGCTGTGTATCTGTGTAAAGATAGAAAAGAAAACCCCTGGCAGAGATTTATGAACACTGGTGTCTGTCTTTACAAGAGAGAAGAGATCCCACATGGATTGTAGAAGGGGAAAAAGTACAGCAATAAAGCTGTGCTGATACAGTACATGAGAGCTAGTAATGGCAGCAGCATTCTGGACACAAAAACCACTCATCTAGCTTGTATTGCTTAGGTACATCCCCATATAATACAAATCTAAAACTAGAAAAATGCATGTCTAATGAATAAAGCCTGAATTATACATTAACTTTTTTTTTGTTTTGTTTTGTTTTTTACTGACAGTTGCCACTGTCTGAGGCATCTCTTTAACATTAACCCTCAGTTCACACTTGCGCGTTTTACAGCGCGTTCGAACGCGCTGTAAAACACCCTACGCTCAAAGAAGTTCTTGAGCTTCTTTGGGGCGTTTTGTCGCACGTTTGCACCCATAAACTTCAATGGGAACGCGCGTAAAATGCGCGTTTAACACGCGTTAAAGTGTAGATATGCCTTTTTCAATTGGTCTCCAGAGTCACGAACGCGCGTATGACGCGCCTTTCCTATTTGCAAAAACGCGCTGTAATACGCGCGTAAAAAGCGCGTCTCAGAAACGCTCAGGTGTGAACCCAGGGTAAGGTTTTTTGTATGTTAAACATAACACAAAAAAGTGATGTGAAGCGAGCCTACCTTGTAAGAAGATGTATCTTCATGGTTACATTCTGCACACAAACTCTGTTTAATCTGATTCTGAATGTAAAGCTATATGGGATCCAAATGTAGCTACATCACTTGGGCCCTGGAAAGACCTCAATATTATATTTGCCACCTGATAGGTGTGCATCCCTATTGTACATTTTATTTTGGGTTTCAGAAACACCTCTGCATCTGTTCCCTACTTCTTGCTTCCAAATATTAGGTAGGATTCTTTCTTTTCTTTTTTTTTCTTTTTTTAATTTCAGATTTTAATTACTTAAAAAAGTGTACATACCATCTTTAACCAGTCCCGGACCGCCGTACGCAGGATTGCGTCCTGCGGGCGGCCGGGATCTTCTGAGTGGACGCATCGGCGCGTCCTCTCGCGAGACCCGTGAGTTCCTGTGAACGCGCGTCTGGAGAGTTAAACTACAGCCTGCCAGCGATGATCAATCGCTGGCAGGCTGTAGATGCGATATAAATCGTATCAAACATGTATACCAGACGCTGTTTTGTGAAAGTAGTGAAAGTGCGGAAACGGTGAAAGTAGTGTAGTGCGGAATTGTAAAAAGTGGCCTGGTCATTAAGGGTGTTTAAGCTAGGGGGGCTGAAGCGGTTAAGGTCCCTGTTACAAGCTACAAATTGCAGCTATCGCTAAACACAAACCTCCATTTTACAAAAACATGCTAAGCCAGCTTTGCTAAGATAGTAAAACCCAATACTATGAAATAATTTATCACAGAATAATCATTGTGTCATTTAATACATTCCTGCTTACACAATATTCAAAGTAATTGAACATTCTTGCCTCTTTGCTGTTAACTCTTTTCTAATTGTATCCTGTCTAAGCATATCTTCTCTAATGCAAGTTAATAAATCATTGCATTTGTGGTCCACATGACAAAGAACTAAAATCCAGCTTATATTCCAGGTATGCTGCTATCCAGAATATTCAGTCTGTATCATAATAATAGAAACTTCCAGATCCAGTCATATGTAATAAACATATATACTTATTATTTATATGTCCTTATGTTCATGTAAATGCGCCCTTACGTTGTCTGCATACAGTATGATTTTTCAATACATACAGCTGAGAGTCTTCCACAAAATGCACCAGAGCTAAATCTAGCTAAATAGCGATTGTTGTTTAACACATCCCTGAATATAATAATAATACTTACCTATTCTGGCGGTTGTCTAATCATTTAAAAAAAATTTGCATAGGAAGTTTTCTTTGTATTTCATTTTTTGTATAAAGTAAATAAAAGTTATACAGTATTTCAATAGAGCTATTGATTGGTACTAAGTGAGAATTTATGGCTGTTTTTTAAATTATAGCAATCTTTATAAATTATTATTTTAGCCCCTTAAGGACCCGTGCCGTACATGCACAGCGCTTGTGGATGTGACTTAAGGACCAGCGCTGTACATGTACGGCAGGCTGATCAGCGGCAGGAGTCCGGCAGTCACAGATAACCGGACCCCTGCTGTATGCGCTAGCATCTGTGAAAACACAGATGCCGGTGCAAAAACCATCACGCTGTCTCACTCTAGGACTTCAACTTTTGGGAGTCTGATCCCATTTACAATGCAGTACAATACTTCTGTATTGTAATGCATTGGCTGTAAGTGTATTAAACTGAAAGGGGGCTGGATCTCACAAGCTGTCACGGAAGGCAGCCACGATGCCTAAGGAAGGCATTGGGCTGCCTTAGCTGCCATCGGGTCCCAGTCACAGCAGGGAAGGCAGCTCGATGCCTTCCATAGGCATTATGGCTGCCTTCCGTGACAGCCTGTGAGATCCAGCCTCCTAGATCTCACAGGCAGGAAGGCTGTAAGTGTATTACTCATTGTAATGCATTGTAAATGGGATCAGACCCCAAAAGTTGAAGTCCCAGAGTGAGACAAAAAATAAAGTGAAAAAAGAAGCTAAAATAATAAAGCTTTAAAGAAAATGTAAAGTTTCAAGTAAAAAAAAAAAACATCCTTTTCCCCAAAAAAAACAAAAAAAGTCACAAAAAATAGGTAAAAAAGTAGACATATTAGGTATTGCTGCAACACCAAGCGATCAAAAAGATGTATGCCCAAAAATAGTACCAGTCTAAAGGTCACCTCATTCTGCAAAAAAATGAGCCCCTACCTAAAACAATCGCCCAAAAAAATAAAAAAAGACTATGGCTTTCAGACTATGGAGACACCAAAACATGATGTTCTTTTTGTAAGAACAGGCTGTATAAAAATATCACACAGTAAAATATAAAAACGGTGTAAAAAAAAGCAATTTTTTGTCACCTAACATCACAAAAAGTGTAATAGCAAGCAATCAAAAAGTCATATGCACCCCAAAATAGTGCAAATCAAACCGTCATCTCATCCCACAAAATTGACACCCTACCTAAGACAATCGCCCAAAAAATAAAAAAAACTCTGGCTCTCAGACTATGGAAACACTAAAACATGATTTTTTGTTTGTTTCAAAAATGATATTATTGTGTAAAACTTAAATAAATATAAAAAGTATACATATTAGGTATCCCCACGTCCATAACGACCTGCTCTATAAAAATATAACATGACCTAACCCCTCACACCATAAAAAAAATAAAAACGGTGTCAAAAAGGCCATTTTTGTCACCTTACATCACAAAAAGTGTAATAGCAAGCGATTAAAAAGTCATATACACCCCAAAATCATACTAATCAAACCATCATCTCATCCTGCAAAAAATGAGACTCAACCTAAGACAATTGCCTACAAAATAAAATAACTATGGCTCTCAGACTATGGAGACACTAAAAAATGATTTTTTTTGTTTAAAAAATGCTGTTATTGTGTAAAACTTAAATAAATAAAAAACGTATACATATTAGGTATCGCCGCGTCAGTAAAAACCTGCTGTATAAAAATATCACACGAACTAACCCCTCAGGTGAACACCGTAAAAAAATAAAAACGGTGTAATAAAAAGCAATTTGTTGTCACCTTACATCACAAAAAATGTAATAGCAAGCGATTAAAAATTTAAATGCACCCCAAAATGTTGCAAATCATAATGTTATCTCATGCCACAAAAAATGAGACCCTACCTAGGACAATTGCCAAAAAATATAAAAACTATGGCTATCAGACTATGGAGACACTAAAACATGACTTTTTTGTTTCAAAAATGCTGTTATTGTGTAAAACTTAAATAAATAAATAAAAATCCATATTAGGTATCGCCACATCCGTACGAACCTGCTGTATAAAAATGTCACATGACCCAAACTCTCAGATGAACACCGTTAAAAAAAAAAAAAAAAAAGTGTGTCAAAATAGCCAGTTTTTTCACCTTACATCACAAAAATAATACCAAGTGATCAAAAAGTCATATTCACCCTAAAATAGTACCAATAAAACTTGTACCGAAAAAAAATTAGCCCCTACATAAGACAGTCACCCAAAAAGTAAAAAAAATCGATGGCTTTCAGAATATGGAAACACTAAAAAATCCTTTTTTTCAAAAATGCTTTATTATGTAAATCTGAAACAAACAACCAAAAAAAGTCATATTTGGTATTGTTGCGTCCATAACAACCTAAACATAACCATAGCAAAGGCTCCCATAATGCCCAACAGCCCCTGGTATTGCCCATACGACACAGGTAGGTTGAGTGGTAGGGCCTCGGGCTACTTGAGAGACCTTGACGTGGTGTCCGAGCTTAAGACATGTCCTCCTAGTAGGATGTGTCGAACTAACCTCTCAATTTTAACATCAGTGTGAGGGTTTAGTATTGCCACAGAGTGTACCTGCCTTTACCATGGTTATGTTTTTGATTGTTCTCCACATCCACATTATCATTATCATATGTAGGATGGTTATTGTGGTACTTGTAGTCTGTTGCTGGCATCTTCCATTGTATGCATTTTTTGCTGTTGATTGCCCCTAGCAACGGACTACAAGTGCAGGATGTGCTCCCCTATATACATGCACAACTGCATATGGGTTGAGCATATCCTGCTTGTTAAACACCACACCCCATTTTCTAATGGTCTGTAACAACCTGCTCTATAAAAATACCACATGATCTAACCTGTCAGATGAACATTGTAAATAACAAAAAATAAAAACGGTGCCAAAACAGCTATTTTTTGTTACCTTGCCTTACAAAAAGTGTAATATAGAGCAACCAAAAATCATATGTATACTAAAATAGTACCAACAAAACTGCCACATTATCCAGTAGTTTTCAAAATGGGGTCATTTTTTTGAGTTTCTACTCAAGGGGTGCATCAGGGGGTCTTCAAATGTGACATGGCAACTTAAAATTATCACAGCAAAATCTCCCCTCCAAAAACCATATGGCGTTCCTTTCCTTCTGCGCCCTGCTGTGTACCCGTACATCAGTTTACGACCACATATGGGGTGTTTCTGTAAACTACAGAATCAGGGCAATAAATATTGAGTTGTGTTTGGCTGTTAACCCTTGCTTTGTTAGCGGATTTTTTTTTATTAAAAGCGAAAATCTGTCAAAAGAGTGAAATTCTAAAATGTAATCGACATTTTGCTTTAATTGTTGTGGAACACCAAAAGGGGTAACAAAGTTTGTAAAATCAGTTTTTAATACCTTGAAAGTTGTAGTTTCTAAAATGGGCCATTTATGGGTGGTTCATATTATGTAAGCCTCACAAAGTGACTTCAGACCTGAACTGGTCCTTTAAAAAGGGGTTCTGGAAATTTTCTTAAAAATTTCAAGGTTTGCTTCTAAACTTCTAAGCCTTCTAACATCACAAAAAAAGAAAATGTCATTTTCATGTAAAGTAATAACTATTTTAGAAGGTATCACTATCTGTTTTAAAAGCAGAGAAATAGAATTTTAGAAAAATGTGAATTTTTCCAAATTTTGGGTAAATTAGGTATTTTTTTTATAAATAAAAATAAAATATTTTGACTCAATTTTACCACTGTCATGAAGTACAATATGTGACGAGAGAACAGTCTCAGAATGGCTTGGATAAGTAAAAGTGTTTTAAAATTATCATCACATAAAATGACACGTCAAATTTGCAAAAGACACCTAATGAAGTGATCGATCTACAGATGTGGATCATTCAACTTCTGCTAGTTAATTGCTCACTGGTTTTTAGGCTGCACAGAGCGTTTTTCTGTCACTGTGATCGGCGGCCATTTTGCAACTTGTGGTGCACCAGCACAAGCTGCCACCAAGTCCATCAATCCATCAATACTAGGTTTGTTTTTTTTGTTTTTTGCTATATCCTACATCAGGGGCTTGGCTGTGCTTATTGTCACCCTTAGAAACTCAGAATAGAAATTTCTATATTTTTTTAAGGGGTTAAATTCAATTGCCAAAATAGCAATCCCCTAAATCTGGTGTTCCAGCTGTGGCTAGCCAAGTGTAATACTGTCTGCTGTCTTGCAAAGGATAGATTTTTTTCTGTGGTGAAATTCAATTGCCAAAATAGCAATCCCCTAAATCTGGTGTCCCAGCAGTGGCTGGCAAAGTTTAATAGTGTCCGGCAAAGGATATATTTTGTTCTGGGGGGAAATTCAAAAGCAAAAATAACAATACCGTAAATCTGATGTCCCAGCAGTGGCTGGCTAAGTTTAATAGTGTCCGGCAAAGGATAGATAACTTTCTGGGGTGAAAATCAATTGCCAAAATAGCAATACCGTAAATCTGGTGTTCCAGCTGTGACTGGACAAGTTTCGTTGTGTCCGTCATAGGATATATTATTTTCTGTGGTGAAATTCAGTTGCAAAAATAGAAATACCGTAAATATGGTGTTCCAGCTGTGACTTGACAAGTTTAATAGTGTCTGGCAAAGGATTTATTATTCTCTAGGGAGAAATTCAGTTGCCAAAACAGAAATACAGTAAATCTGGTGTTCAAGCTGTGACTGGACAAGTTTAATAGTATCCGTCATAGGATATATTATTTTCTGAGGTGAAATTCAGTTTCAAAAATAGAAATACAGTAAATATGGTGTTCCAGCTGTGACTGGAAAAGTTTCATAGTGTCCGGCAAAGGATATATTTTGTTCTGGGGTGAAATTCAATTGCCAAAATAGCAATACCGTAAATCTGGTGTCCCAGCAGTGGCTGGCCAAGTTTAATACTGTCCGGCAATGGATGTATTATTTTCTGGGGTGAAATTCAGTTGCCAAAATAGAAATACAGTAAATCTGGTGTTCCAGCTGTGACTGGACAAGTTTAATAGTGTCCGTCATAGGACATATTTTATTCTGGGGTGAAATTCATTTGCCAAAATAGCAATACCATAAATCAGTGGTTTCAGCTGTGGCTGGCCAAGTTTAATAGTGACCGTCACAGGATATATTATTTTCTGGGGTGAATCTGGTGTTCCAGCTGTGACTGAACAAGTTCATTAGTGTACGTCAAAGGAGAGATTTTGTTCTGGGGTGAAATTCAATTGCCAAAATAGTAATACCCTGAATCTGGTGTTCCAGCTGTGACTGGACAATCTCCCTAGTGTCCGTCAAAGGATATTTTATTTTCTGGGGTGAAATTCAGTTGCAAAAATAGAAATACAGTAAATCTGGTGTTCCAGCTGTGACTGGACAAGTTTAATAGTGTCCGTTATAGGATATATTATTTTTTTGCGGTTAAATTCAGTTTCAAAAATAGAAATACCGTAAATCTGGTGTTCCAGCTGTGACTGAACAAGTTTAATAGTATCCGTCAAAGGATAGATTTTGTTCTGGGGTGAAATTCAATTGCTAAAATAGCAATACCCTTAATCTGGTGTTCCAGCTGTGACTGGACAATTTCCCTAGTGTCCGTCAAAGGATATATTATTTTCTGCGAGGAAAGTCAGTAGCAAAAATTGAAATACAGTAAATCTGATGTTTCAGCTGTTGCAGGCCTAGTTTAAATCTGTCCGTAAAAGGGTATATTTTTTTCTGGGGTGAAATTTAATTGCCATAATAACAATACCCTGAATCTGGTGTTCCAGCTGTAACTGGACAATTTTCCTAGTGTCAGTCAAAGGATATATTATTTTCTGGGGTGAAATACAGTTGCAAAAATTGAAATACAGTAAATCTGGTGTTCCAGCTGTGACTGGACAAGATTCATAGTGTCTGGCAAAGGATATATTTTGTTCTGGGGTGAAATTCAATTGCCAAAATAGCAATACCGTAAATCTGGTGTCCCAGCAGTGGCTGGCCAAGTTTATTATTGTCCGTCACAGGATATATTATTTTCTGGAGTGAAATTTAATTGCCAAAATAGCAATACCCTGAATCTAGTGTTCCAGCTGTGACTGAACAAGTTCATTAGTATACGTCAAAGGAGAGATTTTGTTCTGGGGTGAAATTCAATTGCCAAAATAGTAATACCCTGAATCTGGTGTTCCAGCTGTGACTGGACAATTTCCCTAGTGTCCGTCAAAGGATATTTTCTTTTCTGGGGTGAAATTCAGTTGCAAAAATAGAAGTACAGTAAATCTGGTGTTCCAGCTGTGACTGGACAAGTTTAATTGTGTCCTTCACAGGATATACTATTTTTTGCGGTTAAATTCAGTTTCAAAAATAGAAATACCGTAAATCTGGTGTTTCTAACTGTGACTGAACAAGTTTAATAGTATCCGACAAAGGATAGATTTTGTTCTGGGGTGAAATTCAATTGCCAAAATAGCAATACCCTGAATCTGGTGTTCCAGCTGTGACTGGACAATCTCCCTAGTGTCCGTCAAAGGATATATTATTTTCTGCGGTGAAATTCAGTTTCAAAAATGAAATACAGTAAATCTGGTGTTCCAGCTGTGGCTGGACAAGTTTATTTGTGTCCGGCAAAGGATATATTTTTTTCTGGGGTGAAATTCAATTGCCAAAATAGCAATTCCATACATCAGTGGTTTCAGCTGTGGCTGGCCAAGTTTAATAGTGTCCGTCACAGGATATATTATTTTCTGGGGTCAAATTTAATTGTCAAAATAGCAATACCCTGAATCTGGTGTTGCAGCTGTGACTGAACAAGTTTAATAGTATACGTCAAAGGATAGATTTTGTTCTGGGGTGAAAATCAGTTGCAAAAATAGAAATCCAGTAAATCTGGGGTTTCAGCTGTGGCTGGACAAGTTTAATACTGTCCGGCAAAAGATAGATTTGGTCCGGCAAAGGATAGAATTGTTGGGTGAAATATTACCAATATTGCCAGGGACAATCACCTGCACTGCATAACTGACAGGTATCTTACAATTGGCGGTTACATTCTTCCATGAAATGAAGATCTTTTGGGCTGTGAAGCCAAAGGTAGTCTTCAATAACTGTTTTTTTAGTTTTAATTTTACAACAATGGTTGGGTAAGGACGGTATAGATGTCTATATCGCATAAGGTTTAAATAAGTCCTGTGGGATCCATGTCTGGTTCTGTTTAATAAATGAAAGCTTAGTTGCCAACATTGTCTGCAGACAGGCGGCTGCGCTTGTCTGTGATAATGCCCCCAAGCATGCTAAACACACGTTCAGACAATACAGTGGCTGCAGGGTAGGCCAGCACCTCCAAGGCTAAAGGGCAACCTCAGGACATGTGCCCAATTTGAAGACCCAGAAGTTGAATGGGCCAGACCCAGTGGCGTAGCTAGAAATGATTGGGCACCACGTCAAATTTTTGAATGGGGCCCCCCTCCCCCAGTAATTTTTACGCAACCCCTTCCTTTCATGCCGCCATGCCTGTGGCTACTAAAGATCGCTCTCTCAGACGAGGCCCAGCAGCTGTTCCATTCGCTTTCTACACTGTCTATACTGCCACTGTATATCATTTCATTGTATAATACTGTTGAGGGGGCCCTGACAAAGTCCTTTACTCCTCCTCCTCCTCCTGGATGGGCCCTTTCTAGGTCACGGCCCCAAAGTAGTTGCTTCCCCTGTAACTATTCCCGTAGGCAGACCCATTAGTCAGTACGTGTACTGTTACAACTAGTGATGTCGCGAACATAAAATTTTCAGTTCAGGAACAGCGAACGCGAACTTCCGCAAATGTTCGCGAAAGGGCGAACCGGGCGAACCGCCATAGACTTCAATTGGCAGGCGAATTTTAAAACCCACAGGGACGCTTTCTGGCCACAATAGTGATGAGAAAGTTATTTCAAGGGGTCTAACACCTGGACTGTGGCATGCCGGAGGGGGATCTATGGCAAAACTCCCATGGAAAATTACGTAGTGGACGCAGAGTCGGGTTTTAATCCATAAAGGGCATAAATCAACTAACATTCCTAAATTGTTTGGAATAACGTGCTTTAAAACATCCAGTGTGAGTATACGATCAGGTATGATGTTGTATCGATCAGGTAGTGTAAGGGTTACGCCCGCTTTACAGACATTGACAGACCAAACTCCCCTTTTAATGCACCGCAAACAACCGAAAACAGTTCATTTGTACAACCCCAAACTCCCCATTTGCACAAGGTTGGATACCAAGCTAGCCACGTCTTCCTCCACCCAGCCACGTACAACACCAAGGGTCCCCAAAAGATGAATTGAATTGATTTTTCGAACGGTGAGATGGTTAAAAAAACGCTGGCTCCCTCCCCTTTGTTTTTATCCACGGTGACTGCGTCTGCGCCGTGCAATTGACTGTCACACCCGATATGAGTGGTATTTTCTGTAGTACTATTCTCATCAGTTTAATCCTCTAACGTCCCCAATCTGGGTGCCATTTATTGAATAGATTTTTCGAACGGGAGATGGTTAAAAACGCTGGCTCCCTCCACTCTGTTTTAAACCACGGTCACTGCGCCTGCGCCGTGCAATTTACTGTCACACCCGATATGAGTGGTATTTTCTGTAGTACTATTCTCATCAGTTTAATCCTCTAACGCCCCCAATCTGGGGGCCATTTATTGAATAGATTTTTCGAACGGGGAGATGGTTAAAAACGCTGGCTCCCTCCACTCTGTTTTAAACCACGGTCACTGCGTCTGCGCCGTGCAATTTACTGTCACACCCGATATGAGTGGTATTTTCTGTAGTACTATTCTCATCAGTTTAATCCTCTAACGTCCCCAATCTGGGTGCCATTTATTGAATAGATTTTTCGAACGGGAGATGGTTAAAAACGCTGGCTCCCTCCACTCTGTTTTAAACCACGGTCACTGCGTCTGCGCCGTGCAATTTACTGTCACACCCGATATGAGTGGTATTTTCTGTAGTACTATTCTCATCAGTTTAATCCTCTAACGTCCCCAATCTGGGGGCCATTTATTGAATAGATTTTTCGAACGGGGAGATGGTTAAAAACGCTGGCTCCCTCCACTCTGTTTTAAACCACGGTCACTGCGTCTGCGCCGTGCAATTTACTGTCACACCCGATATGAGTGGTATTTTCTGTAGTACTATTCTCATCAGTTTAATCCCTCTAACGTCCCCAATCTGGGTGCCATTTATTGAATAGATTTTTCGAACGGGAGATGGTTAAAAACGCTGGCTCCCTCCACTCTGTTTTAAACCACGGTCACTGCGTCTGCGCCGTGCAATTTACTGTCACACCCGATATGAGTGGTAATTTTCTGTAGTACTATTCTCATCAGTTTAATCCCTCTAACGTCCCCAATCTGGGGGCCATTTATTGAATAGATTTTTCGAACGGGAGATGGTTAAAAACGCTGGCTCCTCTCCACTCTGTTTTAAACCACGGTGACTGTGTCTGCGCCGTGCAATTTACTGTCACACCCGATATGAGTGGTATTTTCTGTAGTACTATTCTCATCAGTTTAATCCTCTAACGTCCCCGACTCCCCAATCTGGGGGCCATTCATTAAATAGATTTTTCGAACGGGGAGATGGTTAAAAAACGCTGGCTCCCTCCACTCTGTTTTAAACCACGGTCACTGCGTCTGCGCCGTGCAATTTACTGTCACACCAGATATGAGTGGTATTTTCTGTAGTACTATTCTCATCAGTTTAATCCTCTAACGTCCCCAATCTGGGGGCCATTTATTGAATAGATTTTTCGAACGGGAGATGGTTAAAAAACGCTGGCTCCCTCCACTCTGTTTTAAACCACGGTCACTGCGTCTGCGCCGTGCAATTTACTGTCACACCCGATATGAGTGGTATTTTCTGTAGTACTATTCTCATCAGTTTAATCCCTCTAACGTCCCCAATCTGGGGGCCATTTATTGAATAGATTTTTCGAACGGGAGATGGTTAAAAACGCTGGCTCCCTCCACTCTGTTTTAAACCACGGTGACTGCGTCTGCGCCGTGCAATTTACTGTCACACCCGATATGAGTGGTATTTTCTGTAGTACTATTCTCATCAGTTTAATCCCTCTAACGTCCCCGACTCCCAATCTGGGGGCCATTTATTGAATAGATTTTTCGAACGGGGAGATGGTTAAAAACGCTGGCTCCTCCCACTCTGTTTTAAACCACGGTCACTGCGTCTGCGCCGTGCAATTTACTGTCACACCCGATATGAGTGGTATTTTCTGTAGTACTATTCTCATCAGTTTAATCCTCTAACGTCCCCAATCTGGGGGCCATTTATTGAATAGATTTTTCGAACGGGGAGATGGTTAAAAACGCTGGCTCCCTCCACTCTGTTTTAAACCACGGTCACTGCGTCTGCGCCGTGCAATTTACTGTCACACCCGATATGAGTGGTATTTTCTGTAGTACTATTCTCATCAGTTTAATCCTCTAACGTCCCCAATCTGGGTGCCATTTATTGAATAGATTTTTCGAACGGGAGATGGTTAAAAACGCTGGCTCCCTCCACTCTGTTTTAAACCACGGTCACTGCGCCTGCGCCGTGCAATTTACTGTCACACCCGATATGAGTGGTATTTTCTGTAGTACTATTCTCATCAGTTTAATCCTCTAACGTCCCCAATCTGGGGCCATTTATTGAATAGATTTTTCGAACGGGAGATGGTTAAAAACGCTGGCTCCTCCACTCTGTTTTAAACCACGGTCACTGCGCCTGCGCCGTGCAATTTACTGTCACACCCGATATGAGTGGTATTTTCTGTAGTACTATTCTCATCAGTTTAATCCCTCTAACGTCCCCAATCTGGGGCCATTTATTGAATAGATTTTTCGAACGGGAGATGGTTAAAAAACGCTGGCTCCTCCACTCTGTTTTAAACCACGGTCACTGCGCCTGCGCCGTGCAATTTACTGTCACACCCGATATGAGTGGTATTTTCTGTAGTACTATTCTCATCAGTTTAATCCTCTAACGTCCCCAATCTGGGGGCCATTTATTGAATAGATTTTTCGAACGGGAGATGGTTAAAAACGCTGGCTCCCTCCACTCTGTTTTAAACCACGGTCACTGCGCCTGCGCCGTGCAATTTACTGTCACACCCGATATGAGTGGTATTTTCTGTAGTACTATTCTCATCAGTTTAATCCTCTAACGTCCCCAATCTGGGGGCCATTTATTGAATAGATTTTTCGAACGGGAGATGGTTAAAAACGCTGGCTCCCTCCACTCTGTTTTAAACCACGGTCACTGCGTCTGCGCCGTGCAATTTACTGTCACACCCGATATGAGTGGTATTTTCTGTAGTACTATTCTCATCAGTTTAATCCTCTAACGTCCCCAATCTGGGGGCCATTTATTGAATAGATTTTTCGAACGGGGAGATGGTTAAAAACGCTGGCTCCCTCCACTCTGTTTTAAACCACGGTGACTGCGCCTGCGCCGTGCAATTTACTGTCACACCCGATATGAGTGGTATTTTCTGTAGTACTATTCTCATCAGTTTAATCCCTGTTACGTCCCATATCAGGGATTGCCTTTTGTGAAAAAAATTTAGGCCGGGTACCTTCGACTGCCTTCACAGTGACAGACCAAACTCTCATACACTAAACTGAATTGATTTCAGGAACCGGGAGATGGAAAAGCAGCTTGGTCGGTCCTCTTACTCCCAAATTGGGGCACTGCGCGTGCACAGAGCAATGTGCTGTGACACCCTATATGAGTGGTGTCTTAACTAGTACTATTCCTATCAGTTTAATCCCTGTTACGTACCCTATCCGGGCGTCTGTGAATTGATTAACCATTGTCGAATTAGCGAACCATTACGACATCATGAAATAATTTAGTTCTGAGCTCTGTACTTGCTTTGTATTGGAATTGATGGGGATTTTTTAATTGTCTGCATCATTTCTAATAAACTATTAAGAGACTTTATTATGATTTTTTATTTTATGTATTAAAAACCCATACAACATATAAAAAAAGGTAAATTAATGTTTTTCTATGAAATATTATCCAGCCGTCCGATCGCTTTTGGTCTGACCATAATGAAGCAACGGCCTTATCATCTGGGGTGTGGCAACATTGCCAACACACTTATAGAGGTGATGATGATTGCTTCATTGTGATACGCAAGCCCCTTCACCACAACAAGGTAACGATCACGTAAGGGGAATTGACACTTGTATGTGCCTTTTTTTTGGTTTGTTTTTGCAGCCACAGTGCTGCACCATAGGACAGAAAATTAGGCATGTACACATGCCTGAAAAATAATGGCACTGTTGCAGCCGCTATTGTAGCAGCGGCCGGAAAATTTATGTTTTCCAGGCAGAAAAGTGACTAAAACATTGCGGCTTGAACCCTAGTTGGTGGTGGAGAATTCACGAAAGTCATCCGGTATGCAGACATTAAATACAGCAGCGTGGGGACCATTTTGAGGCCAAGGCATGTAATCAGGCCTTTGTTAGTCAAACGTATCCCCCACTGTCAGTCCCTTCGGGATCCATGCCTCATTCATCTTTATGAAGGTGAGGTAATCAACACTTTTTTGACCGAGGCGACTTCTCTTGTCAGTGACAATGCCTCCTGCTGCACTGAAGGTCCTTTCTGACAGGACACTTGAAGCAGGGCAGGCCAGAAGTTCTATCGTGAACTGGGATAGCTCAGGCCACAGGTCAAGCCTGCACACCCAGTAGTGAAGGGGTTCATTGCTCCTCAGAGTGTCTATATCTGCTGTTAAAGCGAGGTAGTCTGCTACCTGTCGGTCGAGTCGTTCTCTGAGGCTGGATCCCGAAGGGCTGTGGCGATGAGTAGGACTGAAAAATCTCCGCATGTCCTCCATCAACAACACATCTGTAAATCGTCCAGTCCTTGCCGCCGTGGTAGGAGGAGGATTACACTCACCTCTTCCCCTGTTAGATTTCCGTTGTGCTGTGACATCGTCCTCACTGATGTCATTGACGGTCTGTTCTTCCCCCCAGCCACGTACAACACCATGGGTCCCACATAGGTGACAACAACGAGCACCCTGGGGTGCCTGCTGTGGTTGGTCTTTCTCCTCCTCAAAGCCGCCACATTCCTCCTCTGACTCCTCTTCCTCATACTCCTCTTCCAGCGTTGCTGCAGGTCCGGCAAGCGATGATGACAAGGCTGTTTCTGGTGGTGATGGTGACCACAACTCTTCCTCTTCCTCTTCACGCTCATCTACAGCCTGATCCAGAACTCTTCGCAGGGCACGCTCCAGGAAGAAAACAAATGGGATGAGGTTGCTGATGGTGCCTTCGGTGCGACTGACTAGGTTTGTCACCTCCTCAAAAGGACGCATAAGCCTACAGGCATTGCGCATGAGTGTCCAGTAACGTGGCAAAGATTCCCAGCTCCGCAGAGGCTGTCCTAGCACCCCGGTCATACAAATACTCGTTGACGGCTTTTTCTTGTTGGAGCAGGCGGTCGAACATTAGGAGTGTTGAATTCCAACGTGTCGGGCTGTCGCATATCAAGCGCCTCACTGGCATGTTGTTTCGCCGCTGAATATCGGAAAAGTGCGCCATGGCCGTGTAGGAACGCCTGAAATGGCCACACACCTTCCTGGCCTGCTTGAGGACGTCCTGTAAGCCTGGGTACTTAGACACAAAACGTTGTACGATGAGATTCAACACATGTGCCATGCACGGCACATGTGACAACTTGCCCAAATTTAATGCCGCCAACAGATTGCTTCCATTGTCACACACCACTTTGCCGATCTCCAGTTGGTGCGGGGTCAGCCACTGATCCACCTGTGCGCTCAGGGCGGACAGGAGTGCTGGTCCTGTGTGGCTCTCTGCTTTCAGGCAAGTCAACCCTAAGATAGCGTGACACTGTCGTATCCGGGATGTGGAATAGCCCCTGGGGAGCTGGGGGAATCAGTTGATGTGCAGCCAGACGCCGCAGCAGAAGAGGACTCAGCCGAGGAGGATATTGAAGAGGATGGAGTAGGAGTAGAGGAGGTGGCAGTAGGTCTGCCTGCAAGTCGTGGTGGTGTCACCAACTCCGCTGCGGAGCCACGCATTCCATGCTTGTCAGCCGTCAGCAGGTTGACCCAATGCGCAGTATACGTGATATACCTGCCCTGACCGTGCTTTGCAGACCAGGTATCAGTGGTCAGATGGACCCTTGCCCCAACACTGTATGCCAGAGATGCCATGACTTCCTTTTCAATGACATGGTAGAGGTTTGGGATTGCCTTTTTGAAAAAAATTTCGTCCGGGTACCTTCCACTGTGGTGTCCCAATAGCGACAAATTTTTGAAGGCCTCAGACTCTACCAGCTGGTATGGTAAAAGCTGGCGGGCTAAGAGTTCCGTCAAGCCAGCTGTCAGTCGCCGGGCAAGGGGGTGACTTTGTGACATTGGCTTCTTATGCTCAAACATGTCCTTGACAGACACCTGACTGTGGGCAGATGAGCAGGAACTGCTGAAGGTGAGAGATGGAGTGGCGGGTGGTTGAGAGGGGGCAGGGAGGACAGCAGTGGTTGACGTGGCTGAAGATGCTGGACCAGGAGGAGCATGGTGGCTTTGAGTTTGTGTGCTGCTTGTACTCATGTGTTGATCCCATAGGCGCTTGTGATGTGAGATCATGTGCCTTCGCAAAGCAGTTGTACCAAGGTGGGTGTTGGACTTCCCACGACTCAGTTTCTTTTGGCACAGGTTGCAAATGGCATTGCTTTTATCAGAGGCAGACACACAAAAAATGCCACACTGCTGAGCTTTGCAATGACGGCATTCTAGTGGTGGCAACAGCATGCGTTGACTGGCGTGCTGTCTGGCTGACCCCAGGTGCCGATACATGCTGTCTGACTGTGCCACTAACTCCTTGCGACGACCTCCCCTGCTTCCAACTCGTCTCCTCATTCTCTCTGTCTCCCTTCAGAACTTTCCCCTCTTCTTCTCTTCGAGCAGGCACCCACGTGGCATCCGTGGACACATCGTCATCATCAACCGCTTCACTTGTATCTGACACCTCAGCAAAGGAAGCAGCAGCGGGTACAACATCATCATCATCATCATCATCACACTGTACGTCCATGTGTGTAATCCTGCCTGACTGAGACATATCCCCGTAATCTACATCATCTGGCAATAATGGTTGCGCATCACTAATTGCATCCAACTGATGTGTAAATAACTCCTCTGACGGATCAAGTGAAGCGGCTGTGGTGGCTGTGGTGGTAGTGGTGGTGGTGGCGACGGGCGGGTGCGTGGTAACTTTGAGAGCAGGTGACCGAAGCTGAGCTGGAGGAGGATGGTGCGCCAAGGTTCTTAGCGGAAGCTGTTGAAGATTGGGTGTCCTGTCTAAGCCAGTCAACTACGTCCTCTGAATTTTTCGGGTTCAGGGTACGTGGCCTCTGAAAACTGGGCATTATTCCAGGGACAGTGGAAATCACAGCACCACGACCACGACGGCTCCCTGCGGGGTGGCCTGCCTCTGCCTGTCATTTTTTTAGATAAGTGGTACTACGCTGCAGCTAGGTACTGTGCCACCCGGTATGAGTGGTTGGCACTGGCAGTGGGCACACTACAGTCAGTGGAAGCGGGCCTGACACACACTGGCAGCAGGCAAGCAACTGAATTTAGACTACTGTCTAAAAATTAAATGCCTTATTTATCGGCAAGCTACTGTGCCACCCGGTATCAGTGGTTGGCACTGGCAGTGGGCACACTACAGTCAGTGGAAGCGGGCCTGACACACACTGGCAGCAGGCAAGCAACTGAATTTAGACTACTGTCTAAAAATTAAATGCCTTATTTATCGGCAAGCTACTGTGCCACCCGGTATCAGTGGTTGGCACTGGCAGTGGGCACACTACAGTCAGTGGAAGAGGGCCTGACACACACTGGCAGCAGGCAAGCAACTGAATTTAGACTACTGTCTAAAAATTAAATGCCTTATTTATCGGCAAGCTACTGTGCCACCCGGTATCAGTGGTTGGCACTGGCAGTGGGCACACTACAGTCAGTGGAAGAGGGCCTGACACACACTGGCAGCAGGCAAGCAACTGAATTTAGACTACTGTCTAAAAATTAAATGCCTTATTTATCGGCAAGCTACTGTGCCACCCGGTATCAGTGGTTGGCACTGGCAGTGGGCACACTACAGTCAGTGGAAGAGGGCCTGACACACACTGGCAGCAGGCAAGCAACTGAATTTAGACTACTGTCTAAAAATTAAATGCCTTATTTATCGGCAAGCTACTGTGCCACCCGGTATCAGTGGTTGGCACTGGCAGTGGGCACACTACAGTCAGTGGAAGTGGGCCTGACACACACTAGCAGCAGGCAAGCAACTGAAATTACACTAAAGTGTAAAAATTAAATGCCTTTTTTGATGCAAAGTACTGTGCCACACGGGATGACAGGGGTGGGCACTGGCAGTGGGCACACTACAGTCAGTTGAAGTCGGCCTGACACACACTAGCAGCAGGCAAGCAGCTGAAATTACACTAAAGTGTAAAAATTAAATGCCTTTTTATGCAAAGTCCTGTGCCAGCCGGTATGAGTGGTGGGCACTGGCAGTGGGCACACTACAGTCAGTGGAAGTCAGCCTGACACACACTGGCAGGCAACTAACCTTAGATTAAAGTGTAAAAATTAAGTGCCTTTTTTTGATGCAAAGTCCTGTGCCACACGGGATGACAGGGGTGGGCACTGGCAGTGGGCACACTACAGTCAGTTGAAGTCGGCCTGACACACACTAGCAGCAGGCAAGCAGCTGAAATTACACTAAAGTGTAAAAATTAAATGCCTTTTTATGCAAAGTCCTGTGCCAGCCGGTATGAGTGGTGGGCACTGGCAGTGGGCACACTACAGTCAGTGGAAGTCAGCCTGACACACACTGGCAGGCAACTAACCTTAGATTAAAGTGTAAAAATTAAATGCCTTTTTTGATGCAAAGTCCTGTGCCACACGGAATGACAGGGGTGGGCACTGGCAGTGGGCACACTACAGTCTGTGGGCCTGCAGCTCCTCACACACAGGCAGGCCAGGCAACTGCAATATGTATATAAAGGAAAAAAAAAAGCAGACTAATGTTGCAGCCCTAAAAGGGCTTTTGGGGTGCTGTCAGGACGCTGTCCTTACAGCAGAGATCAGATGAGTCTTTCAGGACTGGAGTGGACACTGAATTCACTAGCCTAGCTATCGATTTCCCAATTAAATCAGCAGCAAGTACACTCTCCCTCCTCTCACTAAGACTGCAGCTTCAGAATGAATCTAAAATGGATGCTGTGCAGGAGGTGGGAGGGTCTGGGAGGGAGGGTATGCTGCTGATTGGCTGGAATGTGTCTGCTGACTGTGAGGTACAGGGTCAAAGTTTGCTCAATGATGATGTATAGGGGGCGGACCGAACATCGCATGTGTTCGCCCGTTGAGGCGAACGCGAACAAGCTATGTTCGCCGGGAACTGTTCGCCGGCGGATAGTTCGGGCCATCTCTAGTTACAACATGTTGCTGAAATGCTGCTTCCTGCTAAGATGGTCCAGTTCTGCTGGTGGTGCAGGTTGTTGTGGCGTGATGACAAAGCTTTTCCACATTTTGCCAATGATAAACCTGCCTTCTGAGGTGTTGGTGGTGACCCAGCTGCATTGGCAAATTCTTCCTCCTCCTCCTCTGCCTTCACCTTGTGCTTCCACTGAGTCCACGGTGTCAGGTGTAAATGCCATCAGCAGCGTGTCTACTAGCGGGCTCATCTTCCTATCACACTCCAGTGAGGGAATTAAGGACGGCACATTGTCCTTGTAACGGGGATGCAGCAGGGTGGCCACCCAGTAAGCAGCACAAGTTAGAATGTGGCAGTAACTGGGCGGTCATTGCGCAGGCACTGCAGCATGTTGTCGCTCATGTCTGCCAGGCTTCCCAGAGACAAGGACAAGCTATCCTCTGTGAGGGAGGTATATCGTCTGTGTCCTCTGTATCCACCAGCGTTCCTTCTACTCCTCCTCATCCTCCAGAACTGTGCCCTGGCTGGACAATTTTGTTCCAGGCTAGGGCCTATGTTGGTGCAGGAACCCATCCTCCAAGCCACTTGTAATTGGCTGGCCTTAAGTTAATATAGTTTTGTTTGTTTGTATGGTTAGTTTAGCTGCATTATAGTTATTTTAATATGTTTTTAAGTAAATTTGTAAATAGTTTGTTAATGGTTTTAATGGGGGGGGGGGGGTTTGTGTGTGTTCGATTAACTGAATTGATTTTCACTGTCTGGTGTTTAGGAATTTCTGCACCCCAAATTCAGCACATGTGGCAGGCAGGGAAAGTGCGTCAAACCGGCTAGGCCCAGACCTGCTATTACATTTTGCCCCTTTAGCGCACAACACCAGGCTCAATGGCACCAACCAATCAACTGTCTGTTGTTCCACACCTGTCCACAGCTCCTGCACGTTATGGTTTTTTTCCCACAAACACACAAGTTTTAAAACAGACTGCTGTCATTTCCCCTGGCTGTGCTGCTGTGGGTGGTGATGGTGTTACACTGAGTGGATGAGGGGGTGGTAGAGGAGGAGGAGGAAGCAGAGTAGGAGGAAGAGGAGGAGCAAAAATGCTATTCGTCTCTGGGCCACCCGCTACATTTACCCACTGTGTTGTTGGTTATGTGGAAGTTGCCATAGATAGCGTTGCGCAGTGCACACCTGATTTTGTCCGCCGCTTGGTTGTGCAGGGAAGGGATGGCTCACCTGCAAAAGTAGCGGCGGCTGGGATACATGTACTGTGGCACAGCCACCGCCATAAGGTTTTTAAAACTGTCAACCAGACAGAATGACAACATTTCAAAGGACCAGGAAGTTTGAAATAAGGCATTCATTCCTCTTTCTATTTCTTTTTCTCTTCAGTGTTTGGGAGATGGAAAGCTGATAACTGAACACTTTCATGGGATTTGGTGGAGATGCTTGGTGACGATGACAGATGTGGTGGCTTTGCTGCCACATACTCTGTTTGCTGTGTGACAGGTGCCACTGTGACTCAGTTGGGCTCAAGTTTAGAAAGTTTATTTATTATTTTTCTCTATTTTATGTTATTTTAAGTAATTTCCCTATCCACATTTGTTTGCAGGGGATTTACCTACATTTTGCTGCCTTTTGCAGCCCTCTAGCCCTTTCCTGGGCTATTTTACAGCCTTTTTAGTGCCCAAAAGTTCAGGTCCCCATTGGCTTCAATGGGGTTCGGGGTGAAGTTCGGGTCGAGTTCGGATCCCGAACCTGAACATTTTCTGGAAACTGAACCCGAACATCCAGGTGTTCGCTCAACTCTAGTGGGGATACCTTATAAAATATAGAAACTTGCACAGACTTTAAACAATGACTATATTAGTAGGTGCCAAATAGTCATCTTACAAACACATTGGCAACAGTAACCAGAAAGGCATGTTTCCATGGGGGCAAATTAATTAATGGTTGGCAGTGTGGGGGCAAATTAGTTAATAGATGGCATTTTGGGAGTAAATTAATGGATGGCAGTTGTGGGGGGAAATTAATGGATGCCAGTGTGGGGGCAAATTAATGGATGGCAGTGTGGTGGCAAATTATTTAATGCATGGCAATGGCAGTGTGGGGAAAATTACTGTATGCGGGCAGTGTGGGGGAAATTACTATATGGAGCAGTGTGGGGGAAATTACTGTATGGGGGCAGTGCGGGGGAAATTACTGTATGGGGGCAGTGCGGGGGAAATTTCTGTATGGGGGTAGTGTGGGGGAAATTACTACATGGGGCAGTGTGGGGGTAATTACTATATGGGGCAGTGTGAGGGAAATTACTATATCGGGGCAGGGGCGTACATTGTCAGGCATTTTCATGACTATATGTGATATCTGATGATAATATGGTCAAAATGGATGTTCATTTCCTTTAAGAGATAGACTGAACCAGAGTTTTGCTATACCACTAAAGCAGGCCAAGATAGGGTTATGCAGAGGTTAGTCTGTATAAAAGTTTGTACTGAATACAAAGTATATTGTTTTAAAAAGTTAGTGCCAACAGATGTGGGCTTATCTTAAAGAGTATAATGGGTCTCACATACACTGTCTGGAAGACACGAACATGCAATAACAAAGTGTGGTCCTTTCTTAAGTACCGGGGTCAAGAGAGGTTATTGAGTGTCATTCCAGATAGTCAATTGTGTAACGTTTATATTCTTTATGTGATTGCATATAGTTTTAGTATATTTTAACCAATGATACCTATGTTTGTATACTCATATCTAGTTATTGATAACGTATCATTATATCCATTTGTGTATTATATATATTATGCCATGTATATATCAATGAGTGCATATTATATAGAAGCATAAGTTAGTTTTGCTAAAAGGTAAAACAATTGAAGAGCTCAGTTATCTTAGACGGCAATTAATCAGTCATTTGGATGGCTAAGATGCACAAACTGGTTAAGCTCTAATTGCATTCGTATCTGCCCCATAAATTCAAGGATTAGGAAAACTTCTAATACCGCCAGTCAGTCTAAGCGAAGTGTCAGAATCTACACTCTATTGGTTAGTATAATGATCAAAGGTTAAAAAGGTCATGTGAACAGATTAGATCTGTACACATCTGGCTTTCCTAAACATTTAAATTCTAAAAACATCATAGATGATACAATAGTGCCATCAAGTGATAGATGGACAGAAGTTTCTTTAAAAAAATGCCAATTAAATGACTTAATTACCATACATTAACACCCACCTTATCCGATTGGAAATCCCTAATCCAAGAGGGGAGGGACATTAGATAAGAATTTGAATATCTGATGCAGTTTTGGGACACTTGAGAACACTTCAGAAAACTTCAAGAAAACTTGAGAAACTTCACAGATCATCACTACTACTTCCAGTCCTAAGAGAAAGCTCCCTCCACCTAAGGAATTCCTCCAGGAAAACACCCGAGACTCACAAAGAAACCGGAGATCTAAATCTTGGAAAGTTGGGTCCCTTCTAAAAGCTCTTTATCCCAAAGCCAGGGGTAACGTATAATTTATTTTATTTGCAGTAATTATAAATCGCTCTAATTGGCATATAGCTAAGACCCCATTTTGAGTGGGTCAATAGTATTAAAATAGTAATTTTATGGGAAATTTTAATGAACGTGCACATCATTAAAATTCCTATAAGATTTCTATCAGAGTGAGATCTCTGATCGGATTTTATTATCCGTAGTTAGGCCAATAGGCGTATTTATAAGGTATTTTAACTGCCATATTCTTTGATTGAGCATAAGGGACTTTCCACAGATTCATTTCTATTGTTTCTTTGTTATATTATAAGGTTTTAATTACCAGTACACTGATTTGTATTAATTTGCTGAAGAATAACGTTATATTGTGGTTTTAGTAAATTAAGTGAGTCTGGTGTAAATGGTGGAGCACCATATCTTGCTATTATTTCCAAACTTTCGTTGTATTAATTTGTATGCCATTTTCATATATTTATCTGTAATAAATTATATTTTATATAATTAATTGCACCGTTTCATTAGCTGCACAAATTGACTTTAGATCTCATCAATAAAAGAACTGGCGTTTATATGTCCGCCGATTAATTTTTTCATAATTTTTCATTTTTCATATTTCATAAAATTATAAAATCATAATTTTTATGATTTCATATTTTATATGAAATAAATATCCGACAACATAGTAATCATGGGGCCCCATAGCGAAACTCAGAATTGGGGCCCCCCTAAAGGGTTAAAATGGCAGAACTGAAGCTGATTTACACCTGACAGTTTCAGCAATATAGCTGACACCAAAAGGCGATCACTTTGCTGCACATCAACATAGCAGAGCAGGAAACGGTTAAAAAAAAACTGTTGTAAAGTAGAACTGGCTTAGTTGCCCATGGTAACCAATCAGATTCCTCCTTTCATTTTCCAAAGGATCTGTCCAAAATGAAAGGTGGAATCTGATCGGTTGCTATGGGCAACTAAGTCAGTTCTACTTTACACCAGTTTCAATATATATATTTAGAGAGAGCTCTCTTTCTCTCTATATATATATATCCATCTATAAAAATATATTTAGAGGGTTCAGTCTCTGTCTCATTGCCCTATTACGAATAGTCTATTTCTAATAGGGCAATGAGGGGCAAAGACTGAATTCCCTGAATTTCAATCATATCTGTGAGTGGTAGGAAGCATATGGAGGCTGCTGTGTAGTCAGTAAGCAGTGTGTGTGTGTGTGTGTGTATGTATGTATGTATGTATATATATACATACACACAGTATACAAACACACAGCAGCACTCCTACTAACCCTGTCCCTGCTACACATACTGTATATGACACCCCTAGCCTCAGCCAGCAGACACCTATGATTATTGTAGTGACTAGTGAGCTCACTATCTGCTGGCTCTGTACCAGCTCAGTTTGGTCTCTTCAAGAGTTAATCCCTACCTCTGCAGGTCGGGAGGTGGTCAGAGCAGTGAAGCTCTGCTGAAGTTGCTGGTATCGGAGCAGACAGTGAAGACAGGAGGACGTCAGGTCATTGTGTGTTGGTCAGTAAGCAGAGCAGGGAACACAGCCTCTCCCTGCTTACTGACCAGCTCAGTATCTTGGGCAGATGGCAGCAGTGTATCGGGGGCAGTGTGAGGGAAATTACTATATCGGGGACAGTGTGAGGGAAATTACTATATGGGGCAGTGTGGGGAAAATTACTGTGTGGGGCAGTGTGGGGAAAATTACTATATGGGGACAGTGTGGGGGAAATTACTATATTGGGGCAGTGTGGGGGAAATTACTATATTGGGGCAGTGTGGGGGAAATTACTGTGTGGGGGCAGTGTGGGGGGAATTACTATATGGGGGCAGTGTGGGGGGAATTACTATATGGGGGCAGTGTGTGGGAAATTACTGTGTGGAGGAAGTGTGTGGGAAATTACTATATGGGGGCAGTGTGGGGTAATTACTATATGGGGCAGTGTGGAGGAAATTACTGTGTGGGGGCAGTGTGGGGTAAATTACAATATGGGGGCAGTGTGAGGGAAATAACTATATGGAGGCAGTGTGGGGGAAATTACTGTGTGGGGCAGTGTGAGGGAAATTACTATATGGGGGCAGTGTAGTGGAAATTACTATATGGGGGCAGTGTGGGGGAAATAACTGTGTGGGGGCAGTGTGGGGGGAATTGCTATATGGGGGCAGTGTGTGGGAAATTACTGTGTGTGGGAAATTACTATATGTGGGCAGTGTGGGGGTAATTACTATATGGGTCAGTGTGATGGAAATTACTATATCGGGGACAGTGTGAGGGAAATTACTATATGGGGGCAGTGTGGAGGAAATTACTGTGTGGGGGCAGTGTGGGGTAAATTACTATATGGAGGCAGTGTGAGGGAAATTGCTATATGGGGCAGTGTGAAGGGAAATTACTATATGGGGGCAGTGTGAAGGGAAATTACTGTATGGGGGTTGTGTGGGGGAAATTACTGTATGGGGGCAGTGTAGGGGAAATTACTATATGGGGGCACTGTGGGGGAAATTACTATATGGGGTCAGTGTGGGGGGAATTACTATATGGGGGCAGTGTTAGGGAAATTACTATATGGGGCAGTGTGAAGGGAAATTACTATATGGGGGCAGTGTGAAGGGAAATTACTGTATGGGAGTTGTGTGGGGGAAATTACTGTATGTATTTCTCCTCTGGAAAATGAAAGGTAGAATCTGATTGGTTGCTATGGGCAACTAAGCCAGTTCTACTTTACACCAGTTTGATAAATGACCCCAATTATGAGAAAACTGACGTGTCTGTGTAACAAACTTTGTAGAGATGAGATGCAGCTGAAATAATTTGTCATGGCGGTCTGGGTCAAACGGAGGAGAAGAGGAAAGAGAAGATCTACATGACAGGAGAAGTCCCTGGATGTAACAGGTATGTTGTGGTGTATTCCCCTATATGTAGAGCTGGCTGACTACTGTGACCTGTGTCTCATCTCCTCCAAGTCTTTATCATAATCATATGTATTTTAAATTTGGCAACTAAAATTTTAATTTGTCACCTGCAGTCGTATGTAACAGCCCAGATAACAGTAATAACTTTCTGTGTGCAGATAATGTTGTACATATTATGTGCAGTCCTATGTAACACCCCACATAACACAATAATTTACTGTGTTATGTGGGGTGTTACATAGGACCGCAGGTAACATCTATGACATCTGTACTCAGAGAGTTATGAGATGGTGGGGGTCCGACTCCTGGCACCCCCGCCAATCCGCTGTTTGAGGAGACCGCGATCTCCCAGTGAGTGCCGCAGCCTCTTTGCTCCTTACCAAGCTCAGCACTGTCCATTTGATGGCACTGTGCTTGGTTTTGCAGCTCAGCCCAAATCACTCAGATGGGACAGAGCTGCAGCTAGACCATGTGAACGATGAACGGCCTAGGAAGAGACTGTGGCGCTCACAAGGCACCGCAGCCTCTTCATACAGAAAAAAATACTTAAAATGGAGGGAGGGGCCCGAGTTGGGTAGACAGCCCCGGGCCTATCATGTACTTAATCCGCCTCTGGGTACCTCTACCTATTCCCTTTTTCAATCCCAATGGATTGATTCTATATAACAGACAAACCGCTCTGTTGGTCCCTTATATAGAAATATAACCCTACATTAAAAAAAATGTAACACTTCTCAAAGGAACTCATCTCAATTGAATTTAACCTGTTGGGGACACATGATGTATTGGTACATCATGGTGTCCTGGTACTTAAGTACACATGATGTACCGGTACGTCATGTGTACTATCGATCAATGCTGCTCTCAGCCGGCGGTGATCGGAACAAGGTACCTGCTGAAATTATTCAGCAGGTACCTTGTTACAATGCCTAGGGGGGGTCCTGTGAACCCCCCCCCCCAGTATAGGCGTTCGCTGCAAACCACAGGTCAATTCAATTCATCCCCCGCCTGCCTCCTCTCTAATGTTTCCCTGGTGGCCGAGTGGAATAGCAGAGTGTCAGCACATTGCCACTCTGCTATAAACTGCTGACATCTGTGCTGGTGCAGATGTCAGCCATCTAACCCCTTCACCCCTTCTATGCCATAGTCCATACTGATGGCTGTATGGAAGGGGTTAACAGGGAGGGAGCTCCCTCAATCTCCCATCGCTGCTGTGCCCCCGATTCTTGATAGGAGCACAGAGGGAGGGGGCTTCCCTCCCTCCCCATCACCCGCTGCTCTGTTCTGGCAGCAGGTGGTGGTCACCATGGCAACAGGACCCCTTCAAAGGCATCCTGCTTGCCATGGTGATGGTAAGTCTGATCTGACTTCTGCTAAAGGTAGAAGTCTGATTAGACTAAGTGTAAATTAAAAAATACAGTACAATACACTATTTAGTGTACTGTACTGTATTATACAGACATCAGACCCACTGAATCTTCAAGAACCAAGTGGGTCTGAGTAAAAAAAAAAAGTGAAAAAAGTAACAAAACAACAACACATGTCACTGAATAAAAAATAAATAAAAAAATGCACTACACATATTAGGTATCGCCACGTCTGTAAAAACCTGCTCTATAAAAAAATATTACATGACCTAACCCTAAAGTAAATACCGTAAAAAAAACAAAAAGATGGTGTAAAAAAAGGCTTTTTTTGTCACCTCACATCACAAAAAAGTGTAATACCAAGTGATCAAAATAGGACAATCGCCCAAAAAAAAATAAAAAAAATATGGCTCTCAGAATATGGAGACACAAAAATATTTTTTTTTCCTAAAATGCTGTTATTGTGTTAAAGTAAAATAAATAAAAAAAGTATACATATTTGGTATTGTCGCGTCTGTAAAAACCTGCTCTATAAAAGTATCACATGATCTAACCCCTCAGGTAAATACCGTAAAAAAATGAAATAAAAACATTTTTGTCAACTCACATCACAAAAACTGTAATAGCAAGCAATCAAATAGATACATTTGTATATGTACCCAAAGATAGTGCCAATCAAACCGTTATCTTAAAAAATTATACCCCACATAGGACAATTCACCTGCAAAAATAAAAAAAATATGGCTCTCAGACTATGGAGACATTAAAACGTGATTTTTTTTTTGTTTAAAAAATGATATTATTGTGTAAAACTTAAATAAATAAATAAAAAGTATACATATTAGGTATCGCTACGTCTGTAACAACCTGCTCTAAAAAATAACACATGACCTAACCCCTCAGGTGAAAACAGCAAAAAAAAAATAATATATAAATACTGTGTCAAAAGCAATTTTTGGCACCTTACATCACAAAAAGTGTAATAGCAAGCAACCAAAATGTCATATGCACCCTAAGATAGTGCCAATCAAACCGTCATCTCATCCCGCAAAAAATGAGCCCCTACATAAGACAGTCGCCCAAAAAATAAAATAAAAAAATATGGCTTTCAGAATGTGGAGACAATAAAAAATCATTTTTTCAAAAATGCTTTGTAATGAAAAACTGAAATAAAAAAACACAAAAAGTGGCAGAACTAGCACCACAGAAATAGCACACGATCTAACCTGTCAGATCAACGATGTAAATATCAAAAAATAAAAATGGTCCCAAAACAGCTTTTTTTTTGCAAATTTTCCATTTTAATCCATTTTTCCAGTAACAAAGTAAGGGTTAACAGCCAAACAAAACTCAATATTTATTGCCCTGATTGTGTAGTTTGCAGAAACACCCCATATGTGGTCGTAAACTGCTGTATGGCCAAACGGCAGGGCATAGAAGGAAGGGAATGCCATATGGTTTTTGGAAGGCAGATTGTGCCTGACTGTTTTTTTGACACTATGTTCCCTTTGAAGCCCCTCCGATGCACCCCTAGAGTAGAAACTCAAAAATATTGACTCCATCTAAGAAACTACACCCCTCAAGGTTTTCAAAACTGATTTTACAAACTTTGGTAACCCTTTAGATGTTCCACAAGAGTTATTGGCAAATGGAGATGAAATTTCTGAATTTCTATTTTTTGTTTCCTTGCCTCAGAAAAAGTGTAATATAGAGCAACCAAAAATCATATTTACCCTAAGATAGTACAAACAAAACTGCCACCTTATCCCGTAGTTTCCAAAATGTTGTCACATTTTTGAAGTTTCTACTGTAGGGGTGCATCAGGGGGGCTTTGAATGAGACATCGTGTCTAAAAACCAGTCCAGCAAAATCTGCCTTCCTAAAACCATATGGCGTTCCTTTTCTTCTGAGCCCTGCCGTTTGGCCATACAGCAGTTTAAGACCACATATGGGGTGTTTCTGCAAACTACAGAATCAGGGCAATAAATATTGAGTTTTGTTTGGCTGTTAACCCTTGCGTTGTTACTGTAAAAAATGGGTTAAAATGGAAAGTTTGCCAAAAAATCGAAAATTTGAGATTTTATCTCCATTTGCCATTAACTCTTGTGGAACACCTAAAGCGTTAACGATGTTTGTAAAATCAGTTTTGAATACCTTAAGGGGTGTACTTTCTTAGATGCAGTCAGTTTTTTGGGAGTTTCTACTCTAGAGGTACATCAGGGGGACTTCAAATGGGACATGGTGTCTGAAAATCAGTCTGGCAAAATCTGCCTTCCAAAAACCATATGGCGCTCCTTTCGCTCTACGCCCTGCCATGTGCCTGTACAGTAGTTTACAACCACATATAGGGTATTTCTATAAACTACAGAATCAGGGCAATAAATATTGAATTTTATTTGGCTGCTAACCCTTGCTTGGTTACTTGAAAAAATTGATTGAAATGGAAGATTTGACAAAAAGAAATTTTATCTCCATTTGCCATGAACTCTTGTGGAACAACTAAAAGGTTAAAAACATTTGTAAAATCAGTTTTGAATACCTTGAGGGGTCTAGTTTCTAGGATGGGGTCATTTTTTGGGAGGGTTCTATTATGTAATCCTCACAAAGTGACCTCAGACCTGAACTGGTCCCTAAAAAGTGGGTTTTTGAAAATGTCTGAAAATGTTCATGATTTGCTTCTAAACTTCTAATCCTTGTAACATCCCCAAAAAGTATGAAGTAGACATATGGGAAATGTAAATTAATAACTTTTTTGGTGGTATTACTATGTATTTTAGAAGTAGAGGAATTGAAACTTGGACATTTACACATTTTTCAAAATTTTTTGAAAATTTGGTATTTTTTATAAATAAAAATTAATTTTTTGGGACTCCATTTTACCAGTGTCATGAAGTACAATATTTGACGAAAAAAAACTATCTCAAAATAGCCTGGATAACTAAAAGTATTTTAAAGTTATTCACACATAAAGTGACACTGGTCAGATTTGCAAAAAAATGGCCTAGTCCTTAGGGTGAAAATGAGCCCGGTTCCTAAGGGGTTAAGGCCTTGGCTGCATCCAAAGAAAAAATATCATATTATCAAGCTCTAAATGTATGATATGGTATAGTTTCTTTATGCTGTCTGCCATAGATCTCTCACTTATAAATGTTGCCTGAACTTTAAATATTAAATTATAGATATATAATTATACATTGGCACATGAGAAGGTGATCCACATGCTCCAGGTTTCAAGGGCTCCATGGTGCAGTGTGTCCTAGTTTCTAAGAGGGAGGGCTCCTACTCCACAAGTAATATGTAGTTAAAATTCTGTAGCCATTGACATATTGTAGCAGAATATGGCTGGCTCCACTTCAGCGGGATTACCAACTTTGTTGCTGAGGCAAGAGCATAAAACAATCTCTTCTCAGTCTACAACACATCATTTAAACATAAGTTAAGAAGAAGCATTATTGTGATAAGTAGAGTTGAGCGAACACCTGGATGTTCGGGTTCGAGAAGTTCGGCCAAACTTCCCGAAAATGTTCGGGTTCGGGATCCGAACCCGACCCGAACTTCACCCCGAACCAGAACCCCATTGAAGTCAATGGGGACCCAAACTTTTGGGCACTAAAAAGACTATAAAATAGTCTAGGACAGGGCTAGAGGGCTGCAAAATGCAGCAAAATGTAGTTAAATGCCCTGCAAACAAATGTGGATAGGAAAATGAATTAAAATAAAATAAATAAAAATTAACCAATATCAATTGGAGAGAGGTACCATAGCAAAGAATCAGGCTTCAAGTCACCCACCAATGGAGAAGGCCACTTTCTGTTATTTCGGCCCCAGCACCCAGACAGAGGAGAGAGGTCCCATAGCATAAAATCAGGCTTCATATCACCCACAACTGGAGAAGGCCACTTTCAGTTATTTAGGCCCCAGCACCCAGACAGAGGAGAGAGGTCCCACAGCAAGGAATAAGGCGTCATATCACACACCACTGGAGAAGGCCACTTTCAGTTATTTAGGCCCCAGCACCCAGACAGAGGAGAGAGGTCCCACAGCAAGGAATCATGCGTCATATCACCCCCCACTGGAGAAGGCCACTTTCAGTTATTTCCGTCCCAGCACCCAGACAGAGGAGAGAGGTCCCACAGCAAGGAATAAGGAGTTATATGACCCACCACTGGAGAAGGCCACTTTAAGTTATTTAGACCCCAGCACCCAGACAGAGGAGAGAGGTCCCACAGCAAGGAATCATGCGTCATATCACCCCCCACTGGAGAAGGCCACTTTCAGTTATTTAGGCCCTGGCGCCCAGATTGAGGAGAGGTTCATTCAACTTTGGGTTGCACCGCAAAATCATGGTAAAGTTAAAAAAATGAGGATTCAATAAAGAAGTGCACCGGAGTACAAGAATACATGGTTGAGGGGGAGGCAGTTATAAATGTCTATTCTGCACAAGGGAGGGACAGGTCCTGTGGGATCCATGCCTGGTTCATTTCTATGAACGTCAGCTTGTCCACGTTGGCTGTGGACAGGCGGCTGCGTTTGTCAGTAATGACGCCCCCTGCCAAGCTGAATACACGTTCAGACAAAACGCTGGCCGCCGGGCAGGCCAGCACCTCCAAGGCATAAAATGCTAACTCTGGCCACGTGGACAGTTTGGAGACCCAGAAGTTGAATGGGGCCGAACCATCAGTCAGTACGTGGAGGGGTGTGCAGACGTACTGTTCAACCATGTTAATGAAATGCTGTCTCCTGCTAACACGTTCCGTATCAGGTGGTGATGCAGTTAGCTGTGGCGTGTAGACAAAACTTTTCCACATTTCTGCCATGCTAGCCCTGCCCTCAGAGGAGCTGGCCGTGACACAGCTGCGTTGGCGACCTCTTGCTCTTCCTCTGCCTTCGCCTTGTGCTTCCACCTGTTCCCTTGTGACATTTGGGAATGCTCTCAGGAGCGCGCCTACCAGCATGCACTTGTACTCGCGCATCTTCCAATCACGCTCCAGTGCAGGAAGTAAGGTGGGCACATTGTCTTTGTACCGGGGATCCAGCAGGGTGGCAACCCAGTAGTCCGCACACGTTAAAATGTGGGCAACTCTGCTGTCGTTGCACAGGCACTGCAGCATATAGTCGCTCATGTGTGCCAAGCTCCCCAGAGGTAAGGACAAGCTGTCCTCTGTGGGAGGCATATCGTCATCGTCCTCTGTATGCCCCCAGCCGTGCACCAGTGATGGGCCTGAGCTGTGTCGGGTGCCACCCCGCTGTGAACCTGCTTCATCCTCATCCTCCTCCACCTACTCCTCATCCTCTAGTAGTGGGCCTTGGCTGGCCACATTTGTACCTGGCCTCTGCTGTTGCAAAAAACCTCCCTCTGAGGCACTTCTAACAGACTGGCCTGAAAGTGCTAAAAATGACCCCTCATCCTCCTCCTGGGCCACCTCCTCTTCCATCATTGCCCTAAGCGTTTTCTCAAGGAGATATAGAAGTGGTATTGTAACGCTGATAACGGCGTCATCGCCACTGGCCATGTTGGTGGAGTACTCGAAACAGCGCAACAGGGCACACAGGTCTCGCATGGAGGCCCAATCATGAGGAGTCATATCACCCACCACTGGAGAATGCCACTTCTAGTTATTTAGGCCCCAGCACCCAGACAGAGGAGAGAGGTCCCACAGTAATTGGTGATGATGTGGTGCTGTTCCGCAGTGCGACTGACGCGTTCGTGCTGCAGCTGAAACTCCACTATGGCCGGCTGCTGCTCGCACAGTCTCTCCAGCATGTGCAAGGTGGAGTTTCACCTAGTGGGCACGTCGCATATGAGGCGGTGAGCGGGAAGGCCGAAGTTCCGCTGTAGCGCAGACAGGCGAGCAGCGGCAGGATGTGAACGCCGGAAGCGCGCACAGACGGCCCACACTTTATGCAGCAGCTCTGACTTGTCGGGGTAGTTGTGAATGAACTTCTGCACCACCAAATTCAGCACATGCGCCAGGCAAGGGATGTGCGTCATACTGGTTAGTCCGAGAGCTGCAATGAGATTACGCCCATTATCGCACACCACCAGGCCCGTCTTGAGGCCCACCGGCAGAAACGACTCGTCGGTCTGTTGGTCAATACCCCACCACAACTCCTGCACGGTGTGGGGCCTGTCCCTCAAACATATGAGTTTCAGAATGGCCTGCTGACGTTTACCCCGGGCTGTGCTGAAGTTGGTGGTGAAGGTGTGTGGCTGACTGGATGAGCTGGTGGACGCAGAGGAGGAGGAAGCCAAGTAGGAGGAGGAGGCTACAGGAGGCAAAGAATGATGCCCTGTGATCCTTGGCGGCAGAAGGACGTGCGCCAAGGAACTCTCCGCATGGGGCCCAGCCGCCACTATATTTACCCAGTGTGTAGTTAGGGAGATATAGCGTTCCTGGTCGTGCTTACTGGTCCACATATCTGTGGTTAGGTGGACCTTGCCACAGATGGCGTTGCGCAGTGCACACTTGATTTTATCGGATACTTGGTTGTGCAGGGAAGGCACGGCTGTCTTGGAGAAGTAGTGGCGGCTGGGAACAACATACTGTGGGACAGCCATGGCCTTCAGCTGTTTAAAACTGTATGTGTCCACCAGCCTGAATGACAGCATTTCAAAGGCCAGTAGTTTAGAAATGCTGGCATTCAGGCCCACGGCTCGAGGGTGGCTAGGTGGGAATTTACGCTTTCTCTCCAAGGTTTGTGAGATGGAGAGCTGAACGCTGCCGTGTGACATGGTGGAGATGCTTGGTGACGCAGGTGGTGGTGTCAGTGGCACATCCTCTGTTTGGTGGGCCGCAGGTGCCAACATTCCTCCCAGGGTGGAGGAAGAGGCCGAGGCAGCGGCAGAAGAGGGAGCAGGGGGAGCCTGAGTGAGTTCCTTGTTTTTAAGGTGTTTACTCCACTGAAGTTCATGCTTTGCATGTAGATGCCTGGTCATGCAGGTTGTGCTAAGGTTCAGAACGCTAATGCCTCGCATCAAGCTCTGATGGCACAGCGTGCAAACCACTCGGGTCTTGTCGTCAGCACATTGTTTAAAGAAGTGCCATGCCAGGGAACTCCTTGAAGCCGCCTTTGGTGAACTCTCTTGGCGGCTTCTGTTCTGCTTTTGCCCCCTGCTCCCTCTTTTGCTACGCTGTTGGCTCGGTCTCACCACTGCCTCTTCCTCTGAACTATGAAAGTCAGTGGCACAACCTTCATTCCATGTGGGGTCTAGGACCTCATCGTCCCCTGCATCGTCTTCCACACAGTCCTCCTCCCTGACCCCCTGTTCTGTCTGCACACTGCAAAAAGACGCAGCAGTTGGCACCTGTGTTTCGTCATCATCAGAGACGTGCAGACTCTGATGAGGTGGTATTCCCATGTCCTCATCATCAGGAAACATCAGTGGTTGTGCATCAGTGTATTCTATGTCTTCCACCACTGGGGAAGGGTAGGTGGATTCCCTTGGGAAACCCTGCCAGCAGAGTCTTCAAACAGCATAAGAGACTGCTGCATAACTTGAGGCTCAGACAGTTTCCCTGATATGCATGGGGGTGATGTGACAGACTGATGGGCTTGGTTTTCAGGCGCCACCTGTGCGCTTTCTGCAGAAGACTGAGTGGGAGATAATGTTGTGAACGTGCTGGATCCACTGTCAGCCACCCAATTGACTAGCGCTTGTACCTGCTCAGGCCGTACCATCCTTAGAACGACATTGGGCCCCACCAAATATCACTGTAAATACTGGCGGGTACTGGAGCCTGAGGTAGTTGGTTCACTAGGACACGTGGCTGTGGCAGAATGGCCACGTACTCTCCCAGCACCAGAGGGTCCACTAACACCACCACGACAGTGTTCGCGTACCTTACTAGATGTTTTCCTCATTGTTACCCAAGCACCACAATAAGAAAAAAAATATTTGGCCCAATGTATTGATTTCAAATTCAGGCCTTATTTTACAGGTACCTTACGCTATGTGCCTATTTAATTATGTACCGTATTACACTAATCCAGGCACAGCAGTAACCACTGATTTAGGGGAATATCAATTGTAGGCCTAGTATTTAGGCCCTGGATGAAAGGTATCCTTTTATGGACAGATTTACACTTGGAGATGCACAGTAGCATGTGAAAAAATATGTAGGATTATGCCTTCAGTAATTGTATTTTAACACTTTGTGTAAAATACCCTTTAACGGACAGAAAAACAATGGGAGATGCACGGTAGCGTGTGAAGTTATTGAGGATGACCCTCTCACTACTTGTATATACACCTTGAGTGTAATATACCCTTTTAGGGACAGATTAACACTTGGCCTGCAACAGCTAGAACACCAGATTCAGGGTATTGCTATATTGGCAAGTGAATTTCACTCCAGAACAAAATCTATCCTTTTACGGATACTATTAAACTTGTCCAGTCACAGCTGGAACACCAGATTTACTGTATTTCCATTTTGGCAACTAAATTTCACGACAGAAAAAAATATACCCTTTTACGGACAGATTTAAACTAGGCCTGCAACAGCTGGAACACCAGATTCAGGGTATTGCTATTTTGGCAATTAAATTTCACCCCAGAAAAACATATACCCTTTTAAGGACAGATGTAAACGAAGCCTGCAACAGCTGGAACAACAGTTTTACTGTATTTCTATTTTTGCAACTGAATTTCACTGCAGAAAATAATATATCCTTTGCCGGACACTATTAAACATGGCCAGCCACAACTGAAACCACTGATTTATGGTATTGCTATTTTGGCAATTGAATTTCACACAGAAAAAAATATATCCTATGCCAGACACTATTAAACTTGGCCAGCCACAGCTGAAACCACTTATTTATGGTATTGCTATTTTGGCAATTGAATTTAACCCCAGAACAAAATATATCCTTTGCCGGACACCATTAATCACTTCAGCCCCCCTAGCTTAAACCCCCTTAATGACCAGGCCACGTTTTACAATTCTGCTCTACACTAATTTCACCGTGTATTGCTCCGTCATACAACTTACCACCCAAATGAATTTTACCTCCTTTTCTTCTCACTAATAGAGCTTTCATTTGGTGGTATTTCATTGCTGCTGACATTTTTACTTTTTTTGCTATTAATCAAAAATGACCGAAATTTTTGCAAAAAAAATGCAATTTTCACTTTCTGTTGTATTTTTTTTTTTTTAAATGACATTTTTATATAAATTTTTCGCAAAATGTATTGTTCTACATGTCTTTGATAAAAAAAAAATCCAATAAGTGTATATTTATTGGTTTGGGTAAAAGTTATAGTGTTTACAAACTATGGTGCAAAAAAGTGAATTTCGGCATTTTGAAGCAGCTCTGACTTTCTGAGCACCTGTTATGTTTCTTCAGGTGCTAGAATGCCAGCAAAGTATAAATACCCCCCAAATGACACCATTTTAGAAAGAAGACACCCCAAAGTATTCGCGGAGGGGCATGGTAAGTTCATGTATCATTTCATTTTTTTTCACAAGTTAGCGGAAAATGACACTTTCTGAGGAAAAAAATAAACATAATAAAGTTTCCATTTCTGCCAACTTCTGGCAAAAAAAAAAAAATCTCCCACGGACTCACTATGCCCCTCATTGAATACCTTGGGGTGTCTACTTTCCGAAATGGGGTCATTTGTGGGGTGTGTTTACTGTTCTGGCATGTTGTGCGGGGCTAAATTGTGAGCAGCCATGTAAAAGCTAAAGGTACTCGTTGGAATTTGGGCCCCTTTGCGCACCCATGCTGCAAAAAAGTGTCACTCAAGTGTTATCTCCGTACTCAGGAGAAGTAGGGCAATGTGTTTTGGGGTGTATTTTTACATATACCCATGTTGGGTGAGAGAAATATCTCTGTAAACTGACAACTTTGTATAAAAAAAATGTAAAAAGTTGTCATTTACAGAGATATTTCTCACACCCAGCAGGGTTATATGTAAAAATACACCCCAAAACACATTGCCCTACTTCTCCTGAGTACGGCGATACCACATGTGTGACACTTTTTTGCAGCCAAGATGCGCAAAGGGGCCTGAATTCCAATGAGTACCTTTAGGATTTCACAGGGCATTTTTACACATTTGGATTCCAGACTTCTTCTCACGCTTTAGGGGCCCCTAAAATGCCAGGGCAGTATAAATACCCCACAAGTGACCCCATTTTAGAAAGAAGACACCCCAAGGTATTCCGTAAGGGGTATGGTGAGTTCATCTAAAATTTTATTTTTTGTCACAAGTTAGTGAAATATGAGACTTTGTAAAAAAAACAAAAAACTAAAAAAATATCAATTTCCGCTAACTTGTGCCAAAAAAATTTTTTTCTGTGAACTCGCCATGCCCCTCACGGATTACCTTGGGGTGTCTTCTTTCCAAAATGGGGTCACATATGGGGTATTTATACTGCCCTGGCATTTTAGGGGCCCTAAAGCATGAGAATCCAAAATGCGTAAAAATGCACTGTGAAATCCTAAAGGTACTCATTGGTTTTAGGGCCCCTTTGCGCATCTTGGCTGCAAAAAAGTGTCACTCATGTGGTATCGCCGTACTCAGGAGAAGTAGGGAAATGTGTTTTGGGGTGCATTTTTACATATACCCATGCTGGGTGTGAGAAATATCTCTGTAAATGACAACTTTTTAAAAAAATTTATACAAAGTTGTCCCCAAAAAACATTGCTCTTCTTCTCCTGAGTACGGCGATACCACATGTGTGACACTTTTTTGCAGCCAAGATGTGCAAAGGGGCCCAAATTCCAATGAGTACCTTTTAGGAGGGCATTTTTACGCATTTTTCTTCTCACGCTTTAGGGCCCCTAACATGCCAGGGCAGTATAAATACCCCACATGTGACCCCATTTTGGAAAGAAGACACCCCTAGGTATTCCGTGAGGGGCATGGCGAGTTCATAGAAGATTTTTTTTTTTGGCACAAGTTAGTGGAAATTGATTTTTTATTGTTTTTTCTCACAAAGTCTCCCTTTCTGCTAACTTTTGACAAAAAGTTCAATTTTTCATGGACTTACTATGCCCCTCAGCGAATACCTTGGGGTGTCTTCTTTCCAAAATGGGGTCATTTGTGGGGTGTTTGTACTGTTCTGGCATTTTGGGGGGGTCTAAATTGTGAGCAATCCTGTAAAACCTAAAGGTACTCGTTGGAATTTTGTCCCCTTTGCGCACCTAGGCTGCAAAAAAGTGTCACTCATGTGGTATCGCCATACTCAGTAGAAGTGGTGCAATTTGTTATGGGCTGTATTTTTACATATACCCATGCTGGGTGAGAGAAATATCTCTGTAAACTGTCAACTTTGTATAAAAAAAATTAAAAAGTTGTCGTTTACAGCGATATTTCTCACACAAAGTATGGGTATATATAAAAATACACCGCAAAACTCATTGCCCTACTTCTCCCGAGTACGGCGATACCACATGTGTGCCACTTTTTTGCAGCCAAAATGCACAAAGGGGCCCAAATTCCAATAAGTACCTTTAGGATTTCACAGTGCATATTTACGCATATGGATTCTCACGCTTTAGGGCCCCTAAAATGCCAGGGCAGTATAAATACCCCACATGTGACCCCATTGTGGAAAGAAGACACCCCAAGGTATTCCGTGCGGGGCATGGCAAGTTCACAGAATTTTTATTTTTTATTGGCACAAGTTAGCGGAAATTGATATATATATATATATATATTTTTTTACAAAGTCTCATATTCCACTTGTGACAAAAAATAAAATTTTACATGAACTCACCATACCCAGCACGGAAAACCTTGGGGTGTCTTCTTTCTAAAATGGGGTCACATGTGAGGTGTTTGTACTGCCCTGGCATTTGAGGGTCTCCGCAATCATTACACGTATGACCAGCATTAGGAGTTTCTGCGATTCTCCTTATATTGAGCATACGGGTAATGAGATCATTTTGTCCGTTCAGCCTCTGGGCTGAAAAAATAATAATTAACAGCACAGATTTCCTCATTCGCATCGATCAATGTGGATGAAAAAATCTCTGCCCAAAAATGTGCAAAAAAAAAAAAAAATGAACGGCACAGATTTCCTCATTCGCATCAATCAATGTGGATGAAAAAATCTCTGCCAAAAAATGTGCAAAAAAAAAAGTAGTAAGGCCCCATTCACACGTCCGCAAAAATGTCCGCATCTATTCTGCAATTCTGCGGAATAGATGCGGACCCATTCAGTGTGAATGGGGCCGGCGGTGATGCGGAGAGCACACTATATGCTCGCCGCATCAGCATTTGCGGAGCTGCGGCCGCAAACTTCCGGGTTTCAGCCCCCCAACATCCGGCCGCAGCTCCGCAAAAGATAGAGCATGTCCTTTTCTTGTCCGCAATTGCGGACAAGAAAAGGCATTTTCTATATAGTTCTGGCAATGTGCGGATCCGCAAAATGCGGAAAGCACATTGCCGGTGTCCGTGTTTTGCGGATCCGCGGATGAATGGATCCGCAAAACACATACGGACGTCTTAATGAGCCTTACAGGGGGGTGATTAGTGACAGGGGGGTGACAGGGGGGTGACCTGGGGTGATCAGGGGTTAATCGGGGGTTAATCAGGGGTTAATCAGTGACGGGGGGGATGGATGGGGGTGTGGTGATTGGTGCTCTTACAAAAGTTTCCTTTGGTGGTCCCAAGCAAAAGGGACCACCAAAGGAACGAACAGCAAGCATATCAGGCGCTGTTAACAAAACAGCGACTGATATGCCATTTTTTTTAACTTCTACAGCCTGCCAGCGCACGATCAGCGCTGGAAGGCTGCAGTTAAAGTTCTCCCCGACGCGATCCTGTGAACGCACGCGTGTGCGCGCGTTCACAGGAAATCTCGCTTCTCGCGAGATGACGCGCCCGCGTGTCAAGGAGGAACAAACCGACCGCCCGCAGGGACACTAGATTTACTGTATTTCTATTTTTGCTACTGACTTTCACCCCAGAAAATAATATACCCTTTTACGGACAGATTTAAACGAAGCCTGCAACAGCTGAAACAACAGTTTTACTGTATTTCTAGTTTTGCAACTGAATTTCACCGCAGAAAATAAAATATCCCTTACATTACACTATCAAACTTGGCCATCAACAGCTGAAACCACTGATTTATGGTATTGCTATTTTGGCAATCGAATTTCACCCCAGAACAAAATATATCCTTTGCAGGACACTATTAAACTTAGCCAGCCACAGCTGAAACCACTGATTAATTGTACTTCTATTTTGGCAATTAAATTTCACCCCAGAACAAAATATATCCTTTGCCGGGCACTATTAAACTTGGCCATCAACAGCTGAAACCACTGATTTATGATATTGCTATTTTGGCAATTGAATTTCACCCCAGAACAAAATATATCCTTTGCCGGACACTATTAAACTTGGCCAGCCACTGCTGGGACACCAGATTTACTGTATTTATATTTTTGCGACTGACTTTCACCCCAGAAAATAATATACCCTTTTACGGACATATTTAAACGAAGCCTGCAACAGCTGGAACAACAGTTTTACTGTATTTCTAGTTTTGCAACTGAATTTCACCGCAGAACATAAAATATCCTTTGCCGGACACTATTAAACTTGGGCAGCCACAGCTGAAACCACTGATTTATGGTATTGCTATTTTGGCAATTAAATTTCACCCCAGAACAAAATATATCCTTTGCCGGACACTATTAAACTTGGCCATCAACAGCTGAAACCACTGATTTATGGTATTGCTATTTTGGCAATCAAATTTCACCCCAGAACAAAATATATCCTTTGCCGGACACTATTAAACTTGGCCAGCCACTGCTGGGACACTAGATTTACTGTATTTCTATTTTTGCTACTGGCTTTCACCACAGAAAATAATATACCCTTTAACGTACAGATTTAAATGAAGCCTGCAACAGCAGGAACAACAGTTTTACTGTATTTCTAGTTTTGCAACTGAATTTAACCGCTGAACATAAAATATCCTTTGCTGGACACTATTAAACTTGGCCAGCCACAGCTGAAACAACTGATTTATGGTATTGCTATTTTGGCAATTGAATTTCACCCCAGAACAAAATATATCCTTTGCAGGACACTATTAAACTTAGCCAGCCACAGCTGAAACCACTGATTTGAGGTATTGCTATTTTGGCAATTCAATTTCACCCCAGAAAAAAATATATATCTTTTGCCGTACACTATTAAACTTGGCCAGCCATAGCTGAAACCATTGATTTATGGTATTGCTATTTTGACAATTGAATTTCACCCCAGAAAAAAATATACCCTTTTACGGACAGATCTATGGACCCGAACCCAAACTTTTTTGAAAATGTTCGGGTCCGGGTACGTGTCCCGAACACCCCAAAATTTATTACGAACCCGAACTATGCTCGAACTGTTCGCTCAACACTAGTGATAAGGTCTTGGACAACACACAAATTCTCTGATTAAGAGTACTAACCTGTGACCAAAATGGTGTTAAATTTGGGAATGGCCAGTACATGAGAAGGTAGGTTCTAGATTCAACCTCCAGCAATTGTCAGAGCTTGCTCTCTTCATATTCTGAGATCTATAATTTCACAGATATAAGATCATGTGATGAGCGGCAGGGGCAATATTAGAATTTGAGATATTTCGCAAATATTTGGGAGAATATTCGCCATATATTCATATGTTCGCGAATACCTGATCTTCAGGCATTAAAGTCTTGATTGCGAAAATTCGCATTAAAAAAATTGCATAAAATTTGCATAAAAATTCACATAGACTGGTATTTAAAAAAACATGAATATTCGCGATTACGAATATATTTTGAGATATTCTAAATATTCGCAAATTCTCAAAGTGCCGATATTCGCACTTAAAATTCGCAATTTGAATATTCGTGATCAACACTAATCATGTTATACACATTTTCTTTTATTCTTACACAGAGTAAAAGACCATGGAAAACCTTATAAATGTGGGAGACCTCCAAGTACATTAAAAGAGGTTTCAAATTATAACTCCCAAGTACCAAATCCAAAGTTTTAGTTATGGTTCTCCTCACCAGGGCCAAAGATCCATTTTGCTGCCCCAACCCATATCTAATTACTCTAGCTAATGCAAAATGGCTTGTGAAAGCCCTCTTCCTTGACACTCCCTCCTAGTTCCCTCCTTCACCCATGGCACCATTGTCTAATTTAGTAGAATGTCCATGATGGCCAATTGCATTTAATTTCCTGAAGATTAGACAAAGAAAGCTGTTTAGCTCATTATCTTGTTATGCTCTACACCAGTGATAGTGAACCTTTTAGAGACCGAGTGCTCAAACTGCAACCCAAAACCAACTTATTTATTGCAAAGTTACAACATGGCAATTTAACCTGAATCCTAGAGTCCAATATAGTATGTCTTCCATGTACTTTATCATTTAGCTATATGGCAGGAAAAGTCTAAGGCATATTGGTACACCATAGAATTTTTACAGGGTGTGTGTGCCCACAGAGAGGGACCTGAGTGCCAACTGTGGCACCCGTGCCATAGGTTCACCACCACTGCTCTACACTTTATACACAGTGCTAATTGTTTTCCCATATTATAACATCCATGGCCCTCAAATCCGGCAGGGTTGCAGCTTTCTCAAATGTGATTTAGCTGTAATTTGCAAATTTGCTAAAATTTGTACTTGATAATTCTAAAAACCACTTTGATTGTGCTAGGTATGTATGTTGATTGCTTTCTTCTACTAATTAAACAGGAATTGATTATTATTCTACAGATTACAGTAAAATAGTTGTATTTTTAATTATCTTTATAAATTGTGTTGCTATTAGCTAAAACCAAAATTTCACTTTAACATTACTATTTAGTCATTATTATACAGTGATTTAAGGAAATTATAACAACATTTCTAGAGTAACAAACAGAGTATACTAGGCCTTAAAACAGGACACAAACTTACTATTATTATCCAGGGTTTGTTCAAAATTTCATAAAATGCATTCCTATTTTTAAAAAAAAGGTTACTGTCTTGTTTGTAGCAACTTAAGGTGGATTTACATGGTCCGATTTTTAGGCCGATTATCAGGAACCAATTACAGTTCTGAATAGTCAACCGTCAGGAGGTCAAATATCTAAATGTAGTGAGGTGAAGAAAATTAAGTCTCAGAAAAAACACCACTAAAACTTAACTTTTAATGTCAGGATAATATAAAATCACTTGGTACTACCTCCTACCATTAGTGTTATATAGAAAAATAAGAATGAAAAAGGAGAAAATATATTCCTACTCCTTTCCCTATTTCTATTTAATCCCTGCCTAAAAAACGGAATAGCCGTCTCAATAAGGGGCGATCCCGTGTCTGGAACCTCCTAGTCACCCTAGTCAGTCCCTTACACAGAGAAAGGTCCCATGACCAAGGTCACATGATAGAGTTGTCCAATAGTCAGGTCAGGGTATCAAATATATTAACTTACAGTACACCTTACTATTTACAAAAAGGAAAAAATATCCAAACACAAATACCAAATTTTATGTTAAATAAGCATAGATTTTTTTGTTCCCACTAAGTTCCAACATGTTTCACTGTGCCAAAGGGCACCAGTTCATCAGGGGACAAGAGAAAATGGAAAAATATCCATATCAATTGTCTTAATAAGGTAATGCAATGATATTGATAATAATGCATAATGCAATGATATTGTCACATCAAGAGATAGCAATCTGATGACCATACCAAGGACCAAAGCGTCCATTCACAGCACAACACCTATGGCTGACACTTGATCCCCCTTAGGCGTAACATTGATGTCGATTACAACTGGACATACTTCAGTAGCACAAGTACTGGACCTTGAATGGTCCAATATAAGATGCATTATTATTATTCATCTTTGAGCATTAACTCATTGAGCACTTGAGATCTCTGAGCGGGTGATCTAGCATTTAGAGCAGCATTTCAATCAAGGTCAGATAGTTATTCTATATTATTAGACCGCCATTTCATGTGACTTTATCAAAGTGACTTTATCAATGTACCTTATCTAATATTCCATAACAGATTGCTAATTAAGAAAATATTTTCCATAGCTTCCGTAGTAGTGTTGAGCGAACAGTTCGAGCATAGTTCAAAAAAGTTCGGGTTCGGGTTCGTTGATCGGCGATTACTTCCCGCTTTCTGAAGGGCTGCACAGCAGCCAATCAGCTAGCTTTTTACTTCTTGCCCTAAGAGCCCATCACAGCCATGCCTACTAATGGCATGGCAGTGATTGGCCAAGTGCCGCATGTGACCCAGCCTCTATTTAAGCTGGAGTCACGAAGCGCCGCATGTCACACTGCTCTGATTAGTGTAGGGAGAGGACGCAGCTTCTGTGAGGGCGAGATTAGGCAGGGAAAAGTCAGCAACAGCACCTAATGAAGTGATCGATCTACAGCTGTGAATGATTGAACTTCTGCTAGTTACTTGCTCACTGGTTTTTAGGCTGCACAGAGCGTTTTTCTGTCACTTATTTTCTGGGGTGATCGGCGGTCATTTTGTGACTTGTGGTGCCCCAGAACAAGCTGCCACGAAGTCCATCAATACTAGTTTTTTTTTGTTTGCTACATCCTACATCAGGGCCTTGGCTGTGCTAATTGTCAACCCTAGAAACTCAGGATAGCAATTTCTATATTTTATTAAGGGGTTAAATACAATTGCCCAAATACCAATCCCCTAAATCTGGTGTTCCAGCTTTGGATAGCCAAATATAATACTGTCTGCTGTCTGGCAAAGGATAGATTTTTTTCTGTGGTGAAATTCAATTGCCAAAATAGCAATACCATAAATCAGTGGTTTCAGCTGTGGCTGGCAAAGTAAAATAGTGTCAGCCAAAACATATATTTTGTTCTGGGGTGAAATTCAATTGCCAAAATAGCAATACCCTTAATCTGGTGTCCCAGCTGTTGCAGGCCAAGTGATAATCTGTCCGTAAAAGGGTATATTTTGTTCTGGGGTGAAATTCAATTGCCAAAATAGCAATACCCTTAACCTGGTTTCCCAGCTGTTGCAGGCCAAGTGTTAATCTGTCCGTAAAAGGGTATATTTTGTTCTGGGGTTAAATTTAATTGCCAAAATAGCAATACCATAAATCAGTGGTTTCAGCTGTGGCTGGCCAAGTTTCATAGTGTCCGCAAAAACATATATTTTGTTGTGGGGTGAAATTCAATTGCCAAAATAGCAATACCCTGAATCTGGTTGCCCAGCTGTTGCAGGCCAAGTGTTAATCTGTCCATAAAAGGGTATATTTTGTTCTGCGGTGAAATTCAATTGCCAAAATAGCAATACCATAAATCAGTGGTTTCAGCTGTGGCTGGCCAAGTTTCATAGTGTCCGCAAAAACATATATTTTGTTGTGGGGTGAAATTCAATTGTCAAAATAGCAATACCCTGAATCTGGTGTCCCAGCTGTTGCAGGCCAAGTAATAATCTGTCCGTAAAAGGGTATATTTTGTTCTGGGGTGAAATTCAACTGCCAAAATAGCAATACCCTGAATCTGGTGTTCGAGCTGTTGCAGGCCAAGTGTAAATCTGTCCATAAAAGGATACCTTTCATCCAGGGCCTAAATACTAGCCCTAAAAGAGATATTCCCCTAAATCAGTGGTTACTGCTGTGCCTGGATTATTGTAATACGCTACATAAATAAATAGGCAGATAGTGTTATGTGCCTGTAAAAAAAGGCCTGAATTTGAAATTAATACATTGGGCCAAATATTTTTTTTCTTATTGTGGTGCTTGGTGAACGGTAACAATGAGGAAAACATCTAGTAAGGGACGCGGAAGCGGTCGTGGTGGTGTTAGTGTACCCTTTTGTGCTGGGAGAGGACGTGGCCATTCTGCCACAGCCACACGTCCTAGTGAATCAACTACCTCAGGTTCCAGTACCCGCCAGAATTTACAGCGATATTTGGTGGGGTCCAATGCCGTTCTAAGGATGGTAAGGCCTGTGCGTGTTCACAACATAATCTCCCACCCAGTCTTCTGCAGAAAGCGCACAGGTGGCACCTGAAAACCAAGCCCATCAGTCTGTCACATCACCCCCATGCATATCAGGGAAACTGTCAGAGCCTCAAGTTATGCAGCAGTCTCTTATGCTGTTTGAAGACTCTGCTGGCAGGGTTTCCCAAGGGAATCCACCTAACCCTTCCCCAGTGGTGGAAGGCATAGAATGCACTGATGCACAACCACTGATGTTTCCTGATGATGAGGACATGGGAATACCACCTCATCGGAGTCCGCACATCTCTGATGATGACGAAACACAGGTGCCAACTGCTGCGTCTTTCTGCAGTGTGCAGACCGAACAGGAGGTCAGGGAGGAAGACTGTGTGGAAGACGATGCAGGGGACGATGAGATCCTAGACCCCACATGGAATGAAGGTCGTGCCACTGACTTTCATAGTTCAGAGGAAGAGTTAGTGGTGAGACCGAGCCAACAGCGTAGCAAAAGAGAGAGCAGGGGGCAAAAGCAGAACAGCCGCATCCAAGAGAGTTCGCCTGCTACTGGCCACCGCCACCAGGGACCGAGCACCCCAAAGGCAGCTTCAAGGAGTTCCCTGGCATGGCACTTCTTTAAACAATGTGATGACGACAAGACCCAAGTGGTTTGCACGCTGTGCCATCAGAGCCTGAAGGGGGGCATTAACATTCTGAACCTTAGCACATCCTGCATGAAAAGGCATCTACATGCAAAGCATGAATTTCAGTGGAGTAAACACCTTAAAAGCAAGGAACTCACTCTGGCTCCCCCTGCTCCCTCTTCTGCTGCTGCCTCGACCTCTTCCTCCGCCTCGGGAGGAATGTTGGCACCTGCCGCCCACCAAACAGAGGATGTGCCACCGACAACACCACCTGCGTCACCAAGCATCTCCACCATGTCACACGGCAGCGTTCAGCTCTCCATCTCACAAACCTTGGAGAGAAAGCGTAAATTCCCACCTAGCCACCCTCGAGCCCTGGGTCTGAATGCCAGCATTTCTAAACTACTGGCCTTTGAAGTGCTGTCATTCAGGCTGGTGGACACAGACAGCTTCAAACAGCTGATGTCCATGGCTGTCCCACAGTATGTTGTTCCCAGCCGCCACTACTTCTCCAAGACAGCCGTGCTTTCCCTGCACAACCAAGTATCCGATAAAATCAAGTGTGCACTGCGCAACGCCATCTGTGGCAAGGTCCACCTAACCACAGATACGTGGACCAGTAAGCACGGCCAGGGACGCTATATCTCCCTAACTGCACACTGGGCAAATGTAGTGGCGGCTGGGCCGCAGGCGGAGAGTTCCTTGGCGCACGTCCTTCCGCCGCCAAAGATCGCAGGGCATCATTCTTTGCCTCCTGTAGCCTCCTCCTCCTACTCGGCTTCCTCCTCCTCTGCTTCCACCAGCTCATCCAGTCAGCCACACACCTTCACCACCAACTTCAGCACAGCCCGGGGTAAACGTCAGCAGGCCATTCTGAAACTCATATGTTTGGGAGACAGGCCCCACACCGCGCAGGAGTTGTGACGGGGTATTGAACAACAGACCGACGAGTGGTTTCTGCCGGTGGGCCTCAAGCCCGGCCTGGTGGTGTGCGATAATGGGCGAAATCTCGTCGCAGCTCTGGGACTAGCCGGTTTGACGCACATCCCTTGCCTGGCGCATGTGCTGAATTTGGTGGTGCAGAAGTTCATTCACAATTACCCCGACATGTCAGAGCTGCTGCATAAAGTGAGGGCCGTCTGTGCGCGCTTCCGGTGTTCACATCCTGCCGCTGCTCGCCTGTCTGCGCTACAGCGTAACTTAGGCCTTCCCGCTCACCTCCTCATATGCGACGTGCCCACCAGGTGGAACTCCACCTTACACATGCTGAAGAGACTGTGCGAGCAGCAGCAGGCCATAGTGGAGTTTAAGCTGCAGCACGCACTCGTTAGTCGCACTGCGGAACAGCACCACTTCACCACCAATGATTGGGCCTCCATGCGAGACCTGTGTGCCCTGTTGCGCTGTTTCGAGTACTCCACCATCATGGCCAGTGGCGATGACACCGTTATCAGCGTTACAATACGACTTCTATGTCTCCTTGAGAAAACGCTTAGGGCGATGATGGAAGAGGAGGTGGCCCAGGTGGAGGAGGAGGAGTCATTTTTACCACTGTCAGGCCAGTCTGTTAGAAGTGGCTCAGAGGGAGGTTTTTTGCAACAGCAGAGGCCAGATACAAATGTGGCCAGCCATGGCCCACTACTGGAGGACGAGGAGGATGAGGAGAAGGTGGAGAAGGATGAGGATGAAGCAGGTCCACAGCGGGGTGGCACCCGACACAGCTCAGGCCCATCACTGGTGCGTGGCTGGGGGAATACGGAGGATGATGACGATACGCCTCCCACAGAGGACAGCTTGTCCTTACCTCTGGGGAGCCTGGCACACATGAGCGACTACATGCTGCAGTGCCTGCGCAATGACAGCAGAGTTGCCCACATTTTAACGTGTGCTGACTACTGGGTTGCCACCCTTCTGGATCCCCGGTACAAAGACAATGTGCCCACCTTACTTCCTGCACTGGAGCATGATAGAAAGATGCGCGAGTACAAGCGCACGCTGGTAGAGGCGCTCCTGAGAGCATTCCCAAATGTCACAGGGGAACAGGTGGAAGCCCAAGGCGAAGGCAGAGGAGGAGCAAGAGGTCGCCAACGCAGCTGTGTCACGGCCAGCTCCTCTGAGGGCAGGGTTAGCATGGCAGAAATGTGGAAAAGTTTTGTCTCCACGCCACAGCTAACTGCACCACCACCTGATACGGAACGTGTTAGCAGGAGGCAGCATTTCACTAACATGGTTGAACAGTACGTCTGCACACCCCTCCACGTACTGACTGATGGTTCGGCCCCATTCAACTTCTGGGTCTCCAAATTGTCCACGTGGCCAGAGTTAGCATTTTATGCCTTGGAGGTGCTGGCCTGCCCGGTGGCCAGCGTTTTGTCTGAACGTGTATTCAGCACGGCAGGGGGCGTCAATACTGAAAAAAGCAGCTGCCTGTCCACAGCCAACGTGGACAAGCTGACGTTTATAAAAATGAACCAGGTATGGATCCACACAGGACTTGTGCCTCTCTTGTGCAGAATAGACATTTATAACTGCCTCCCCCTCAAACATGTATTCTTGTACTCCGGGGCACTTCTTTATTGAATCTTCATTTTTTTAACTTTACCATGATCTTGCGGTGCAACCCACAGTTGAATGAACCTCTCCTCTGTCTGGGTGCTGGGGCCGAAATAACTGAAAGTGGCCTTCTCCAGTGGTGGGTAATATGACGCATGATTCCTTGCTGTGGGACCTCTCTCCTCTGACTGGGTGCTGGGGCCTAAATAATTGACAGTGGCCTTCTCCAGTGGTGGGTGATATGACGCATGATTCCTTGCTGTGGGACCTGTTTCCTCGGTCAGGGTGCTCGGACGAAATAACTGACAGTGGCCTTCTCCAGTGGTGGGTGATATGACGCATGATTCCTTGCTGTGGGACCTGTTTCCTCGGTCAGGGTGCTGGGACGAAATAACTGAAAGTGGCCTTCTCCAGTGGTGGGTGATATGACGCATGATTCCTTGCTGTGGGACCTCTCTCCTCGGTCTTGGTGCTGGGGCCTAAATAACTGAAAGTGGCCTTCTCCAGTGGTGGGTGATATGACGCATGATTCCTTGCTGTGGGACCTCTCTCCTCTGTCTGGGTGCTGGGCCGAAATAACTGAAAGTGGCCTTCTCCAGTGGTGGGTGATATGACGCCTTATTCCTTGCTGTGGGACCTCTCTCCTCTGTCTGGGTGCTGGGCCGAAATAACTGAAAGTGGCCTTCTCCAGTGGTGGGTGATATGACGCATGATTCCTTGCTGTGGGACCTCTCTCCAATTGATATTGGTTAATTTTTATTTATTTTATTTTATTTTAATTCATTTCCCTATCCACATTTGTTTGCAGGGGATTTACCTACATTTTTCTGCCTTTTGCAGCCCTCTAGCCCTTTCCTGGACTATTTTGCAGCCTTTTTAGTTCCTAAAAGTTTGGTTCCCCATTGACTTCAATGGGGTTCGGGTTCGGGATAAAGTTCGGGTCGAGTTCGGATCCCGAACCAGAACATTTTCGGAAAGTTCAGCCGAACTTCCCGAACCGGAACTTCCAGGTGTTCGCTCATCTCTATTCCATAGTAATTAGCAACAATCCCAATATAGTGGCCAGTTTTAAGTCAAAAACAGTTGGCCCCTCTAAGTGTTACAAATAAATCTATCCTTGATATGGTTAATTACAAAACAGTCAAAGATAAATTAGCCAAAAATACACAAAGTGTGTTAGAAGTGCATAACAGTGATTTAAGGCATACCTACTGATTTAGAAATCAATATCAGTATTGCTATGTCTAGTATTCTGACAAAAAACTATTTATTTAATTAATAGAAACCTTTGCAGTTTCTTCATTTCTTTATATTCCAACTGTGTCCATTAAAAGCATATTGACTGAGAAAATGTCCATAGCTTTGCCATGCTGAGATATAATTCAGGTCACTTAGGAAGAGATAAGTAACACAGTGTAACACAGTGGAAAGCTATTGCATAAAGCTTTGTCTAAATTGGTTGAGTGTATAACAATATATGCTAAAGTTTGTGCCACTGAATAAATTATATTGTTACTTAAAGGTTCATGCATACAACACTGCTGTGTGCACAGACTCTGTATGACAACATACAAGTGCCTATAGATTCATATACGGACCAATAAGCACTTTGTGTGCTGCCAAATGGTGCTGCTATATACTACCAATTAATGCTTCTAGAAAATGACCTTAAATAGAATCTGTCACCTGCTTTTACTGCATGAAACCGATGGCAATGCTATATAGTGCTGTGTAACATGATTTAAAACTATACCTTTGTCTCGGTTAGTGATCTTGCAAAATGCCAAAAAAAGAACTTTGGTATGTAAATTAGGTCCAAAATGCCCAGCAGGACATCACCAGTGGTTCAAGGAGACTAAGCATGTCTCTTCACAGAGCCCAAGTTCACCTCTACCCCAGAGCCCAATACCACCCTTTCCCTTGATTTCAGAGCCCAAGATCATCCATTCACTTGTTCCCAGTACTTCGCTTTTTAGTCTGTCCCCTCATCTGCAACATCATATACTTATTTTTAACTGTGTCTGTTTTGTTAGTGCTTGCCGCTGTGAACTCTTGTCCAAGCGCAGAAACTTCCCTGTAGTGGGCATGGACTTACTGTAGGCAATGCAAATGCCCTAAGCCCTAGGACACAAGCAAAATGCTGACAACAGGGAAGTCTCTGTGGTTGTGCGAGATTTCTCTGAGGCAAGTGCTAACAATGCGGGCAGAGTTCAAAAGAAGTATGTGAAGTCGCAGAGGAGGGGGCGGACTAGAAGGTGAAGTACTAGGAACAAGTGAAGGGGTGGTCTTGGATACCTGGAACAAGTGAAGGGTGGTTTGGGCTCTGGGAAGAGGTGTGCTTCAGCTCCTTGAACCACTGGTGATGACCCGCTGGGCACTTTGGACCTAATATGTATACCAAACAAAGTTCAATTTCTGGCATTTTGAAAGCTCAATAACCCAGACAAAAGAATTGTTTTAATTATGTTACACAGCACTATATAGTATTGCCATCAGTTTCAAGTAAACATAATTGACAGCTAGTGTTTGACCATGACATGAATTTTTTTCTCATAGCTGGCACAAAATGAATTTGACCTATTGTTTAAATCATGTTTTTTTAAAAATAGTTTTAAATAATTTTTGGTGATGTTATTTTTAATTTTCCATGTCATTATCTGCTTATCTATACCTGGTTATCTATATACAGAGGTGATATAATTACAGGCAGGATTATAATGATGGACAAGACAGGATACAGCATTCACAATAGGTGATTGTCAAAGTTTATGTATTCTTTTCTTGTACAATGACCTTTGCACAGATCACAAAGCATGCCTATAAAACACTCCCATAGAAGTCAATAGGTCTTTCACAGCCAACACTCATAACATTAAAGACCCCCAGATCAAACTCCAAAATGAATCCAGACCCCAGATTACACCCCAAATCAGACCCTATATTGAATCAGATCTAAAATGTATACAGAGTCCAGATCAGCCCCTAAACTCACACAGACCCGAGATCAGCTTTTAAAGCAACCCTCAAATTCATACAATCCCCAGATCAGCCCCCAACTTAATACAGACCCTAGATCATCCCCCGAATTCATACAGACCCCAATAAGTCCCCTTAAATTTATAAAAAAAATAAAAAAAACACAGATCAGCTCCCCCAAATTCACAGAATGCACATCAACTCCTTAACCACCTCAGCCCCCGTAGCTTAAACACCCTTAATGACCAGGCCACTTTTTAAAATTCTGCACTACACTACTTTCACCATTTATTGCTCCATCATGCAACTTACCACCCAAATGAATTTTACCTACTTTTCTTCACACTAATAGAGCTTTCATTTGGTGGTATTTCATTGCTGCTGACATTTTTACTTTTTTTGCTATTAATCAAAAATGACCGAAATTTTTGCAAAAAAATGACATTTTCACTTTCTGCTGTAAAATAAAAAAAAAAATACATTTCTATATAAATTTTTTTATAAATGTATTGTTCTACATGTCTTTGATAAAAAAAAATCCAATAAGTGTATATTTATTGGTTTGGGTAAATTATAGCGTTTACAAACTATGGTGCAAAAAAGTGAATTTCCGCATTTTGAAGCAGCTCTGACTTTCTGAGCACCTGTCATGTTTCCTCAGGTGCTAGAATGTCAGGATAGTATAAATACCCCCCAAATGACACCATTTTAGAAAGAAGACACCCCAAAGTATTCGCGGAGGGACATGGTGAGTTCATGTATCATTTCATTTTTTTTCGCAAGTTAGCGGAATATGACACTTTCTGAGGAAAAAAATAATAATAATAAAGTTTCCATTTCTGCTAACTTCTGGCAAAAATAAAAAAATAATCTCCCATGGACTCACTTTGCCCCTCAGTGAATACCTTGGGGTGTCTACTTTCCGAAATGGGGTCATTTGTGGGGTGTGTTTACTGTTCTGGCATTTTGGGTGGGGCTAAATTGTGAGCAGCCATGTAAAACCTAAAGGTACTCGTTGGAATTTGGGCCCCTTTGCGCACCAAGGCTGCAAAAAAGTGTCACTTATGTGGTATCGCCGTACTCAGGAGAAGTAGGACAATGTGTTTTGAGGTGTATTTTTACATATACCCATGCTGGGTGAGAGAAATATCTCTGTAAATTGTCAACTTTGTAAAATAAAAAGTTGTCGTTTACAGAGATATTTCTCACACAAAGTATGGGTATATATAAAAATACACCCCAAAACACATTGCTCTACTTCTCCTGAGTATGGCGATACCACATGTGTGACATTTTTTTGCAGCATGGGTGCGCAAAGGGGCCCTAATTCCAATGAGTACCTTTAGGATTTCACAGGACATTTTTACGCATTTGGATTCCAGACTTCTTCTCACGCTTTAGGGGCCCCTAAAATGCCAGGACAGTATAAATACCCCACATGTGACCCCATTTTGGAAAGAAGACACCCCAAGGTATTCCGTGAGCGGTATGGTGAGTTCATGTAAAATTTTATTTTTTGTCACAAGTTTGTAAAAAACAAAAATAAAAAAATAAAAAATATCAATTTACGCTAACTTGTGCCAAAAAAAAATAATTTATGTGAACTCGACATGCCCCTCACGGAATACCTTGGGATGTCTTCTTTCCAAAAAGGGGTCACATGTGGGGTATTTATACTGCCCTAGCATTTTAGGGGCCCTAAAGCGTGAGAATCCAAATGCGTAAAAATGCCCTTTGAAATCCTAAAGGTACTCATTGGTTTTAGGGCCACTTTGTGCATCTTGGCTGCAAAAAAGTGGCACACATGTGATATCGCCGTACTCAGGAGAAGTAGGGCAATGTGTTTTGGGGTGTATTTTTACATATACCCATGCTGGGTGAGAGAAATATCTCTATAAATTGACAACTTTGTATAATTTTTTTTTTAAAGTTGTCATTTACAGAGATATTTCTCACACACAGTAAGGGTATATGTAAAAATACACCCCAAAACATATTGCAAAAAAGTGTCACACATGTGGTATCGCCGTACTCAGGACAAGTAGGGCAATGTGTTTTGGGGTGTATTTTTACATATACCCATGCTGGGTGAGAGAAATATCTCTGTAAATTGACAACTTTGATTAAAAAAATTTAAAAAGTTGTCGTTTACAGCGATATTTCTCACACAAAGTATGGGTATTTATAAAAATACACCCCAAAACACATTGCCCTACTTCTCCTGAGTACGGCGATATCACATGTGTGACACTTTTTTGCAGCCAAGATGCGCAAAGGGGCCCAAATTCCCATGAGTACCTTTAGGATTTCACAGTGCATTTTCACGCATTTGGATTCTCACGCTTTAGGACCCCTAAAATGCCAGGGCAGTATAAATACCCCACAAGTGACCCCATTGTGGAAAGAAGACACCCCAAGGTATTCTGTGAGGGGCATGGCGAGTTCACAGAATTTTTTTTTTTTATTTAGTTCTGGCAATGTGCAGATCTGCAAAAGTGTCCATATTTTGAGGATCTGCGGACCCGTCAAACACGTATGGACATCTGAATGGATCCTTACAGGGGTGTGATCAATGACAGGGGGGTGATCAGGGAATCTAGATGGGGTGATCAAGGGGTTAACAGGGGGTTAATAAGTGACTGGAGGGTGTAGTTTAGTGTGGTGCTTGGTGCAACTTTACATAGCTACCTGGTCCTCTGGTGGTCGATCCCAGCAAATGGGACCACCAGAGGACCAGGTAGCAGGTATATCAGATGCTGTTAACAAAACGGCGTCTGATATACCACTTTGATGCGATTTATTTTGCATCTACAGCCTGCCAGCGATGGATCATCTCTGGCAGGCTGCAGTATAACTGCCGAGATGCGCGCCACTGTGAACGCGTGCGCGCGCGTTCACAGGAAACCTCAGGTCTCGCGAGATGACGCATGGATTCGTCCAGTCAGAGCAACAGGACCGCCGGCCGGACGCATCCGTGCGTTAGGCGGTCCTATACTGGTTAATATATACAGAGCCTAGATCAGCCCTTATAATTCATTCAGATCCCAGATCCAACACCCTAATTTACAGACCTCCAGATCAAACCCCAAACTCCTTCAGACCCCTGTGCCCTCTATAAATCCAACCTACTGTTACTTAACTGCAGATCTCAGATCAGACCAAAAAAACCTCACTTCATCTTGAGCTCCGGGCACCGCCACTCATTGTCTGTTGTGCAACAGGGCCCACACTACACAGTGTAGCGCTGGAGCCCAGTGAAGAAGCACTCATTAGTTAGACTAAAAGTGTGCACATTGTCCCGTCTCTGTTCAGTGTTGGAGGCCTTGATCGAAACACCTGAAAAGTCATGTATGTCTGTAGTCTCCTCTAATTTTTTCCAACCCCATTCAAGCTCTTTAATGCCATGACAGCATAAGAAATACGACAACAACATATATTTCTTTGGGCAAATAAATGTTTGTGGGTGGTAACAAACCTGTTTAAACATACACTGTACAGTTGGAGTTTTATTTTTTTTTAAAGTTCAATGTTCAAAAAATGTCCCTTTTTGGTGGCAGATGTCTTCTTCTGACTTGTAAAATGGTGGCTGCCATTGTGAGAGATTCCTCCAAAACAAATTGCAGAAGTTTGGGATTTGCTAGAATCTGAATTTTTGGGAGAGATTTATAACAAATTTGATTTGTTTAGAATTCATTTGCTCAAATCTAAAAATAACCAATGAGTTATACTAGGTTTCTTATATGTTTTAATGACAACTGATAATCTTAAAAGGGTTATCTGGTGACCTATCCTCAGGACCAGAGGCAGACTGGGAACTTAAAGTGGCCCTGGAAAAAAATACTAAAAGTGGCCTTGTTTTGTAATCGGGTCCAAATTGATGGAAGGCTGGGCCAACACAAGTAGGTGGGGCCAGCATTACCATATAACGGCACATTATACCTACCCAACAGAGCCAAATACCACAGTCCATCACAAAATACTGCCTCCAGCAGCACTAAATGCATTACCAAAAACTTCCACTGGCTGGCTGTGAAAAGGGCTCAGGCGGCCCCCTGGGTATCGGCCCACCAGGACATTTCCCTGTAAGGTCTATGGCCAATCTGCCCCTGCTCAAGACAGATTATTAGTTTCTGATCTGTGGGGGTCCGACACCCGGGACCCCAACCGTTCAGCTGGCTAAAGAGAAGGGCGCGCACTGTGTGAGTGCATCCTTCCCCAAATTGTTTACCTGCTCACCATCGATATTGCAGTGAGCCTGTGAGCGTCACTGCCTTCTCGCATCTTTCCAAGCACAATGCCATACATTTGATAGCGGCTGTTCTTGGTTTCCTGCTCAGCCCCATTCACTTCTATGGGGCTGAGATGCACCTAGTCAACGTAACTGAGGAAAGTGTCATTACTGGCACTAGGAAAAGCAGTGAGAAGACTGCGGTAATACTGCGAGAAACTATACCTTCTCAAACAGTTGAACGAGATTATGTTACATTTTGCTTTTCTTTGGGGGGAGGGGATTCTGGATTTTTCTCCCCATTAACATGTCCTATATATATTCCTGACAGAGATACTGAAGTACTTTTTTTTTTAAAAGCCAAACATCACAAATTAACCCCCTAAGGACCCTGCCATATTTCACCTTTAGGAACCGGCCATTTTTTGCAAATCTGACACGTGTCACTTTATGTGGTGATTAGTGATGAGCGGCAGGGGCAATATTCGAATTTGCGATATTTTGCAAATATGTGGGCGAATATTCGCCATTTATTCGCGAATTTGTGAATTCCTGATCTTCAGGCATTATTTTCTTGATTGCGAAAATTCGCACTAAAAAAAATACGCATAGACTGGTATTCTTTTTTTAAATGAATATTCGCGATTACGAATATATTTTGAGATATTCTAAATATTCGCGAATTCTCAGTGCCGATATTCACGATTAAAATTCGCAATTAGAATATTCGTGATCAACACTAGTGGTGATAACTTTAAAATGCTTTTACTTATCCAGGCCATTCTGAGATTGTTCTCTCATCACATATTGTACTTCATGACAGTGGTAAAACTGAGTAAAAAAAAAAATCATTTTTATTTATAAAAAAAATACCAAATTTACACAAAATTTGGAAAAGTTTGCACATTTCCAAATTTCAATTTCTCTACTTTTATAATAGATAGCAATACCTCCAAATATAGTTATTACTTTACATTCCCCATTTGTCTACTTCATTTTTGGATGATTTTGTAAATTACATTTTATTTTTTGGGCACGCTAGAAGGCTTAGAAGTTTAGAAGCAAATCTTGCAATTTTTCAGAAAATTTCCAAAACCCACATTTTAAGGATCAGTTCAGGTCTGAAGTCACTTTGTGAGGCTTACATAATAGAAACCACCCAAAAATGACCCAATTTTAGAAACTACACCACTGAAGGTATTCAAAACTGATTTTACAAACATTGTTAATCCTTTAGGTGTTCCACAAGAATGAATGGAAAATGGAGTTAAAATTTCAGAATTTCACTTTGGCCTCATGCACACGACCGTATGTTTGGTCCGTGTCCGAGCCGCATATTTTGCGGCTCGGGCGTGGACCCATTCACTTCAATGGGGCCGCAAAAGATTCGGACAGCACTCCGTGTGCTGTTCGCATCCGTTGCTCCGTTCCGTGGCCCCGCAAAAAAAATAGAGCATGTCCTATTCTTGTCCGTTTTGCGGACAAGAATAGGCATCTCTATAATGGGCCACCCGTTCCGTTCTGCAAATTGGTCTGAAGTTACTTTGTGAGGCTTACATAATAGAAACCACCCAAAAATGACCAAACTTTTACAAACTTTGTTAACACTTTAGGTGTTCCACAAGAGTTAATGGCAAATGGAGATTAAATTTCAGAATTTCTATTTTTTGGCAAATTTTCCATGTTAATCCATTTTTCCAGTAACAAAGCAAGGGTTAACAACCAAACAAAACTCAATATTTATTGCCCTTATTCTGTAGTTTACAGAAACACCCCAAATGTGGTCGTAAACTGCTGTATGGCTATACGACAGGGCGCAGAAGGAACGGATCGCCATATGGTTTTTGGAAGGCAGATTTTGCTGGACTGGTGTTTTGACACCATGTTCCATTTGAAACCCCCCTGATGCACCCCTAGAGTAGAAACTCCAAAAAACTGACCCCATTTTGGAAACTACGGGATAAGGTGGCAATTTTATTGGTACTATTTTAGGGTACATATGATTTTAAGCAAGGTAACAAAAAATAGAAATTTTGAAATGTAATCTCCATTTGCCAATAACTCTTGTGGAACACCTAAAAGGTTAACAAAGTTTGTAAAAATCAGTTTTGAATACCTTGAGGGGTGTAGTTTCTTAAATGGGGTCACTTTTCTGGAGTTTCTACTCTAGGGATGCATCATCTGAGGGGTTAGATCATGTTATATGTTTATAGAGCCAGACGATATGGACGCAGCGATGCCTAATATGTCTGCTTTTCTTTTTTGCCCTATTTTTTACATTTTTATTTTTACTTTATTTGAGGAAAATAACGTATTTTTTTCTTACTTGAAACTATTCATTTTTAGGAGGAAAACTTTATTTTATCAACTTTTTTTTCACTTTATTTTTTGTCCCACTTTGGGACTTCAATTTTGGGGGTCTGATCCCCTTTACAATGCATTCCAATACTTCTGTATTGGAATGCATTGGCTGTAAGTGTAATACATTGTGTATTACACATACAGCTTCCTGCCTGTCAGATCCAGGGGGCTGAATCTCACAGAGTCTCCCCCGGAAGGCAGCCACGATGCCTAAGGAAGGTATCGGGCTGTCTTCCCTGCTACTGGGTACCCATCACAGCAGGCCGGGGACCCGATGGCAGCTCCGATCCCCATCCGACATCACATGTGCCACGATCAGCGCTGGCACATCAAGGGTTAATGCACCGGCATCAGTGATTTCACCGATGCCGGCGCATGCAGCAGGGGTCCGGCTATCAGTGACTGCCGGATCCCTGCCGCGGATTGGGCGGGCGCGTCACTTGCACCCGCCCGATCACAATGCCGTACATGTACGGCGCTGTTCCTTAAGTCACGGACTTCAGCGCCGCACATGTACCTACAGGAATTGCAGAAAGAAAAGAAATTGTCATTGGCAAAAGTTTTAGACTTATTAGAAATAGTACTATAATTTGTTCCATCACATGGAGCCGAGGGGAGTCAACTACAGTTTATAAGGTTAAAAGTGAACCAAGTATCCAGGAAATGTCACAAAATATAACATTTTCCTTTCAAGGGTAGAATCAAAATATATGCTCATTTTTCAGATCAAAAGGCTTTTGTTCTTGAGTTTTTTTTTCTCAGAATTGTGTCGGTTTGGTATTGCAATGATTTATCCTAGGAAAGTGTTGAGCTATAGGTATGTCTCCTTGATCATTTTAGGATTCTTTTATTTTGTGTCTGTGAAGATTGATTCTTGTTCTTAGTTTGTCTCACCAATGTGGCATTTATCTTTGCATCTCTTGTACTGAGTGTGCTTCATTCCAGAAAAAAAAAACAGTAGTTAGATTCCAGGGTATCATATTTTTCAGCTGTGAGTGACAGTTGACGCTGGGCACAGTTTGCGGCATCTAGTTACAAGCATTTGTGCCACTTTATTCTACTATGCTGAACTTATTCTGTGAAAGAAGAAAGGCATCTTTGTCCAGTTTTTCATGTCATTACCTATTGACAACAATAGATTTAAAAGGAGATAACTGTTGTGTCAGCGTTTGAAGGAAAAAAAAAAAGCTCTAAAAATGAAAGACTGTGGGAAAACACTAGAGATTCAATTTTTAGATACAAAGATATTATGTATACAATGGTAGCTAAAAAGCAGCCAAAAATATATTTTGAGTGATTCCTAAACCCCTTCAAGACAGGGGTTATTTTTTACCTTGATGCTCACAGCAAAATCTCACCTTTTAGTATGGTGCATTCTAATGGTGATGTATTACTATTTTTTACTACAATATATTCTGTAGGCCTTATTTAGAGAAAATAAATTGTCAGAAAGGAAAAAAAAAATCCTAATTTTCTCATGCTATGTTGTAAAGTAGCTTGTTCGATATTTACCCACAAATACTATTATTTTAATTCTCTAGTGATGTCAAATATCTTTACATTGTAAAATGTATGATGTCACTATAGTGCTGAAAACAAGAAGCTTATTTTATTTTTAATTGTTTCCATCTCTCTTTAGCTTTAGACTATATTTTAAGTAAAGGTACAAATGTAGGTAGTGATAGACGAACATCAGCCAGGAAGGTTTGCAAATGTGAACTCGTGATCGCGGCGGGCTTTTGATGATGTGGCTGGAGGAACATTAGACAGGCACCGGCTACAAATTTTACTGTAGGACACTGGAGTACAGGCCCCAAAAATTAGGCATTCACCTTACAGAAAATAACTTGCAATTATGTGGCTGGAGGCACATTAGGCGGTCACTGGCTAAAATTTTTACTGTAGGCCATCGGAGTACAGGCCATTTTTATGCGTCTTAAAGGGAGACTCTCAAAAATGTGCCCTGCTGGAGCCAAGAAAAATTGTATCTTAGGCCACAGGAGTAAAGGCCCCAAAAATTGGGTGGCATTCACCTGACAGAAAAGAACTTGTGATTATGTGGCTGGAGGTACATTAGGCGGGTACCGGATAAAATTTTTATTGTAGGCCACTGGAGTACTGGCCCTAAAAATAAGGTGCTATTCACCTGACAGAAAATAACTTGTGATGATGTGGCTAGAGGTACATTAGGCGAGAACCGGCTAAACATTTTACTGTAGGCCACTAGAGTACAGGCTCCAAAAATTAGGCATTCACCTGACACAAAAGAACTTGCGATTATGTGGCTGGAGATACATTAGGCGGTCACTGGCAAAAATTTTTACTGTAGGCCAGTACAGACCCCAAAAAGTAGGTGGCATTCACCTGACAGAAAGGATCTTGTGATGATGTGGCTACAGGTACTTTAGGCGGTCACTGGCTAAAAATTTTACTGTAGGCCAGTACAGGCCTCAAAAATCAGGCAACATTCAACTGACAGAGCATCACCGAGAGATTATCACTAAAATATAACTTTTAATTCAACTTTGTAAAAAAATGAAACAATATGATAAGTCTCCAATCCGAGTAGGGAGGGGAGTAGGCAGTGGAGGGAAATGAATAATCCTAGTCTGTCCACTACACACTAACGACCCTGCCTATAAACGGAATAGCCGCCCCGATAGGGGCGATCCCGTGTCAGGAACCTCCTAGTGTCCCTAGTAAGGCCCTGACACAGAAAAGTACCCACCACCTATATACAAGTGCAAGAGGTCAAAAAAACGTCTGTCAAAAAGTCAAATGTAATGTATTTGCTAAAACAGACTCAGTAGATAACATTTCATAGGGACCAAATATAGCGGTTCCTTCCTGATATTCAAAAATCCCAACGCGTTTCACTGCAACCATGCAATGGGTTGCAGATCATCAGGGGACCAACTTCACAACGATGGTGTCTCAAATTCTCACAAGCACCATCCATCAAATAAATACGCTCAATCTGCTGGATCACAAATTCAGCGATCAACTTGCATTTTAAACCAACATTAACATAGCTTAACTACCCCTCACATACACAAGATAAGTGTGAAATACAATATGACCGGCAGGGGAGTAGTTGATGTGTCTATCAACAATGCATGCTATAAAGCTCAACTCACATATTGCAGAATATGCCAGAAATAGTAAACTTCACACCCAAAGGGTATAAAATAACTCACAATGGAGTGAAAAAACTGGCATATAAATCAATATTGCCTGATATAGCAATACAGCAACACATGCGGCTACAGGCGTCTCAAAAAAGTATATCAAAACACTGAAATAATCCAAGCCAGTGTCAAAAATAGGGTGCAAAAATTCAAGATTACTTCCTTTCTCTGGGTCAGCAACAAGGTGAGAATGCTGGCCAGAACAGATGTGTAGGCTACATCTTGATGTCCCAGTGCCGCATGCAGTGGTATGTTGTGTTGGTAGGGCCGGGCATGAACGCTGACTGCCGCTGGGTTTAAATAGCGCGCGCCTCTCCATAGACCAGTTCCGGTCAGGTGATCAAGAGTGGTCACATGATCGGCTGGACGCGATGTACTTGCTGATGTGCTGCGTTCCACAGACACTCATGGTGCGCTCCAGATGACTACGCATGTATAGTGAGCCAGAGGCGGCAGGCAGTGACGTCAGCTTGCGTTCCACGGACGCCATACATGCGTTCCACCTGCTTATATGTCCAAAAGGAAAGGGGGCACAAAAGGTAGAGAGGTAAATCATAGAGATGTTATTAAGTTCTGGAGACCAATAAATAGGGACAACATTCAACTGACAGAAAATAAGTTGTGATGATGTGGCTGGAGGTACATTAGGTTGTCATGGGCTTAAAAATTTACTGTAGGCCAGTATAGGCCCCAAAAATTTGGCGCCATTATCCTGACAGAAAGAACTTGTGATGATGTGGCTGAAGGTACATTAGGCGGCCACCGTCTACAAATTTTACTGTAGGCCACTGGAGTACAGGCCCCAAAAAGTATACATTCATCTGACTGAAAAGAACTTGTGATTATGTGGCTGGAGGTACATTAGACGGGAACCGGCTGAATATTTTACTGGAGTCCGGGCCATTTTTATGCGTCTTAAAGGAAAAATCTCAAAAATGTGCCCTGCTGGAGCCTAGCAAAGTTGTATATTAGGCCCCGGGAGTACAGGCCCAAAAAATTAGGCAGCATTCACCTGACAGAAAAGAACTTGTAATGATGTGGCTTGAGGTACATTAGGTGGACACCGTCTACATTTTTTTTATTGTAGGCCACTAGAATATAGGCCCCAAAAATTAGGCATTCAAATGACTGAAAATAACTTGTTTTGATGTGGCTGGAGGTACAATAGGCGGGCACCTGTTAACATTTTTACTGTAGGCCACTGGAGTACAGGCTCCAAAAATTTGGCATTCACCTGACAGAAAAGAACTTGCAATTATGTGGATGGAGGTACATTAGGCGGTCACTGGCAAAAAATTTTACTGTAGGCCAGTACAGGCCCCAAAAATTAGGCGCCATTCACCTGACAGAAAGAATCTTGTTATGATGTGGCTGCAGGTACTTTAGGCGGTCACTGGCTAAAAATTTTACTGTAGGCCAGTACAGGCCCCAAAAATCAGGCAACATTCAACTGACAGAAAAGAAGTTGTGATGATGTGGCTGGAGGTACATTAGGTTGTCATGGGCTTAAAAATTTACTGTAGGCCAGTATAGGCCCCAAAAAGTTGGCGGCATTATCCTGACAAAAAGAACTTGTGATGATGTGGCTGCAGGTACTTTAGGCGGTCACTGGCTAAAAATTTTACTATAGGCCAGTACAGGCCCCAAAAATCAGACGGCATTCACCTGACAGAAAGGAACTTGCAATTAAGTGGCTGGAGGTACATTAGGCGGTCACCGGCTAAAAATTTTACTGTAGGCCACTGGAGTACAGGCTCCAAAAATATGGCATTCACCTGACAGAAAAGAATTTGTGATGATGTGGCTGGAGGTACATTAGGCGGGCACCGGCTAAACATTTTACTGTAGGCCAGTACAGGCCCCAAAAATGAGGCAGCATTCATCTGACAGAAAAGAACTTGTGATGATGTGGCTGGAGGTAGATTAGACGGTCACTGGATAAAGATATTACTGTAGGCCAGTACAGGCATCAAAAATTAGTCATTCACCTGACAGAAAAGCACTAGTGATTGTATGTCTGGAATAGAGTTGAGCGAACACCTGGATGTTCGGGTTCCAGAAGTTCGGCCACCTGCTGCATCCCTGTTACAAGGATAACGTGCCGTCCTTAATTCCTCCACTGGAGTGTGATAGGAAGATGAGCCCGCTAGTAGACACGCTGCTGATGGCATTTACACCTGACACCGTGGACTCAGTGGAAGCACAAGGTGAAGGCAGAGGAGGAAGAATTTGGAGGAGGAAGAAATGCAGCTGGGTCACCACCAACACCTCAGAAGGAAGGTTTATCGTTGGCAAAATGTGGAAAAGCTTTGTCATCATGCCACAACAACCTGCACCACCAGCAGATCTGGAACATCTTAGCAGGAGGCAGCATTTCGGCAACATGTTGGAACAGTACATGGACTGACTGATGGGTCTGGCTAGAGGAATAGCTACAGGGGAAGCAACTACTTTGGGGACGTGACCTAGAAAGGGCCCATCCAGGAGGGGGAGGAGGAGTAAAGGACTTTGTCAGGGCCCCCTCAACAGTATTATGCAATGAAATGATATACAGTGGCAGTATAGACAGTGTAGAAAGCGAATGGAACAGCTGCTGGGCCTGGTCTGAGAATGCGATCTTTAGTAGCCACAGGCATGGCGGCATAAAAGGAAGGGGTTGTGCAAAAATTACGGGGGGAGGGGGGCCCCATTCAAAAATTTGATGTGGTGCCCAATCATTTCTAGCTACGCCACTGGGTCTGGCCCATTCAACTTCTGGGTCTTCAAATTGGGCACATGTCCTGAGGTTGCCCTTTACGCCTTGGAGGTGCTGGCCTACCCTGCAGCCACTGTATTGTCTGAACGTGTGTTTAGCATGGCTGGGGGCATTTTACAGACAAGTGCAGCCGCCTGTCCGCAGACAATGTTGGCAACTAAGCTTTCGTTTATTAAAAAGAACCAGACATGGATCCCACAGGACTTGTTTGAACCTTATGCAGAATAGACATGTATACTGGCCTCACCCAACCATTGTTGTTAAATTAAAAATAAAAAAACTGTTATTGGAGATTACCTTTGGCTTCACAGCCCAAAAAGGCTTAATTTCATTCAAGAATGAAACCGCCAATTGTAAGTTCCCTGTCAGTTATGCAGTACAGGGGATTGTACCTGGCAAAAATGGTAATATTTCACCCAACAATTAAAAATCTATCCTTTGCCGGACAGTATTAAACTTGTCCAGCCACAGCTGAAACCAATGATTTACGGTATTGCTATTTTGGCAATTGAATTTCACCCCAGAACAAAAGCTATTCTTTGAGGGACACTATGAAACTTGTCCAGCCACAGCTGGAACCCCAGATTTACTGTATTTCTATTTTTGCAACTGATTTTCACCCCAGAAAATAATATATCCTTTGACGGACACTATGAAACTTGTCCAGTCACAGCTGGAACTCCAGATTTACTGTATTTCTTTTTTTGCAACTGTATTTCACCACAGAACAAACAGCCAAGAAGGAATTATGTCTGCCTGCAGGGCCACAGGCCTCATTCAAACATTCAGGCCCATGGCACCCACAATGAAGAGAGTTACAATCATGCCAAATCAGTATTGATTTCACCCAGCAGTGCCACAGGCCTCATTTACTAATTCAGGAGGACCATGGCACCCGCAAAGAGGAGAGCGGTCCCGTAACAGCCACACAGGCCTTAGGTCAACTTGCAATGGAACAGTCCATTATCATTTATGTAGGCCCCTGACACCCAGACAGAGGAGAGGTCATTTGACTGTAAAAAGAGTTAAATGTCTCCCACCAAGACAGCAAGCAACTAAACGAAATATAGGACCCTGACACCCAGACAGAGTAGAGGTCATTCAACATCAAAAAGAGGATAATGTCACCCACCAAAGCAGCAGGTGATTATCTGAAATGTAGGCCCCTGGCACCCAGACAGAGGAGAAAGGTCCCATAGCAGCAAAAGAGGCATCATGTTACCCACCATTTGAACAGGCCACTTTCAGTTATTTAGGCCCCGACACCCAGACAGAGGAGAAAGGTCCCATAGCAGCAAAACAGGCATCATGTTACCCACCAATGGAACAGGACACTTTCAGTTATTTGGGCCCCAGCACCCAGACAGAGGAGAAAGGTCCCATAGCAACAAAACAGGCATCATGTTACCCACCAATGGAACAGGTCATTTTCAGTTATTTAGGCCCCTGACACCCAGACAGGTCATTTGACAGCAAAAATAGGTTAATCTCACACACCAAAGCAGCAGGCGATTAGCTGGAATGTAGGCACCTGGCACCCAGACAGAGGAGAGGTTCATTCAACTTGGTGTTGCACCCAAAAATAATGGTACAATTAAAAAAAAAGAGGATTCAATAAAGAAGCGCCCTGGAGTACAAGAATGTATGGTTGAGGGTGAGGCAGTTATAAATGTCTATTCTGTACAAGGGATGGACAAGTCCTGTGGGATCCATGCCTGGTTCATTTTTATAAATGTCAGCTTGTCCACGTTGGCTGCAGACAGGCGGCTGCGTTTGTCTGTAATGACGCCCCCTGCCGTGTTAAATACACGTTCAGACAATACAGTGGCCGCAGGGCAGTCCAGCACCTCCAAGGCTTAAAAGGCTAGCTCTGGCCATGTGGACAATTTGGAGACCCAGAAGTTGAATGGGGCCGAACCATCAGTCAGTACTTGGAGGTGTGTGCACATGTACTGTTTCACCATGTTGTTGAAATGCTGCCTCCTGCTAACACGTTCCCTATCAGCTAGTGGTGCAGAAAGCAAAACTTTTCCACATCTCGGCCAAACTAACCCTGCCTTCAGAGGAGATGGCCGTAACACAGCTGCGGTGGCGACCTCTTGCTCCTCCTCTGCCTTCGCCTTGGGCTTCCAACTGTTCCCCTGTGACATTTGGGAATGCTCTCAGGAGCGCTTCTACCAGCGTGCGCTTGTACTCGCGCATCTTCCAATCACGCTCCAGTGCAGGAAGTAAGGTGGGCACATTGTCTTTGTACCGGGGATCCAGCAGGGTGGCAACCCAGTAGTCCGCACACGTTAAAATGTGGGCAATTCTGCAGTCGTTGCGCAGGCACTGCTGCATGTAGTCGCTCATGTGTGCCAGGCTGCCCAGAGGTAAGGACAAGCTGTCCTCTGTGGGAGGCGTATCGTCATCGTCCTCCGTATCCCCCCAGCCACGCACCAGTGATGGGCCTGAGCTGCGTTGGGTGCCACCCCGCTGTGAACCTGATTCATCCTCATCCTCCTCCACCTCTTCCTCATCCTCCTGGCCTCTGCTGTTGCAAAAAACCTCCCTCTGAGCCACTTCCAACAGACTGGCCTGAAAGTGCTAAAAATGACCCCTCATCCTCCTCCTCCTCCTCCTGGGCCACCTCCTCTTCCATCATCGCACTAAGCGTTTTCTGAAGGAGACATAGAAGTGGTATTGTAACGCTAATAACGGTGTCATCGCCACTGGCCATGTTGGTGGAGTAACAGCGCAACAGGGCACACAGGTCTCGCATGGAGGCCCAATCATTGGTGGTGAAGTGGTGCTGTTCCGCAGTGCGACTGACGCGTGCGTTCTGCAGCTGAAACTCCACTATGGCCTGCTGCTGCTCGCACAGTCTCTCCAGCATGTGCAAGGTGGAGTTCCACCTGATGGGCACGTCGCATATGAGGCGGTGAGCGGGAAGGCCTAAGTTCCGCTGTAGCGCAGACAGGCGAGCAGCGGCAGGATGTGAACACCGGAAGCGCAAACAAACGGCCCTCACTTTATGCAGCAGCTCTGAAATGTCGGGGTAGTTGTGAATGAACTTCTGCACCACCAAATTCAGCACATGCGCCAGGCAAGGGATGTGCGTCAAAGCGGCTAGTCCCAGAGCTGCGACGAGATTTCGCCCATTATTGCACACCACCAGGCTGGGCTTGAGGCCCACCTGCAGAAACCACTCATCGTCTGATGTTCAATACCCCGCCACAACTCCTGCGCGGTGTGGGGCCTGTCTCCCAAACATATGAGTTTCAGAATGGCCTTCTGACGTTTTACCCCGGACTGTGCTGAAGTTGGTGGTGAAGGTGTGTGGCTGACTGGATGAGCTGGTGGAAGCAGAGGAGGAGGAATCCGAGTAGGAGGAGGAGGCTACAGGAGGCAAAGAATGATGCCCTGCGATCCTTGGCGGCGGAAGGACGTGCGCCAAGGAACTCTCTGCCTGCGGCCCAGCCGCCACTACATTTACCCAGTGTGCAGTTAGGGAGATATAGCGTCCCTGGCCGTGCTTACTGGTCCACGTATCTGTGGTTAGGTGGACCTTGCCACAGATGGCGTTGCGCAGTGCACACTTGATTTTATCGGATACTTGGTTGTGCAGGGAAGGCACTGCTGTCTTGGAGAAGTAGTGGCGGCTGGGAACAACATACTGTGGGACAGCCATGGACATCAGCTGTTTGAAGCTGTCTGTGTCCACCAGCCTGAATGACAGCACTTCAAAGGCCAGTAGTTTAGAAATGCTGGCATTCAGGCCCAGGGCTCGAGGGTGGCTAGGTGGGAATTTTACGCTTTCTCTCCAAGGTTTGTGAGATGGAGAGCTGAACCCTGCAGTGTGACATGGTGGAGATGCTTGGTGACGCAGGTGGTGTTGTCGGTGGCACATCCTCTGTTTGGTGGGCGGCAGGTGCCAACATTCCTCCCGAGGCGGAGGAAGAGGTCGAGGCAGCAGCAGAAGAGGGAGCAGGGGGAGTCAGAGTGAGTTCCTTGCTTTTAAGGTGTTTACTCCACTGCAGTTCATGCTTTGCATGTAGATGCCTGGTCATGCAAGTTGTGCTAAGGTTCAGAACGTTAATGCCTCGCTTCAGGCTCTGATGGCACAGCGTGCAAACACTCGGGTCTTGTCGTCAGCAGCACATTGTTTAAAGTAGTGCCATGCCAGGGAACTCCTTGAAGCTGCCTTTGGGGTGCTCGGTCCCTGGTGGCGGTGGCCAGTAGCAGGCGAACTCTCTTGGCGGCGGCTGGTCTGCTTTTGCCGCCTGCTCTCTCTTTTGCTACGCTGTTGGCTCGGTCTCACCACTGCCTCTTCTTCTGAAATTTGAAAGTCAGTGGCACGACCTTCATTCCATGTGGGGTCTAGGACCTCATCGTCCCCTGCATCGTCTTCCACACAGTCTTCCTCCCTGACCTCCTGTTCGGTCTGCACACTGCAGAAAGACGCAGCAGTTGGCACCTGTGTTTCGTCATCATCAGAGACGTGCGGACTCCGATGAGGTGGTATTCCCATGTCCTCATCATCAGGAAACATCAGTGGTTGTGCATCAGTGCATTCTATGTCTTCCACCACTGGGGAAGGGCTAGGTGGATTCCCTTGGGAAACCCTGCCAGCAGAGTCTTCAAACAGCATAAGAGACTGCTGCATAACTTGAGGCTCTGACAGTTTCCCTGATATGCATGGGGGTGATGTGACAGACTGATGGGCTTGGTTTTCAGGCACCACCTGAGCGCTTTCAGCAGAAGACTGGGTGGGAGATAATGTTGTGAACATGCTCGATCCACTGTCGGCCACCCAATTGACTAGCGCCTGTACCTGCTCAGGCTTTACCATCCTTAGAACGGCATTGGGCCCCACCAAATATCGCTGTAAATTCTGGCGGGTACTGGATCCCGAGGTAGTTGGTTCACTAGGACTTGTGGCTGTGGCAAAATGGCCAAGTACTCTCCCAGCACCAGAGGGTACACTAACACCACCACAACCGCGTCAGTGTCCCTTACTAGATGTTTTCCTCATTGTTACCGTTCACCAAGCACCACAATAAGTAAAAAAATATTTGGCCCAATGTATTGATTTCAAATTCAGGCCTTTTTTTAACAGGCATCTAACACTATCTGCCTATTTGTTTATGTAGCGTATTACACTAATCCAGGCACAGCAGTAACCACTGATTTAGGTGAATGTCTCTTTTAGGGCTAGTATTTAGGCCCTGGATGAAAGGTATACTTTTATGGACAGATTTACACTTGGCCTGAAACAGCTGGGACACCAGATTCAGGGTATTGCTATTTTGGCAGATTAATTTCACCCTACAACAAAATATATGTTTTGGAGGACACTATGAAATCTGGCCTGCAACAGCTGGGACACCAGATTCAGGGTATTGCTATTTTGGCAAATATATTTTGTTCTGGGGTGAAATTAATTTGCCAAAATATTAATACCCATAATCTGGTGTCCCAGCTGTTGCAAGCCAGATTTCAAAGTGTCCGCCAAAACATATATTTTGTTCTGGGGTGAAATTAATGTTTTGGCGGACACTATGAAACCTGGCCTGCAACAGCTGGGACACCAGATTAAGGGTATTGCAATTTTGGCAAGTGAAATACACCCCAGAACAAAATATATGTTTTGGCGGACACTATGAAACTTGGCATGCAACAGCTGGGACACCAGATTCAGGGTATTGCTATTTTGGCAAATTAATTTCACCCCAGAACAAAATATATATGTTTTGGCGGACACTATGAAACCTGTCCTGCAACAGCTGGGACACCAGATTCAGGGTATTGCTATTTTGGCAGATTAATTTCACCCCAGAACAAAATATATGTTTTGGCGGACACTATAAAACCTGGGCTGCAACAGCTGGGACACCAGATTCAGGGTATTGCTATTTTGGAAAGGGAATTACACCCCAGAACAAAATATATGTTTGGGCGGACACTATGAAACCTGTCCTGCAACAGCTGGGACACCAGATTCAGGGTATTGCTATTTTGGCAAATTAATTTCACTGCAGAACAAAATATATGTTTTGGCGGACACTATGAAACCTGGCCTGCAACAGCTGGGACACCAGATTCAGGGTATTGCTATTTTGGCAGATTAATTTCACCCCAGAACAAAATATATGTTTTGCCGGACACTATGAAACCTGGCATGCAACAGATGGGACACCAGATTCAGGGTATTGCTATTTTGACAGATTAATTTCACCCCAGAACAAAATATATGTTTTGGCGGACACTATGAAACCTGGCCTGCAACAGCTGGGACACCAGATTCAGGGTATTGCTATTTTGACAAGTGAATTACACCCCAGAACAAAATATATGTTTTGGCGTACACTATGAAACCTGGCCTGAAACAGCTGGGACATCAGATTCAGAGTATTGCTATTTTGGCAGATTAATTTCACCCCAGAACAAAATATATGTTTTGGCGGAAACTATGAAACCTGGCCTGCAACAGCTGGGACACCAGATTCAGGGTATGGGTATTTTGGCAGATTAATTTCACCCCAGAACAAAATATATGTTTTGGCGGACACTATGAAACCTGGCCTGCAACAGCTGGGACACCAGATTCAGGGTATTGCTATTTTGGCAAATTAATTTCACCGCAGAACAAAATATATATTTTGGCGGACACTATGAAACCTGGCCTGCAACAGCTGGGACACCAGATTCAGGGTATTGCTATTTTGGCAGATTAATTTCACCCCAGAACAAAATATATGTTTTGGCGGACACTATGAAACCTGGCCTGCAACAGATGGGACACCAGATTCAGGGTATTGCTGTTTTGGCAAATTAATTACACCCCAGAACAAAATATATGTTTTGGCGGACACTATGAAACCTGGCCTGCAACAGCTGGTACACCAGATTCAGGGTATTGCTATTTTGGCAGATTAATCTCACCCCAGAACAAAATAAATGTTTTGGCGGTGTGATAAGGCGCAGGGTGCCGTCATGGATGGCAGGTAAGTGTAATCGAGGTTCATAGCCTCGGTGAGGTAAGAGCCATTTTGTCTATGTCAGCAGCAGGTAGTGCTACTGACACAATTGCTAGATAGCATGGCTACAAAGCCGATCAGGGCCGTCTCTTACCGGGAGCAGCTAAAGTTTAGGGTGGGTGGTTGCTCCCCATGACCCAGTCCTGGTTTTGGGCTGGGTTTAAAAACACAGCCAGCACCAGAGAGAGATTGTCCTTGAGCTGCTGGTAATGCTGTGGAGCTCTCTGGGCTGGAAGCAAGAGCAGAGCAAAGAGGCGTGCAGTCGGCCTGGAAGCCTGAGGGTGGACTTTCCTGCGGCTGGGCTGACAGCCAGGTGCGAACACGCACCTAAAACCACACAGGTGATTTGATCCTGTTTTAGACTTTTTGTTTTGCCTTAAGTTTTCGTTGTGTGTGAAGTAACATTAAGTGACTGTTTTGACTTTATTTGTGCAAGTGTGAAATAAAACACTGTTTGCTGCACTTCCTGGACTCCCTTTGCCTCTGTACAGCACCCGCACCGCAGACTAAAAGAGCAATTTCACACAGCGGACACTATGAAACCTGGCCTGCAACAGCTGGGACACCAGATTCAGGGTATTGCTATTTTGGCAAGTGAATTACACCCCAGAACACAATATATGTTTTGGCGGACACTATGATACCTGGCCTGCAACAGCTGGGACACCAGATTCAGGGTATTGCTATTTTGGCAAATTAATTTCACCCCAGAACAAAATATATGTTTTGGCGTACACTATGAAACCTGGCCTGCAACAGCTGGGACACCAGATTCAGGGTATGGCTATTTTGGCAAATTAATTTCACCCCAGAACAAAATATATGTTTTGGCGGACACTATGAAACCTGGCCTGCAACAGCTGGGACACCAGATTCAGGGTATTGCTATTTTGGAAGATTAATTTCACCCCATAACAAAATATATGTTTTGACGGACACTATGAAACCTGGCCTACATCAGCTGGGACACCAGATTCAGGGAATTGCTATTTTGGCAGATTAATTTCACCCCAGAACAAAATATATGTTTTGGCGGACACTATGAAACCTGGCCTGCAACAGCTGGGACACCAGATTCAGGGTATTGCTATGTTGGCAAGTGAATTACACCCCAGAACAAAATATATGTTTTGGCGGACACTATGAAACTTGGCCTGCACCAGCTGGGCCACCAGATTCAGGGAATTGCTATTTTGGCAGATTAATTTTACCCCAGAACAAAATATATGTTTTGGCAGACACTATGAAATCTGGCCTGCAACAGCTGGGACACCAGATTCAGGGTATGGCTATTTTGGCAAATTAATTTCACCCCAGAACAAAATATATGTTTTTGCGGACACTATGAAACCTGGCCTGCAACAGCTGGGACACCAGATTCAGGGTATTGCTATTTTGGCAGATTAATTTCACCCCAGAACAAAATATATGTTTTGGCGGACACTATGAAACCTGGCCTGCAACAGCTGGGACACCAGATTCAGGGTTTTGCTATTTTGGCAAATTAATTTCACCCCAGAACAAAATATATGTTTTGGCGGACACTATGAAACCTGGCCTGCAACAGCTGGGACACCAGATTCAGGGTATTGCTATTTTGGCAGATTAATTTCACCCCAGAACAAAATATATGTTTTGGCGGACACTATGAAACCTGGCCTGCAACAGCTGGGACACCAGATTCAGGGTATTGCTATATTGGCAAATTAATTTCACCCCAGAACAAAATATATGTTTTGGCGGACACTATGAAACCTGGCCTGCAACAGCTGTGACACCAGATTCAGGGTATTGCTATTTTGGCAAGTGAATTACACCCCAGAACAAAATATTTGTTTTGGCGGATACTATGAAACCTGGCCTGCAACAGCTGGGACACCAGATTCAGGGTATTGCTATTTTGGCAAATTAATTTCAGCCCAGAACAAAATATATGTTTTGGCGGACACTATGAAACCTGGCCTGCAACAGCTAGGACACTAGATTCAGGGTATTGCTATTTTGGCAAGTGAATTACACCCCAGAACAAAATATATGTTTTGGCGGACACTATGAAACCTGGCCTGCAACAGCTGCGACACCAGATTCAGGGTATTGCTATTTTGGAAAATTAATTTCTCCCCAGAACAAAATATATCTTTTGGCGGTGTGATAAGGCGCAGGGTGCCATCATGGATGGCAGGTAAGTGTAACCGAGGTTCATAGCCTCGGTGAGGTAAGAGCCATTTTGTCTATGTCAGCAGCAGGTAGTGCTACTGACACAATTGCTAGATAGCATGGCTACAAAGCCAATCCGGGCCGGCACTTACCGGGAGCAGCTAAAGTGTAGGGTGGGTGGTTGCTCCCCATGCCCCAGTCCTGGTTTTGGGCTGGGTTTAAAAACACAGTCAGCACCAGTGAGAGATTGTCCTTGAGCTGCTGGTAATGCTGTGGAGCTCTCTGGGCTAGAAGCAAGAGCCCAGCAAAGAGGCGCGCAGTCGACCTGGAAGCCTGAGGGTGGACTTTCCTGCGGCTGGGCTGATAGCCATGTGCGAACACGCACCTAAAACCACACAGGTGATTTGATCCTGTCTTGGACTTTTTGTTTTGCCTTAAGTTTTCGTTGTGTGTGAAGTAACACTAAGTGACTGTTTTGACTTTATTTGTGCAAGTGTGAAATAAAACACTGTTTGCTGCACTTCCTGGACTCCCTTTGCCTCTGTACAGCACCCGCACCGCAGACTAAAAGAGCAATTTCACACAGCGGACACTATGAAACCTGGCCTGCAACTGCTTGGACACCAGATTCAGGGAATTGCTATTTTGGCAGATTAATTTCACCCCAGAACAAAATATATGTTTTGGCGGACACTATGAAACCTGGCCTGCAACAGCTGGGACACCAGATTCAGGGTATTGCTATGTTGGCAAGTGAATTACACCCCAGAACAAAATATATGTTTTGGCGGACACTATGAAACCTGGCCTGCAACAGCTGGGACACCAGATTCAGGGTATTGCTATTTTGGCAAGTGAATTACACCCTAGAACAAAATATATATTTTGGCGGACACTATGAAACCTGGCCTGCAACAGCTGGGACACCAGATTTAGGGTATTGCTATTTTGGCAAATTAATTTCACCCCAGAACAATATATATGTTTTGGCAGACACTATGAAATCTGGTCTGCAACAGCTGGGACACCAGATTCAGGGTATTGCTATTTTGGCAAATTACTTTCACCCCAGAACAAAATATATGTTTTTGCGGACACTATGAAACCTGGCCTGCAACAGCTGGGACACCAGATTCAGGGTATTGCTATTTTGGCAGATTAATTTCACCCCAGAACAAAATATATGTTTTGGCGGACACTATGAAACCTGGCCTGCAACAGCTGGGACAACAGATTCAGGGTTTTGCTATTTTGGCAAATTAATTTCACCCCAGAACAAAATATATGTTTTGGCGGACACTATGAAACCTGGCCTGCAACAGCTGGGACACCAGATTCAGGGTATTGCTATTTTGGCAGATTAATTTCACCCCAGAACAAAATATATGTTTTGGCGGACACTATGAAACCTGGCCTGCAACAGCTGGGACACCAGATTCAGGGTATTGCTATATTGGCAAATTAATTTCACCCCAGAACAAAATATATGTTTTGGCGGACACTATGAAACCTGACCTGCAACAGCTGGGACACCAGATTCAGGGAATTGCTATTTTGGCAAGTGATTTACACCCCAAAACAAAATATATGTTTTGGCGGATACTATGAAACCTGGCCTGCAACAGCTGGGACACCAGATTAAAGGTATTGCTATTTTTGCAAATTTATTTCACCCCAGAACAAAATATATGTTTTGGCGGACACTATGAAACCTGGCCTGCAACAGCTGGGACACCAGATTCAGGGTATTGCTATTTTGGCAAATTAATTTCAGCCCAGAACAAAATATATGTTTTGGCGGACACTATGAAACCTGGCCTGCAACAGCTAGGACACTAGATTCACTGTATTGCTATTTTGGCAAGTGAATTACACCCCAGAACAAAATATATGTTTTGGCGGACACTATGAAACCTGGCCTGCAACAGCTGCGACACCAGATTCAGGGTATTGCTATTTTGGAAAATTAATTTCTCCCCAGAACAAAATATATCTTTTGGCGGTGTGATATGGCGCAGGGTGCCATCATGGATGGCAGGTAAGTGTAACCGAGGTTCATAGCCTCGGTGAGGTAAGAGCCATTTTGTCTATGTCAGCAGCAGCTAGTGCTACTGACACAATTGCTTGATAGCATGGCTACAAGGCCAATCCAGGCCGGCACTTACCGGGAGCAGCTAAAGTGTAGGGTGGGTGGTTGCTCCCCATGCCCCAGTCCTGGTTTTGGGCTGGGTTTAAAAACACAGTCAGCACCAGTGAGAGATTGTCCTTGAGCTGCTGGTAATGCTGTGGAGCTCTCTGGGCTGGAAGCAAGAGCCCAGCAAAGAGGCGTGCAGTCGACCTGGAAGCCTGAGGGTGGACTTTCCTGCGGCTGGGCTGATAGCCATGTGCGAACACGCACCTAAAACCACACAGGTGATTTGATCCTGTCTTGGACTTTTTGTTTTGCCTTAAGTTTTCGTTGTGTGTGAAGTAACACTAAGTGACTGTTTTGACTTTATTTGTGCAAGTGTGAAATAAAACACTGTTTGCTGCACTTCCTGGACTCCCTTTGCCTCTGTAATGCACCCACACCGCTGACTACCAGAGCAATTCAACACAGCGGACACTATGAAACCTGGCCTGCAACAGCTGGGACACCAGATTCAGGGTATTGCTATTTTGGCAAGTGAATTACACCCCAGAACAAAATATATGTTTTGGCGGACACTATAAAACCTGGCCTGCACCAGCTGGGACACCAGATTCAGGGTATTGCTATTTTGGCAAATTAATTTCACCCCAGAACAAAATATATGTTTTGGCGGACACTATGAAACCTGGCCTGCAACAGCTGGGACACCAGATTCAGGGTATGGCTATTTTGGCAAATTAATTTCACCCCAGAACAAAATATATGTTTTGGCGGACACTATGAAACCTGGCCTGCAACAGCTGGGACACCAGATTCAGGGTATTGCTATTTTGGCAAGTGAATTTACACCCCAGAACAAAATATATGTTTTGGCAGACACTATGAAACCTGGCCTGCAACAGCTGGGACACCAGATTCAGGGTATTGCTATTTTGGCAAATTAATTTCACCCCAGAACAAAATATATGTTTTGGCGGACACTATGAAACCTGGCCTGCAACAGCTGGGACACCAGATTCAGGGTATTGCTATTTTGGCAGATTAATTTCACCCCAGAACAAAATATATGTTTTGGCGGACACTATGAAACCTGGCCTGCAACAGCTGGGACACCAGATTCAGGGTATTGCTATTTTGGCAAATTAATTTCACCCCAGAACAAAATATATGTTTTGGCGGACACTATGAAACCTGGCCTGCAACAGCTAGGACACTAGATTCACTGTATTGCTATTTTGGCAAGTGAATTACACCCCAGAACAAAATATATGTTTTGGCGTACACTATGAAACCTGGCCTGCAACAGCTGCGACACCAGATTCAGGGTATTGCTATTTTTGCAAATTTATTTCACCCCAGAACAAAATATATGTTTTGGCGGACACTATGAAACCTGGCCTGCAACAGCTGTGACACCAGATTCAGGGTATTGCTATTTTGGCAAGTGAATTACACCCCAGAACAAAATATTTGTTTTGGCGGATACTATGAAACCTGGCCTGCAACAGCTGGGACACCAGATTCAGGGTATTGCTATTTTGGCAAATTAATTTCAGCCCAGAACAAAATATATGTTTTGGCGTACACTATGAAACCTGGCCTGCAACAGTTAGGACACTAGATTCAGGGTATTGCTATTTTGGCAAGTGAATTACACCCCAGAACAAAATATATGTTTTGGCGGACACTATGAAACCTGGCCTGCAACAGCTGCGACACCAGATTCAGGGTATTGCTATTTTGGAAAATTAATTTCTCACCAGAACAAAATATATCTTTTGGCGGTGTGATAAAGCGCAGGGTGCCATCATGGATGGCAGGTAAGTGTAACCGAGGTTCATAGCCTCGGTGAGGTAAGAGCCATTTTGTCTATGTCAGCAGCAGGTAGTGCTACTGACACAATTGCTAGATAGCATGGCTACAAAGCCAATCCGGGCCGGCACTTACCGGGAGCAGCTAAAGTGTAGGGTGGGTGGTTGCTCCCCATGCCCCAGTCCTGGTTTTGGGCTGGGTTTAAAAACACAGTCAGCACCAGTGAGAGATTGTCCTTGAGCTGCTGGTAATGCTGTGGAGCTCTCTGGGCTGGAAGCAAGAGCCCAGCAAAGAGGCGTGCAGTCGACCTGGAAGCCTGAGGGTGGACTTTCCTGCGGCTGGGCTGATAGCCATGTGCGAACACGCACCTAAAACCACACAGGTGATTTGATCCTGTCTTGGACTTTTTGTTTTGCCTTAAGTTTTCGTTGTGTGTGAAGTAACACTAAGTGACTGTTTTGACTTTATTTGTGCAAGTGTGAAATAAAACACTGTTTGCTGCACTTCCTGGACTCCCTTTGCCTCTGTACAGCACCCGCACCGCAGACTAAAAGAGCAATTTCACACAGCGGACACTATGAAACCTGGCCTGCAACTGCTTGGACACCAGATTCAGGGAATTGCTATTTTGGCAGATTAATTTCACCCCAGAACAAAATATATGTTTTGGCGGACACTATGAAACCTGGCCTGCAACAGCTGGGACACCAGATTCAGGGTATTGCTATGTTGGCAAGTGAATTACACCCCAGAACAAAATATATGTTTTGGCGGACACTATGAAACCTGGCCTGCAACAGCTGGGACACCAGATTCAGGGTATTGCTATTTTGGCAAGTGAATTACACCCTAGAACAAAATATATATTTTGGCGGACACTATGAAACCTGGCCTGCAACAGCTGGGACACCAGATTCAGGGTATTGCTTTTTTGGCAAATTAATTTCACCCCAGAACAATATATATGTTTTGGCAGACACTATGAAATCTGGCCTGCAACAGCTGGGACACCAGATTCAGGGTATGGCTATTTTGGCAAATTAATTTCACCCCAGAACAAAATATATGTTTTTGCGGACACTATGAAACCTGGCCTGCAACAGCTGGGACACCAGATTCAGGGTATTGCTATTTTGGCAGATTAATTTCACCCCAGAACAAAATATATGTTTTGGCGGACACTATGAAACCTGGCCTGCAACAGCTGGGACAACAGATTCAGGGTTTTGCTATTTTGGCAAATTAATTTCACCCCAGAACAAAATATATGTTTTGGCGGACACTATGAAACCTGGCCTGCAACAGCTGGGACACCAGATTCAGGGTATTGCTATTTTGGCAGATTAATTTCATCCAAGAACAAAATATATGTTTTGGCGGACACTATGAAACCTGGCCTGCAACAGCTGGGACACCAGATTCAGGGTATTGCTATATTGGCAAATTAATTTCACCCCAGAACAAAATATATGTTTTGGCGGACACTATGAAACCTGACCTGCAACAGCTGGGACACCAGATTCAGGGAATTGCTATTTTGGCAAGTGATTTACACCCCAGAACAAAATATATGTTTTGGCGGACACTATGAAACCTGGCCTGGAACAGCTGGGACACCATATTCAGGGTATTACTATTTTGGCAAGTGAATTACACCCCTGAACAAAATATATGTTTTGGCGGACACTATGAAAACTGGCCTGCAACAGCTGGGACACCAGATTAAGGGTATTGCTATTTTTGCAAATTTATTTCACCCCAGAACAAAATATATGTTTTGGCGGACACTATGAAACCTGGCCTGCAACAGCTGGGACACCAGATTCAGGGTATTGCTATTTTGGCAAATTAATTTCAGCCCAGAACAAAATATATGTTTTGGCGGACACTATGAAACCTGGCCTGCAACAGCTAGGACACTAGATTCACTGTATTGCTATTTTGGCAAGTGAATTAAACCCCAGAACAAAATATATGTTTTGGCGGACACTATGAAACCTGGCCTGCAACAGTTAGGACACTAGATTCAGGGTATTGCTATTTTGGAAAATTAATTTCTCCCCAGAACAAAATATATCTTTTGGCGGTGTGATATGGTGCAGGGTGCCATCATGGATGGCAGGTAAGTGTAACCGAGGTTCATAGCCTCGGTGAGGTAAGAGCCATTTTGTCTATGTCAGCAGCAGGTAGTGCTACTGACACAATTGCTAGATAGCATGGCTACAAAGCCAATCCAGGCCGGCACTTACCGGGAGCAGCTAAAGTGTAGGGTGGGTGGTTGCTCCCCATGCCCCAGTCCTGGTTTTGGGCTGGGTTTAAAAACACAGTCAGCACCAGTGAGAGATTGTCCTTGAGCTGCTGGTAATGCTGTGGAGCTCTCTGGGCTGGAAGCAAGAGCCCAGCAAAGAGGCGTGCAGTCGACCTGGAAGCCTGAGGGTGGACTTTCCTGCGGCTGGGCTGATAGCCATGTGCGAACACGCACCTAAAACCACACAGGTGATTTGATCCTGTCTTGGACTTTTTGTTTTGCCTTAAGTTTTCGTTGTGTGTGAAGTAACACTAAGTGACTGTTTTGACTTTATTTGTGCAAGTGTGAAATAAAACACTGTTTGCTGCACTTCCTGGACTCCCTTTGCCTCTGTAATGCACCCACACCGCTGACTACCAGAGCAATTCAACACAGCGGACACTATGAAACCTGGCCTGCAACAGCTGGGACACCAGATTCAGGGTATTGCTATTTTGGCAAGTGAATTACACCCCAGAACAAAATATATGTTTTGGCGGACACTATAAAACCTGGCCTGCAACAGCTGGGACACCAGATTCAGGGTATTGCTATTTTGGCAAATTAATTTCACCCCAGAACAAAATATATGTTTTGGCGGACACTATGAAACCTGGCCTGCAACAGCTGGGACACCAGATTCAGGGTATGGCTATTTTGGCAAATTAATTTCACCCCAGAACAAAATATATGTTTTGGCGGACACTATGAAACCTGGCCTGCAACAGCTGGGACATCAGATTTAGGGTATTGCTATTTTGGCAAGTGAATTACACCCCAGAACAAAATATATGTTTTGGCAGACACTATGAAACCTGGCCTGCAACAGCTGGGACACCAGATTCAGGGTATTGCTATTTTGGCAAATTAATTTCCCCCAGAACAAAATATATGTTTTGGCGGATACTATGAAACCTGGCCTGCAACAGCTGGGACACGAGATTCAGGGTATTGCTAATTTGGCAGATTAATTTCACCCCAGAACAAAATATATGTTTTGGCGGACACTATGAAACCTGGCCTGCAACAGCTGGGACACCAGATTCAGGGTATTGCTATTTTGGTAAATTAATTTCAGCCCAGAACAAAATATATGTTTTGGTGGACACTATGAAACCTGGCCTGCAACAGCTGGGACACCAGATTCAGGGTATGGGTATTTTGGCAGAATAATTTCAACCTAGAACAAAATATATGTTTTGGCGGACACTATGAAACTTGGCCTGCAACAGCTGGGACACCAGATTCAGGGTATTGCTATTTTGGCAAATGAATTTCACCCCAGAACAAAATATATGTTTTGGGGGACACTATGAAACCTGGCCTGCAACAGCTGGGACACCAGGTTCAGGGTATTACTATTTTGGCAGATTAATTTCACCCCAGAACAAAATATATGTTTTGGCGGACACTATGAAATCTGGCCTGCAACAGCTGGTACACCAGATTCAGGGTATTGCTATTTGGCAAGTGATTCACACCCCAGAACAAAATATATGTTTTGTCGGACACTATGAAACCTGGCCTGCAACAGCTGGGACATCAGATTTAGGGTATTGCTATTTTGGCAAGTGAATTACACAATCCGAACAAAATATATGTTTTGGCAGACTCTATGAAACCTGGCCTGCAACAGCTGGGACACCAGATTCAGGGTATGGGAATTTTGGCAGATTAATTTCAACCTAGAACAAAATATATGTTTTGGCGGACACTATGAAACTTGGCCTGCAACAGCTGGGACACCAGATTCAGGGTATTGCTATTTTGGCAAATGAATTTCACCCCAGAACAAAATATATGTTTTGGGGGACACTATGAAACCTGGCCTGCAACAGCTGGGACACCAGGTTCAGGGTATTACTATTTTGGCAGATTAATTTCACCCCAGAACAAAATATATGTTTTGGCGGACACTATGAAATCTGGCCTGCAACAGCTGGTACACCAGATTCAGGGTATTGCTATTTGGCAAGTGATTCACACCCCAGAACAAAATATATGTTTTGTCGGACACTATGAAACCTGGCCTGCAACAGCTGTGACACCAGATTCAGCGTATTGCTATTTTACCAAGTGAATTACACCCCAGAACAAAATATATGTTTTGGCGGACACTATGAAACCTGGTCTGCAACAGCTGGGACACCAGATTCAGGGAATTGGCTATTTTGGCAAATTAATATCACCCTAGAACAAAATATATGTTTTGGCGGACGCTATGAAACCTGGCCTGCAACAGCTGGGACACCAGATTCAGGGTATTGCTATTTTGGCAAGTGAATTACACCCCAGAACAAAATATATGTTTTGGCGTACACTATGAAACCTGGCCTGAAACAGCTGGGACATCAGATTCAGAGTATTGCTATTTTGGCAGATTAATTTCACCCCAGAACAAAATATATCTTTTGGCGGACACTATGAAACCTGGCCTGCAACAGCTGGGACACCAGATTCAGGGTATTGCTATTTTGGCAGATTAATTTCACCCCAGAACAAAATATATGTTTTGGCGGACACTATGAAACCTGGCCTGCAACAGATGGGGCACCAGATTCAGGGTATTGCTATTTTGACAGATTAATTTCACCCCAGAACAAAATATATGTTTTGGCGGACACTATGAAACCTGGCCTGCAACAGCTGGGACACCAGATTCAGGGTATTGCTATTTTGGCAAGTGAATTACACCCCAGAACAAAATATATGTTTTGGCGGACACTATGAAACCTGGCCTGCAACAGCTGGTACACCCGATTCAGGGTATTGCTATTTTGGCAGATTAATTTCACCCCAGATCAAAATAAATGTTTTGGCGGTGTGATAAGGCGCAGGGTGCCGTTATGGATGGCAGGTAAGTGTAATCGAGGTTCATAGCCTCGGTGAGGTACGAGCCATTTTGTCTATGTTAGCAGCAGGTAGTGCTACTGACAAAATTGCTAGATAGCATGGCTACAAAGACGATCCGGGCCGTCTCTTACCGGGAGCAGCTAAAGTGTAGGGTGGGTGGTTGCTCCCCATGACCCAGTCCTGGTTTTGGGCTGGGTTTAAAAACACAGCCAGCACCAGCGAGAGATTGTCCTTGAGCTGCTGGTAATGCTGTGGAGCTCTCTGGGCTGGAAGCAAGAGCAGAGCAAAGAGGCGTGCAGTCGGCCTGGAAGCCTGAGGGTGGACTTTCCTGCGGCTGGGCTGACAGCCAGGTGCGAACACGCACCTAAAGCCACATAGGTGATTTGATCCTGTTTTAGAGTTTTTGTTTTGCCTTAAGTTTTCGTTGTGTGTGAAGTAACACTAAGTGACTGTTTTGACTTTATTTGTGCAAGTGTGAAATAAAACACTGTTTGCTGCACTTCCTGGACTCCCTTTGCCTCTGTACAGCACCCGCACCGCAGACTAAAAGAGCAATTTCACACAGCGGACACTATGAAACCTGGCCTGCAACAGCTGGGACACCAGATTCAGGGTATTGCTATTTTGGCAAGTGAATTACACCCCAGAACACAATATATGTTTTGGCGGACACTATGATACCTGGCCTGCAACAGCTGGGACACCAGATTCAGGGTATTGCTATTTTGGCAAATTAATTTCACCCCAGAACAAAATATATTTTTTGGCGTACACTATGAAACCTGGCCTGCAACAGCTGAGACACCAGATTCAGGGTATGGCTATTTTGGCAAATTAATTTCACCCCAGAACAAAATATATGTTTTGGCGGACACTATGAAACCTGGCCTGCAACAGCTGGGACACCAGATTCAGGGTATTGCTATTTTGGCAAGTGAATTACACCCTAGAACAAAATATATGTTTTGGCGGACACTATGAAACCTGGCCTGCAACAGCTGGGACACCAGATTCAGGGTATTGCTATTTTGGCAAATTAATTTCACCCCAGAACAAAATATATGTTTTGGCAGACACTATGAAATCTGGCCTGCAACAGCTGGGACACCAGATTCAGGGTATGGCTATTTTGGCAAATTAATTTCACCCCAGAACAAAATATATGTTTTGGCGGACACTATGAAACCTGGCCTGCAACAGCTGGGACACCAGATTCAGGGTATTGCTATTTTGGCAGATTAATTTCACCCCAGAACAAAATATATGTTTTGGCGGACACTATGAAACCTGGCCTGCAACAGCTGGGACACCAGATTCAGGGTATTGCTATATTGGCAGATTAATTTCACCCAAGAACTAAATATATGTTTTGGCGGACACTATGAAACCTGGCCTGCAACAGCTGGGACACCATATTCAGGGTATTGCTATTTTGGCAAGTGAATTACACCCCAGAACAAAATATATGTTTTGGCGGACACTATGAAACCTGGCCTGCAACAGCTGGGACACCAGATTCAGGGTATTGCTATTTTGGCAAGTGAATTACACCCCAGAACAAAATATATGTTTTGGCGGACACTATGAAACCTGGCCTGCAACAGATGGGACACCATATTCAGGGTATTACTATTTTGGCAGATTAATTTCACCCCAGAACAAAATATATGTTTTGGCGGACATTATGAAACCTGGCCTGCAACAGCTGGGACACCAGATTCAGGGTATTGCTATTTTGGCAAGTGATTTACACACCAGAAAAAAATATATGTTTTGGCGGACAATATGAAATCTGGCCTGCAACAGCTGGGACACCGGATTCAGGGTATTGCTATTTTGGCAAGTGAATTACACCCCAGAACAAAATATAAGTTTTGGCGGACACTATGAAACCTGGCCTGCAACAGCTGGGTCACCAGATTCAGGGTATTGCTATTTTGGCAAATTAATTTCACCCCAGAACAAAATATATGTTTTGGCGGACACTATGAAACCTGGCCTGCAACAGCTGGTACACCAGATTCAGGGTATGGGTATTTTGGCAAGTGAGTTACACCCTAGAACAAAATATATGTTTTGGCGGACACTATGAAACCTGGCCTGCAACAGCTGGGACTCCAGATTTAGGGTTTTGCTATTTTGGCAAATTAATTTCACCCCAGAACAAAATATATGTTTGGCGGACACTATGAAACCTGGCCTGCAACAGCTGGGACACCAGATTCAGGGTATTGCTATTTTGGCAGATTAATTTCACCCCAGAACAAAATATATGTTTTGGCGGACACTATGAAACCTGGCCTGCAACAGCTGGGACACCAGATTCAGGGTTTTGCTATTTTGGCTAATTAATTTCACCCCAGAACAAAATATATGTTTTGGCAGATACTATGAAACCTGGCCTGCAACAGCTGCGACACCAGATTCAGGGTATTGCTATTTTGGAAAATTAATTTCTCCCCAGAACAAAATATATCTTTTGGCGGTGTTATAATGCGCAGGGTGCCATCATGGATGGCAGGTAAGTGTAACCGAGGTTCATAGCCTCGTTGAGGTAAGAGCCATTTTGTCTATGTCAGCAGCAGGTAGTGCTACTGACACAATTGCTAAATAGCATGGCTACAAAGCCAATCCGGGCCGGCACTTACCGGGAACAGCTAAAGTGTAGGGTGGGTGGTTGCTCCCCATGCCCCAGTCCTGGTTTTGGGCTGGGTTTAAAAACACAGTCAGCACCAGTGAGAGATTGTCCTTGAGCTGCTGGTAATGCTGTGGAGCTCTCTGGGCTGGAAGCAAGAGCCCAGCAAAGAGGCGTGCAGTCGACCTGGAAGCCTGAGGGTGGACTTTCCTGCGGCTGGGCTGATAGCCATGTGCGAACACGCACCTAAAACCACACAGGTGATTTGATCCTGTCTTGGACTTTTTGTTTTGCCTTAAGTTTTCGATGTGTGTGAAGTAACACTAAGTCACTGTTTTGACTTTATTTGTGCAAGTGTGAAATAAAACACTGTTTGCTGCACTTCCTGGACTCCCTTTGCCTCTGTACTGCACCCACACCGCTGACTACCAGAGCAATTCAATACAGCGGACACTATGAAACCTGGCCTGCAACAGCTGGGACACCAGATTCAGGGTATTGCTATTTTGGCAAGTGAATTACACCCCAGAACAAAATATATGTTTTGGCGGACACTATAAAACCTGGCCTGCAACAGCTGGGACACCAGATTCAGGGTATTGCTATTTTGGCAAATTAATTTCACCCCAGAACAAAATATATGTTTTGGCGGACACTATGAAACCTGGCCTGCAACAGCTGGGACACCAGATTCAGGGTATTGCTATTTTGGCAAGTGAATTTCACCCCAGAACAAAATATATGTTTTGGCGGACACTATGAAACCTGGCCTGCAACAGCTGGGACACCAGATTCAGGGTATTGCTATTTTGGCAAATTAATTTCACCCCAGAACAAAATATATGTTTTGGCGGACACTATGAAACCTGGCCTGCAACAGCTGGGACACCAGATTCAGGGTATTGCTATTTTGGCAGATTAATTTCACCCCAGAACAAAATATATGTTTTGGCGGACACTATGAAACCTGGCCTGCAACAGCTGGGACACCAGATTCAGGGTATTGCTATTTTGGCAAATTAATTTCACCCCAGAACAAAATATATGTTTTGGCGGACACTATGAAACCTGGCCTGCAACAGCTGGGACACCAGATTCAGGGTATGGCTATTTTGGCAAATTAATTTCACCCCAGAACAAAATATATGTTTTGGCGGACACTATGAAACCTGGCCTGCAACAGCTGGGACACCAGATTCAGGGTATTGCTATTTTGGCAAATTAATTTCACCCCAGAACAAAATATATGTTTTGGCGGACACTATGAAACCTGGCCTGCAACAGCTGGGACACCAGATTCAGGGTATTACTATTTTGGCAGATTAATTTCACCCCAGAACAAAATATATGTTTTGGCGGACACTATGAAATCTGGCCTGCAACAGCTGGGACACCAGATTCAGGGTATTGCTATTTTGGCAAGTGATTCACACCCCAGAACAAAATATATGTTTTGTCGGACACTATGAAACCTGGTCTGCAACAGCTGGGACACCAGATTCAGGGTATGGCTATTTTGGCAAATTAATTTCACCCTAGAACAAAATATATGTTTTGGCGGACACTATGAAACCTGGCTTGCAACAGCTGGGACACCAGATTCAGGGAATTGCTAATTTTGGCCGATTAATTTCACCCCAGAACAAAATATATGTTTTGGCGGACACTATGAAATCTGGCCTGCAACAGCTGGTACACCAGATTCAGCGTTTTGCTATTTTGGCAAGTGAATTACACCCCTGAACAAAATATATGTTTTGGCGGACACTATGAAACCTGGTCTGCAACAGCTGGGACACCAGATTCAGTGTATGGGTATTTTGGCAGATTAATTTCACCCTAGAACAAAATATATGTTTTGGCGGACACTATGAAACTTGGCCTGCAACAGCTGGGACACCAGATTCAGGGTATTGCTATTTTGGCAAATGAAGTTCACCCCAGAACAAAATATATGTTTTGGCGTACACTATGAAACCTGGCTTGCAACAGCTGGGACACCAGATTCAGGGTATTGCTATTTTGGCAGATTAATTTCACCCCAGAACAAAATATATGTTTTGGCGGACACTATGAAACCTAGCCTGCAACAGCTGGGACACCGATTCAGGGTATTGCTATTTTGGCAAGTGAATTAAACCGCAGAACAAAATATATGTTTTGGCGGACACTATGAAACCTGGCCTGCAAAAGCTGGGACACCAGATTGAGCGTATTGCTATTTTGGCAGATTAATATCAACCCAAAACAAAATATATGTTTTGGCGGACACTATGAAACCTGGTCTGCAACGCCTGGGACACCAGATTCAGGGTATGGCTATTTTGGCAAATTAAATTCACCCCAGAACAAAATATATGTTTTGGCGGACACTATGAAACCTGGCCTGCAAAAGCTGGGACACCAGATTCAGGGTATTGCTATTTTGGCAGATTAATTTCACCCCAGAACAAAATATATGTTTTGGCGGACACTATTAAACCTGGCCTGCAACAGCTGGGACACCAGATTCAGGGTATTGCTATTTTGGCAAATTAATTTCAGCCCAGAACAAAATATATGTTTTGGCGGACACTATGAAACCTGTCCTGCAACAGCTGGGACACCAGATTCAGGGTATTGCTATTTTGGCAAGTTAATTACACCCCAGAACAAAATATATGTTTTGGCGGACACTATGAAACCTGGCCTGCAACAGCTGGGACACCAGATTCAGGGTATTGCTATTTTTGCAAATTAATTTAAGCCCAGAACAAAATATATGTTTTGGAGGACACTATGAAACCTGGCCTGCAACAGCTGGGACACCAGATTCAGGGTATTGCTATTTTTGCAAATTTATTTCACCCCAGAACAAAATATATGTTTTGGCGGACACTATGAAACCTGGCCTGCAACAGCTGGGACACCAGATTCAGGGTATTGCTATTTTGGCAGATTAATTTCACCCCAGAACAAAATATATGTTTTGGCGGACACTATGAAACCTGGCCTGCAACAGCTGGGACACCAGATTCAGGGTATTGCTATTTTGGCAAATTAATTTCACCCCAGAACAAAATATATGTTTTGGCGGACACTATGAAACCTGGCCTGCAACAGCTGGGACACCAGATTCAGGGTATTGCTATTTTGGCAGATTAATTTCACCCCAGAACAAAATATATGTTTTGGCGGACACTATGAAACCTGACCTGCAACAGCTGGGACACCAGATTCAGGGTATTGCTATTTTGGCAGATTAATTTCACCCCAGAACAAAATATATGTTTTGGCGGACACTATGAAACCTGACCTGCAACAGCTGGGACACCGTATTCAGGGTATTGCTATTTTGGCAAATGAATTTCACCCCAGAACAAAATATATGTTTTGGCGGACACTATGAAACCTGGCCTGCAACAGATGGGACACCAAATTCAGGGTATTACTATTTTGGCAGATTAATTTCACCCCAGAACAAAATATATGTTTTGGCGGACATTATGAAACCTGGCCTGCAACAGCTGGGACACCAGATTCAGGGTATTGCTATTTTGGCAAGTGAATTACACCCTAGAACAAAATATATGTTTTGGCGGACACTATGAAACCTGGCCTGCAACAGCTGGGACACCAGATTCAGGGTATTGCTATTTTGGCAAATTAATTTCACCCCAGAACAAAATATATGTTTTGGCAGACACTATGAAATCTGTCCTGCAACAGCTGGGACACCAGATTCAGGGTATGGCTATTTTGGCAAATTAATTTCACCCCAGAACAAAATATATGTTTTGGCAGACACTATGAAACCTGGCCTGCAACAGCTGGGACACCAGATTCAGTGTATTGCTATATTGGCAGATTAATTTCACCCAAGAACTATATATATGTTTTGGCGGACACTATGAAACCTGGCCTGCAACAGCTGGGACACCATATTCAGGGTATTGCTATTTTGGCAAGTGATTTACACCCCAGAACAAAATATATGTTTTGGCGGTCAATATGAAACTTGGCCTGCAAAAGCTGGGACACCAGATTCAGGGTATTGCTATTTTGGCAAGTGAATTACACCCCAGAACAAAATATATGTTTTGGCGGACACTATGAAACCTGGCCTGCAACAGATGGGACACCATATTCAGGGTATTACTATTTTGGCAGATTAATTTCACCCCAGAACAAAATATATGATTTGGCGGACATTATGAAACCTGGCCTGCAACAGCTGGGACACCAGATTCAGGGTATTGCTATTTTGGGAAGTGATTTACACACCAGAAAAAAATATATGTTTTGGCGGACAATATGAAATCTGGCCTGCAACAGCTGGGACACCGGATTCAGGGTATTGCTATTTTGGCAAGTGAATTACACCCCAGAACAAAATATAAGTTTTGGCGGACACTATGAAACCTGGCCTGCAACAGCTGGGACACCAGATTCAGGGTATTGCTATTTTGGCAAATTAATTTCACCCCAGAACAAAATATATGTTTTGGCGGACACTATGAAACCTGGCCTGCAACAGCTGGTACACCAGATTCAGGGTATGGGTATTTTGGCAAGTGAGTTACACCCTAGAACAAAATATATGTTTTGGCGGACACTATGAAACCTGGCCTGCAACAGCTGGGACACCAGATTCAGGGTTTTGCTATTTTGGCAAATTAATTTCACCCCAGAACAAAATATATTTTTTGGCGGACACTATGAAACCTGGCCTGCAACAGCTGGGACACCAGATTCAGGGTATTGCTATTTTGGCAGATTAATTTCACCCCAGAACAAAATATATGTTTTGGCGGACACTATGAAACCTGGCCTGCAACAGCTGGGACACCAGATTCAGGGTTTTGCTATTTTGGCTAATTAATTTCACCCCAGAACAATATATATGTTTTGGCGGACACTATGAAACCTGGCCTGCAACAGCTGGGACACCAGATTCAGGGTATTGCTATTTTGGCAAATTAATTTCACCCCAGAACAAAATATATGTTTTGGCGACACTATGAAACCTGGCCTGCAACAGCTGGGACACCAGATTCAGGGTATTGCTATTTTGGCAAGTTAATTTCACCCCAGAACAAAATAAATGTTTTGGCGGACACTATGAAACCTGACCTGCAACAGCTGGGACACCAGATTCAGGGAATTGCTATTTTGGCAAGTGATTTACACCCCAGAACAAAATATATGTTTTGGCGGACAATATGAAACCTGGCCTGCAACAGCTGGGACACCGGATTCAGGTTATTGCTATTTTGGCAAGTGAATTACACCCCAGAACAAAATATATGTTTTGGCGGACACTATGAAACCTGGCCTGCAACAGCTGGGACACCATATTAAGGGTATTACTATTTTGGCAAGTGAATTACACCCCAGAACAAAATATATGTTTTGGCGGACACTATGAAACCTGGTCTGCAACAGCTGGGACACCAGATTAAGGGTATTGCTATTTTTTCAAATTTATTTCACCCCAGAACAAAATATATGTTTTGGCGGACACTATGAAACCTGGCCTGCAACAGCTGTGACACCAGATTCAGTCTATTGCTATTTTGGCAAGTGAATTACACCCCAGAACAAAATATATGTTTTGGCGGACACTATGAAACCTGGCCTGCAACAGCTGCGACACCAGATTCAGGGTATTGCTATTTTGGAAAATTAATTTCTCCCCAGAACAAAATATATCTTTTGGCGGTGTGATAAGGCGCAGGGTGCCATCATGGATGGCAGGTAAGTGTAACCGAGGTTCATAGCCTCGGTGAGGTAAGAGCCATTTGTCTATGTCAGCAGCAGGTAGTGCTACTGACACAATTGCTAAATAGCATGGCTACAAAGCCAATCCGGGCCGGCACTTACCGGGAGCAGCTAAAGTGTAGGGTGGGTGGTTGCTCCCCATGCCCCAGTCCTGGTTTTGGGCTGGGTTTAAAAACACAGTCAGCACCAGTGAGAGATTGTCCTTGAGCTGCTGGTAATGCTGTGGAGCTCTCTGGGCTGGAAGCAAGAGCCCAGCAAAGAGGCGTGCAGTCGACCTGGAAGCCTGAGGGTGGACTTTCCTGCGGCTGGGCTGATAGCCATGTGCGAACACGCACCTAAAACCACACAGGTGATTTGATCCTGTCTTGGACTTTTGTTTTGCCTTAAGTTTTCGATGTGTGTGAAGTAACACTAAGTGACTGTTTTGACTTTATTTGTGCAAGTGTGAAATAAAACACTGTTTGCTGCACTTCCTGGACTCCCTTTGCCTCTGTACTGCACCCACACCGCTGACTACCAGAGCAATTCAATACAGCGGACACTATGAAACCTGGCCTGCAACAGCTGGGACACCAGATTCAGGGTATTGCTATTTTGGCAAGTGAATTACACCCCAGAACAAAATATATGTTTTGGCGGACACTATAAAACCTGGCCTGCAACAGCTGGGACACCAGATTCAGGGTATTGCTATTTTGGCAAATTAATTTCACCCCAGAACAAAATATATGTTTTGGCGGACACTATGAAACCTGGCCTGCAACAGCTGGGACACCAGATTCAGGGTATGGCTATTTTGGCAAATTAATTTCACCCCAGAACAAAATATATGTTTTGGCGGACATTATGAAACCTGGCCTGCAACAGATGGGACATCAGATTTAGGGTATTGCTATTTTGGCAAGTGAATTACACCCCAGAACAAAATATATGTTTTGGCAGACACTATGAAACCTGGCCTGCAACAGCTGGGACACCAGATTCAGGGTATTGCTATTTTGGCAAATTAATTTCCCCCAGAACAAAATATATGTTTTGGCGGATACTATGAAACCTGGCCTGCAACAGCTGGGACACGAGATTCAGGGTATTGCTAATTTGGCAGATTAATTTCACCCCAGAACAAAATATATGTTTTGGCGGACACTATGAAACCTGGCCTGCAACAGCTGGGACACCAGATTCAGGGTATTGCTATTTTGGCAAATTAATTTCAGCCCAGAACAAAATATATGTTTTGGCGGACACTATGAAACCTGGCCTGCAACAGCTGGGACACCAGATTCAGGGTATGGGTATTTTGGCAGATTAATTTCACCCTAGAACAAAATATATGTTTTGGCGGACACTATGCAACTTGGCCTGCAACAGCTGGGACACCAGATTCAGGGTATTGCTATTTTGGCAAATGAATTTCACCCCAGAACAAAATATATGTTTTGGGGGACACTATGAAACCTGGCCTGCAACAGCTGGGACACCAGATTCAGGGTATTACTATTTTGGCAGATTAATTTCACCCCAGAACAAAATATATGTTTTGGCGGACACTATGAAATCTGGCCTGCAACAGCTGGTACACCAGATTCAGGGTATTGCTATTTTGGCAAGTGAATTTCACCCCAGAACAAAATATATGTTTTGGCGGACACTATGAAACCTGGCCTGCAACAGCTGGGACACCAGATTCAGGGTATTGCTATTTTGGCAAATTAATTTCACCCCAGAACAAAATATATGTTTTGGCGGACACTATGAAACCTGGCCTGCAACAGCTGGGACACCAGATTCAGGGTATTGCTATTTTGGCAGATTAATTTCACCCCAGAACAAAATATATGTTTTGGCGGACACTATGAAACCTGGCCTGCAACAGCTGGGACACCAGATTCAGGGTATTGCTATTTTGGCAAATTAATTTCACCCCAGAACAAAATATATGTTTTGGCGGACACTATGAAACCTGGCCTGCAACAGCTGGGACACCAGATTCAGGGTATTGCTATTTTGGCAGATTAATTTCACCCCAGAACAAAATATATGTTTTGGCGGACACTATGAAACCTGGCCTGCAACAGCTGGGACACCAGATTCAGGGTATTGCTATTTTGGCAAATTAATTTCACCCCAGAACAAAATATATGTTTTGGCGGACACTATGAAACCTGGCCTGCAACAGCTGGGACACCAGATTCAGGGTATTGCTATTTTGGCAAGTTAATTACACCCCAGAACAAAATATATGTTTTGGCGGACACTATGAAACCTGGCCTGCAACAGCTGGGACACCAGATTCAGGGTATTGCTATTTTGGCAAATTAATTTCACCCCAGAACAAAATATATGTTTTGGCGGACACTATGAAACCTGGCCTGCAACAGCTGGGACACCAGATTCAGGGTATTGCTATTTTGGCAAGTGAATTTCACCCCAGAACAAAATATATGTTTTGGCGGACACTATGAAACCTGGCCTGCAACAGCTGGGACACCAGATTCAGGGTATTGCTATTTTGGCAAATTAATTTCACCCCAGAACAAAATATATGTTTTGGCGGACACTATGAAACCTGGCCTGCAACAGCTGGGACACCAGATTCAGGGTATTGCTATTTTGGCAGATTAATTTCACCCCAGAACAAAATATATGTTTTGGCGGACACTATGAAACCTGGCCTGCAACAGCTGGGACACCAGATTCAGGGTATTGCTATTTTGGCAAGTGAATTACACCCCAGAACAAAATATATGTTTTGGCGGACACTATGAAACCTGGCCTGCAACAGCTGGGACACCAGATTCAGGGTATTGCTATTTTGGCAGATTAATTTCACCCCAGAACAAAATATATGTTTTGGCGGACACTATGAAACCTGGCCTGCAACAGCTGGGACACCAGATTCAGGGTATTGCTATTTTGGCAAATTAATTTCACCCCAGAACAAAATATATGTTTTGGCGGACACTATGAAACCTGGCCTGCAACAGCTGGGACACCAGATTCAGGGTATTGCTATTTTGGCAGATTAATTTCACCCCAGAACAAAATATATGTTTTGGCGGACACTATGAAACCTGGCCTGCAACAGCTGGGACACCAGATTCAGGGTATTGCTATTTTGGCAAATTAATTTCACCCCAGAACAAAATATATGTTTTGGCGGACACTATGAAACCTGGCCTGCAACAGCTGGGACACCAGATTCAGGGTATTGCTATTTTGGCAAGTTAATTTCACCCCAGAACAAAATATATGTTTTGGCGGACACTATGAAACCTGGCCTGCAACAGCTGGGACACCAGATTCAGGGTATTGCTATTTTGGCAAATTAATTTCACCCCAGAACAAAATATATGTTTTGGCGGACACTATGAAACCTGGCCTGCAACAGCTGGGACACCAGATTCAGGGTATTGCTATTTTGGCAAATTAATTTCACCCCAGAACAAAATATATGTTTTGGCGGACACTATGAAACCTGGCCTGCAACAGCTGGGACACCAGATTCAGGGTATTGCTATTTTGGCAAATTAATTTCACCCCAGAACAAAATATATGTTTTGGCGGACACTATGAAACCTGGCCTGCAACAGCTGGGACACCAGATTCAGGGTATTGCTATTTTGGCAAATTAATTTCACCCCAGAACAAAATATATGTTTTGGCGGACACTATGAAACCTGGCCTGCAACAGCTGGGACACCAGATTCAGGGTATTGCTATTTTGGCAAATTAATTTCACCCCAGAACAAAATATATGTTTTGGCGGACACTATGAAACCTGGCCTGCAACAGCTGGGACACCAGATTCAGGGTATTGCTATTTTGGCAGATTAATTTCACCCCAGAACAAAATATATGTTTTGGCGGACACTATGAAACCTGGCCTGCAACAGCTGGGACACCAGATTCAGGGTATTGCTATTTTGGCAAATTAATTTCACCCCAGAACAAAATATATGTTTTGGCGGACACTATGAAACCTGGCCTGCAACAGCTGGGACACCAGATTCAGGGTATTGCTATTTTGGCAGATTAATTTCACCCCAGAACAAAATATATGTTTTGGCGGACACTATGAAACCTGGCCTGCAACAGCTGGGACACCAGATTCAGGGTATTGCTATTTTGGCAAGTGAATTTACACCCAGAACAAAATATATGTTTTGGCGGACACTATGAAACCTGGCCTGCAACAGCTGGGACACCAGATTCAGGGTATTGCTATTTTGGCAAGTGAATTTCACCCCAGAACAAAATATATGTTTTGGCGGACACTATGAAACCTGGCCTGCAACAGCTGGGACACCAGATTCAGGGTATTGCTATTTTGGCAAATTAATTTCACCCCAGAACAAAATATATGTTTTGGCGGACACTATGAAACCTGGCCTGCAACAGCTGGGACACCAGATTCAGGGTATTGCTATTTTGGCAAATTAATTTCACCCCAGAACAAAATATATGTTTTGGCGGACACTATGAAACCTGGCCTGCAACAGCTGGGACACCAGATTCAGGGTATTGCTATTTTGGCAAATTAATTTCACCCCAGAACAAAATATATGTTTTGGCGGACACTATGAAACCTGGCCTGCAACAGCTGGGACACCAGATTCAGGGTATTGCTATTTTGGCAAATTAATTTCACCCCAGAACAAAATATATGTTTTGGCGGACACTATGAAACCTGGCCTGCAACAGCTGGGACACCAGATTCAGGGTATTGCTATTTTGGCAGATTAATTTCACCCCAGAACAAAATATATGTTTTGGCGGACACTATGAAACCTGGCCTGCAACAGCTGGGACACCAGATTCAGGGTATTGCTATTTTGGCAAGATTAATTTCACCCCAGAACAAAATATATGTTTTGGCGGACACTATGAAACCTGGCCTGCAACAGCTGGGACACCAGATTCAGGGTATTGCTATTTTGGCAAGTGATTTACACCCCAGAACAAAATATATGTTTTGGCGGACACTATGAAACCTGGCCTGCAACAGCTGGGACACCAGATTCAGGGTATTGCTATTTTGGCAAGTTAATTATCACCCCAGAACAAAATATATGTTTTGGCGGACACTATGAAACCTGGCCTGCAACAGCTGGGACACCAGATTCAGGGTATTGCTATTTTGGCAGATTAATTTCACCCCAGAACAAAATATATGTTTTGGCGGACACTATGAAACCTGGCCTGCAACAGCTGGGACACCAGATTCAGGGTATTGCTATTTTGGCAAATTAATTTACACCCCAGAACAAAATATATGTTTTGGCGGACACTATGAAACCTGGCCTGCAACAGCTGGGACACCAGATTCAGGGTATTGCTATTTTGGCAAGTTAATTTCACCCCAGAACAAAATATATGTTTTGGCGGACACTATGAAACCTGGCCTGCAACAGCTGGGACACCAGATTCAGGGTATTGCTATTTTGGCAAATTAATTTCACCCCAGAACAAAATATATGTTTTGGCGGACACTATGAAACCTGGCCTGCAACAGCTGGGACACCAGATTCAGGGTATGGCTATTTTGGCAAGTGAATTACACCCCAGAACAAAATATATGTTTTGGCGGACACTATGAAACCTGGCCTGCAACAGCTGGGACACCAGATTCAGGGTATTGCTATTTTGGCAAATTAATTTCACCCCAGAACAAAATATATGTTTTGGCGGACACTATGAAACCTGGCCTGCAACAGCTGGGACACCAGATTCAGGGTATTGCTATTTTGGCAGATTAATTTCACCCCAGAACAAAATATATGTTTTGGCGGACACTATGAAACCTGGCCTGCAACAGCTGGGACACCAGATTCAGGGTTTTGCTATTTTGGCAATTAATTTCACCCCAGAACAAAATATATGTTTTGGCGGACACTATGAAACCTGGCCTGCAACAGCTGGGACACCAGATTCAGGGTATTGCTATTTTGGCAAATTAATTTCACCCCAGAACAAAATATATGTTTTGGCGGACACTATGAAACCTGGCCTGCAACAGCTGGGACACCAGATTCAGGGTATTGCTATTTTGGCAAGTTAATTTCACCCCAGAACAAAATATATGTTTTGGCGGACACTATGAAACCTGACCTGCAACAGCTGGGACACCAGATTCAGGGAATTGCTATTTTGGCAAGTGATTTACACCCCAGAACAAAATATATGTTTTGGCGGACACTATGAAACCTGGCCTGCAACAGCTGGGACACCGGATTCAGGTTATTGCTATTTTGGCAAGTGAATTACACCCCAGAACAAAATATATGTTTTGGCGGACACTATGAAACCTGGCCTGCAACAGCTGGGACACCATATTCAGGGTATTACTATTTTGGCAAGTGAATTACACCCCAGAACAAAATATATGTTTTGGCGGACACTATGAAACCTGGTCTGCAACAGCTGGGACACCAGATTAAGGGTATTGCTATTTTTGCAAATTTATTTCACCCCAGAACAAAATATATGTTTTGGCGGACACTATGAAACCTAGCCTGCAACAGCTGTGACACCAGATTCAGGGTATTGCTATTTTGGCAAGTGAATTACACCCCAGAACAAAATATATGTTTTGGCGGACACTATGAAACCTGGCCTGCAACAGCTGCGACACCAGATTCAGGGTATTGCTATTTTGGAAAATTAATTTCTCCCCAGAACAAAATATATCTTTTGGCGGTGTGATATGGCGCAGGGTGCCATCATGGATGGCAGGTAAGTGTAACCGATGTTCATAGCCTCGGTGAGGTAAGAGCCATTTTGTCTATGTCAGCAGCAGGTAGTGCTACTGACACAATTGCTAAATAGCATGGCTACAAAGCCAATCCGGGCCGGCACTTACCGGGAGCAGCTAAAGTGTAGGGTGGGTGGTTGCTCCCCATGCCAAAGTCCTGGTTTTGGGCTGGGTTTAAAAACACAGTCAGCACCAGTGAGAGATTGTCCTTGAGCTGCTGGTAATGCTGTGGAGCTCTCTGGGCTGGAAGCAAGAGCCCAGCAAAGAGGCGTGCAGTCGACCTGGAAGCCTGAGGGTGGACTTTCCTGCGGCTGGGCTGATAGCCATGTGCTAACACGCACCTAAAACCACACAGGTGATTTGATCCTGTCTTAGACTTTTTGTTTTGCCTTAAGTTTTCGATGTGTGTGAAGTAACATTAAGTGACTGTTTTGACTTTATTTGTGCAAGTGTGAAATAAAACACTGTTTGCTGCACTTCCTGGACTCCCTTTGCCTCTGTACTGCACCCACACCGCTGACTACCAGAGCAATTCAATACAGCGGACACTATGAAACCTGGTCAGCAACAGCTGGGACACCAGATTCAGAGTATTGCTATTTTGGCAAGTGAATTACACCCCAGAACAAAATATATGTTTTGGCGGACACTATAAAACCTGGCCTGCAACAGCTGGGACACCAGATTCAGGGTATTGCTATTTTGGCAAATTAATTTCACCCCAGAACAAAATATATGTTTTGGCGGACACTATGAAACCTGGCCTGCAACAGCTGGGACACCAGATTCAGGGTATGGCTATTTTGGCAAATTAATTTCACCCCAGAACAAAATATATGTTTTGGCGGACATTATGAAACCTGGCCTGCAACAGATGGGACATCAGATTTAGGGTATTGCTATTTTGGCAAGTGAATTACACCCCAGAACAAAATATATGTTTTGGCAGACACTATGAAACCTGGCCTGCAACAGCTGGGACACCAGATTCAGGGTATTGCTATTTTGGCAAATTAATTTCCCCCAGAACAAAATATATGTTTTGGCGGATACTATGAAACCTGGCCTGCAACAGCTGGGACACGAGATTCAGGGTATTGCTAATTTGGCAGATTAATTTCACCCCAGAACAAAATATATGTTTTGGCGGACACTATGAAACCTGGCCTGCAACAGCTGGGACACCAGATTCAGGGTATTGCTATTTTGGCAAATTAATTTCAGCCCAGAACAAAATATATGTTTTGGCGGACACTATGAAACCTGGCCTGCAACAGCTGGGACACCAGATTCAGGGTATGGGTATTTTGGCAGATTAATTTCACCCTAGAACAAAATATATGTTTTGGCGGACACTATGCAACTTGGCCTGCAACAGCTGGGACACCAGATTCAGGGTATTGCTATTTTGGCAAATGAATTTCACCCCAGAACAAAATATATGTTTTGGGGGACACTATGAAACCTGGCCTGCAACAGCTGGGACACCAGATTCAGGGTATTACTATTTTGGCAGATTAATTTCACCCCAGAACAAAATATATGTTTTGGCGGACACTATGAAACCTGGCCTGCAACAGCTGGTACACCAGATTCAGGGTATTGCTATTTTGGCAAGTGAATTCACACCCCAGAACAAAATATATGTTTTGGTGGACACTATGAAACCTGGTCTGCAACAGCTGGGACACCAGATTCAGGGTAATTGCTATTTTGGCAAATTAATTTCACCCTAGAACAAAATATATGTTTTGGCGGACACTATGAAACCTGGCCTGCAACAGCTGGGACACCAGATTCAGGGTATTGCTATTTTGGCAGATTAATTTCACCCCAGAACAAAATATATGTTTTGGCGGACACTATGAAACCTGGCCTGCAACAGCTGGGACACCAGATTCAGCGTATTGCTATTTTGGCAGATTGAATTACACCCCAGAACAAAATATATGTTTTGGCGGACACTATGAAACCTGGCCTGCAACAGCTGGGACACCAGATTCAGTGGTATTGCTATTTTGGCAAATTAATTTCACCCTAGAACAAAATATATGTTTTGGCGGACACTATGAAACCTGGCCTGCAACAGCTGGGACACCAGATTCAGGGTATTGCTATTTTGGCAGATTAATTTCACCCCAGAACAAAATATATGTTTTGGCGGACACTATGAAACCTGGCCTGCAACAGCTGGGACACCAGATTCAGGGTATTGCTATTTTGGCAAGTGAATTACACCCCAGAACAAAATATATGTTTTGACGGACAATATGAAACCTGGCCTGCAACAGCTGGGACACCAGATTCAGCGTATTACTATTTTGGCAGATTAATTTCACCCCAGAACAAAATATATGTTTTGGCGGATACTATGAAACCTGGCCTGCAACAGCTGGGACACCGAGATTCAGGGTATTGCTATTTTGGCAGATTAATTTACACCCCAGAACAAAATATATGTTTTGGCGGACACTATGAAACCTGGCCTGCAACAGCTGGGACACCAGATTCAGGGTATTGCTATTTTGGCAAATTTATTTCACCCCAGAACAAAATATATGTTTTGGCGGACACTATGAAACCTGGCCTGCAACAGCTGGGACACCAGATTCAGGGTATTGCTATTTTGGCAAATTAATTTCACCCCAGAACAAAATATATGTTTTGGCGGACACTATGAAACCTGGCCTGCAACAGCTGGAACACCAGATTTAGGGTATTGCTATTTTGGCAAGTGAATTACACCCCAGAACAAAATATATGTTTTGGCGGACACTATGAAACCTGGCCTGCAACAGCTGGGACAACAGATTCTGGGTATTGCTATTTTGGCAGATTAATTTCACCACAGAACAAAATATATGTTTTGGCGGACACTATGAAACCTGGCCTGCAACAGCTGGGATACCAGATTCAGGGTATTGCTATATTGGCAGATTAATTTCACCCAAGAACAAAATATATGTTTTGGCGGACACTATGAAACCTGGCCTGCAAACAGCTGGGACACCAGATTCAGGGTATTACTATTTTGGCAGATTAATTTCACCCCAGAACAAAATATATGTTTTGGCGGACACTATGAAACCTGACCTGCAACAGCTGGGACACCAGATTCAGGGTATTGCTATTTTGGCAAGTGAATTACACCCCAGAACAAAATATATGTTTTGGCGGACAATATGAAACCTGGCCTGCAACAGCTGGGACACCAGATTCAGGGTATTGCTATTTTGGCAAGTGAATTACACCCCAGAACAAAATATATGTTTTGGCGGACACTATGAAACCTGGCCTGCAACAGATGGGACACCAGATTCAGGGTATTACTATTTTGGCAGATTAATTTCACCCCAGAACAAAATATATGTTTTGGCGGACATTATGAAACCTGGCCTGCAACAGCTGGTACACCAGATTCAGGGTATTGCTATATTGGCAAATTAATTTCACCACAGAACAAAATATATGTTTTGGCGGACACTATGAAACCTGACCTGCAACAGCTGGGACACCAGATTCAGGGAATTGCTATTTTGTCAAGTGATTTACACCCCAGAACAAAATATATGTTTTGGCGGACAATATGAAACCAGGCCTGCAACTGCTGGGACACCGGATTCAGGTTATTGCTATTTTGGCAAGTGAATTACACCCAAGAACAAAATATATGTTTTGGCGGACACTATGAAACCTGGCCTGCAACAGCTCGGACACCATATTCAGGGTATTGCTATTTTTGCTAATTTATATCACCCCAAAACAAAATATATGTTTTGGCGGACCTTATGAAACCTGGCCTGCAACAGCTGGGACACCAGATTCAGGGTATGGCTATTTTGGCAAATTAACTTTACCCCAGAACAAAATATATGTTTTGGCGGACACTATGAAACCTGGTCAGCAACAGCTGGGACCCCAGATTAAGGGTATTGCTATTTTGGCAAATTAATTTCACCCCAGAACAAAATATATGTTTTGGCGGACACTATGAAACCTGGCCTGCAACAGCTTTGACACCAGATTCAGGGTATGGCTATTTTGGCAAATTAATTTCACCCCAGAACAAAATATATGTTTTGGCGGACACTATGAAACCTGGTCAGCAGCAGCTGGGACCCCAGATTAAGGGTATGTCTATTTTGGCAAATTAATTTCACCACAGAACAAAATATATGTTTTGGCGTACACTATGAAACCTGGCTTGCAAAAGCTGGGACACCAGATTCAGGGGATTGCTATTTTGGCAGTTTAATTTCACCCCAGAACAAAATATATGTTTTGGCGGACACTATGAAACCTGGCCTGCAACAGCTGGGACACCAGATTCAGGGTATTGCTATTTTTGGCAAGTTAATTACACCCCAGAACAAAATATATGTTTTGGCGGACACTATGAAACCTGGCCTGCAACAGCTGGGACACCAGATTCAGGGTATTGCTATTTTGCCAAATTAATTTCACCCCAGAACAAAATATATGTTTTGGCGGACACTATGAAACCTGGCCTGCAACAGCTGGGACACCAGATTCAGGGTATTGCTATTTTGGCAGATTAATTTCACCCCAGAACAAAATATATGTTTTGTGCGGACACTATGAAACCTGGCCTGCAACAGCTGGGACACCAGATTCAGGGTATTGCTATTTTGGCAAATGAATTTCACCCCAGAACAAAATATATGTTTTGGCAGACACTATGAAACCTGGCCTGCAACAGCTGGGACACCAGATTCAGGCGTATTGCTATTTTGGCAAATTAATTTCACCCCAGAACAAAATATATGTTTTGGCGGACACTATGAAACCTGGCCTGCAACAGCTGGGACACGAGATTCAGGGTATTGCTAATTTGGCAGATTAATTTCACCCCAGAACAAAATATATGTTTTGGAGGACACTATGAAACCTGGCCTGCAACAGCTGGGACACCAGATTCAGGGTATTGCTATTTTGGCAGATTAATTTCAGCCCAGAACAAAATATATGTTTTGGCGGACACTATGAAACCTGGCCTGCAACAGCTGGGACACCAGATTCAGGGTATTGCTATTTTGGCAGATTAATTTCACCCCAGAACAAAATATATGTTTTGGCGGACACTATGAAACCTGGCCTGCAACAGCTGGGACACCGATTCAGGGTATTGCTATTTTGGCAAGTGAATTAAACCCCAGAACAAAATATATGTTTTGTCGGACACTATGAAACCTGGCCTGCAACAGCTGGGACACCAGATTCAGGGTATTGCTATTTTGGCAGATTAATTTCACCCCAGAACAAAATATATGTTTTGGCGGACACTATGAAACCTGGCCTGCAACAGCTGGGACACCAGATTCAGGGTATTGCTATTTTGGCAAATTAATTCACCCCAGAACAAAATATATGTTTTGGCGGACACTATGAAACCTGTCCTGCAACAGCTGGGACACCAGATTCAGGGTATTGCTATTTTGGCAAGTTAATTACACCCCAGAACAAAATATATGTTTTGACGGACACTATGAAACCTGGCCTGCAACAGCTGGGACACCAGATTCAGGGTATTGCTATTTTGGCAAAGTGAATTTACACCCCAGAACAAAATATATGTTTTGGCGGACACTATGAAACCTGGCCTGCAACAGCTGGGACACTAGATTCAGGGTATTGCTATTTTGGCAAATTAATTTCACCCCAGAACAAAATATATGTTTTAGCGGACACTATGAAACCTGGCCTGCAACAGCTGGGACACCAGATTCAGGGTATTGCTATTTTGGCAAATTAATTTCACCCCAGAACAAAATATATGTTTTGGCGGACACTATGAAACCTGGCCTGCAACAGCTGGGACACCAGATTCAGGGTATTGCTATTTTGGCAGATTAATTTCACCTCAGAACAAAATATATGTTTTGGCGGACACTATGAAACCTGGCCTGCAACAGCTGGGACACCAGATTTAGGGTATTGCTATTTTGGCAAGTGAATTACACCCCAGAACAAAATATATGTTTTGGCGGACACTATGAAACCTGGCCTGCAACAGCTGGGACAACAGATTCTGGGTATTGCTATTTTGGCAGATTAATTTCACCCACAGAACAAAATATATGTTTTGGCGGACACTATGAAACCTGGCCTGCAACAGCTGGGACACCAGATTCAGGTGTATTGCTATATTGGCAGATTAATTTCACCCAAGAACAAAATATATGTTTTAGCGGACACTATGAAACCTGACCTGCAACAGCTGGGACACCATATTCAGGGTATTACTATTTTGGCAGATTAATTTCACCCCAGCACAAAATATATGTTTTAGCGGACACTATGAAACCTGACCTGCAACAGCTGGGACACCAGATTCAGGGTATTGCTATTTTGGCAAATGAATTTACACCCCAGAACAAAATATATGTTTTGGCGGACAATATGAAACCTGGCCTGCAACAGCTGGGACACCAGATTCAGAGGTATTGCTATTTTGGCAAGTTGAATTTCACCCCAGAACAAAATATATGTTTTGGCGGACACTATGAAACCTGGCCTGCAACAGCTGGGACACCAGATTCAGGGGTATTGCTATTTTGGCAGATTAATTTCACCCCAGAGACAAAATATATGTTTTGGCGGACACTATGAAACCTGGCCTGCAACAGCTGGGACACCAGATTCAGGGTATTGCTATTTGGCAATTAATTTCACCCCAAGAACAAAATATATTTTGGCGGACACTATGAAACCTGGCCTGCAACAGCTGGGACACCCAGATTCAGAGGGTATTTGCTCTTTTGGCAAGTGAATTTCACACCAGAACAAAATATATGTTTTGGCGGACAATATGATAGCCCTGGCCAGCAACAGCTGGCACACCGAGGATTCATGGATATTGCTATTTTGGCAGAGTGAATTTTACACCCAAGAACAAAATATATGTTTTGGCGGACACTATGAAACCTGGCCTGCAGCAGCTGGGACACCAGATTCAGGAGTATTGCTATTTTGCTGGTGAATATCACCCCAGAAGCAAAATATGTGTTTTAGGCGGACACTATGAATCCTGGCCTGCAACAGCTGGGACACCAGATTCCAGGAGTATATGCTATTTTGGCAAATTGAATTTCACCCCAGAACAGAAATATATGTTTTTGGCGGACACTATGAAACCTTGGTCGTGCAACAGCTGGGACACCAGATTCAGGGTATTGCTATTTTGGCAAATTAATTTCACCCCAGAACAAAATATATGTTTTGGCGGACACTATGAAACCTGGCCTGCAACAGCTGGGACACCAGATTCAGGGTATTGCTATTTTGGCAAATTAATTTCACCCCAGAACAAAATATATGTTTTGGCGGACACTATGAAACCTGGCCTGCAACAGCTGGGACACCAGATTCAGGGTATTGCTATTTTGGCAAATTAATTTCACCCCAGAACAAAATATATGTTTTGGCGGACACTATGAAACCTGGCCTGCAACAGCTGGGACACCAGATTCAGGGGTATTGCTATTTTGGCAAATTAATTTCACCCCAGAACAAAATATATGTTTTGGCGGACACTATGAAACCTGGCCTGCAACAGCTGGGACACCAGATTCAGGGTATTGCTATTTTGGCAAATTAATTTCACCCCAGAACAAAATATATGTTTTGGCGGACACTATGAAACCTGGCCTGCAACAGCTGGGACACCAGATTCAGGGTATTGCTATTTTGGCAAATTAATTTCACCCCAGAACAAAATATATGTTTTGGCGGACACTATGAAACCTGGCCTGCAACAGCTGGGACACCAGATTCAGGGTATTGCTATTTTGGCAAATTAATTTCACCCCAGAACAAAATATATGTTTTGGCGGACACTATGAAACCTGGCCTGCAACAGCTGGGACACCAGATTCAGGGTATTGCTATTTTGGCAAATTAATTTCACCCCAGAACAAAATATATGTTTTGGCGGACACTATGAAACCTGGCCTGCAACAGCTGGGACACCAGATTCAGGGTATTGCTATTTTGGCAAATTAATTTCACCCCAGAACAAAATATATGTTTTGGCGGACACTATGAAACCTGGCCTGCAACAGCTGGGACACCAGATTCAGGGTATTGCTATTTTGGCAAATTAATTTCACCCCAGAACAAAATATATGTTTTTGGCGGACACTATGAAACCTGGCCTGCAACAGCTGGGACACCAGATTCAGGGTATTGCTATTTTGGCAAATTAATTTCACCCCAGAACAAAATATATGTTTTGGCGGACACTATGAAACCTGGCCTGCAACAGCTGGGACACCAGATTCAGGGTATTGCTATTTTGGCAGATTAATTTCACCCCAGAACAAAATATATGTTTTGGCGGACACTATGAAACCTGGCCTGCAACAGCTGGGACACCAGATTCAGGGTATTGCTATTTTGGCAAATTAATTTCACCCCCAGAACAAAATATATGTTTTGGCGGACACTATGAAACCTGGCCTGCAACAGCTGGGACACCAGATTCAGGGTATTGCTATTTTGGCAAATTAATTTCACCCCAGAACAAAATATATGTTTTGGCGGACACTATGAAACCTGGCCTGCAACAGCTGGGACACCAGATTCAGGGTATTGCTATTTTGGCAAATTAATTTCACCCCAGAACAAAATATATGTTTTGGCGGACACTATGAAACCTGGCCTGCAACAGCTGGGACACCAGATTCAGGGGTATTGCTATTTTGGCAAATTAATTTCACCCCAGAACAAAATATATGTTTTGGCGGACACTATGAAACCTGGCCTGCAACAGCTGGGACACCAGATTCAGGGTATTGCTATTTTGGCAAATTAATTTCACCCCAGAACAAAATATATGTTTTGGCGGACACTATGAAACCTGGCCTGCAACAGCTGGGACACCAGATTCAGGGTATTGCTATTTTGGCAAATTAATTTCACCCCAGAACAAAATATATGTTTTGGCGGACACTATGAAACCTGGCCTGCAACAGCTGGGACACCAGATTCAGGGTATTGCTATTTTGGCAAATTAATTTCACCCCAGAACAAAATATATGTTTTGGCGGACACTATGAAACCTGGCCTGCAACAGCTGGGACACCAGATTCAGGGTATTGCTATTTTGGCAAATTAATTTCACCCCAGAACAAAATATATGTTTTGGCGGACACTATGAAACCTGGCCTGCAACAGCTGGGACACCAGATTCAGGGTATTGCTATTTTGGCAAGTGAATTAAAACCCCAGAACAAAATATATGTTTTGGCGGACACTATGAAACCTGGCCTGCAAAAGCTGGGACACCAGATTAAGGGTATTGCTATTTTGGCAGATTAATTTCACCCCAGAACAAAATATATGTTTTGGCGGACACTATGAAACCTGGCCTGCAACAGCTGGGACACCAGATTCAGGGTATTGCTTTTTTGGCAAATTAATTTCAGCCCAGAACAAAATATATGTTTTGGCCGACACTATGAAACCTGTCCTGCAACAGCTGGGACAGCAGATTCAGGGTATTGCTATTTTGGCAAGTTAATTACACCCCAGAACAAAATATATGTTTTGGCGGACACTATGAAACCTGGCCTGCAACAGCTGGGACACCAGATTCAGGGTATTGCTATTTTTGCAAATTAATTTAAGCCCAGAACAAAATATATGTTTTGGCGGACACTATGAAACCTGGCCTGCAAAAGCTGGGACACTAGATTCAGGGTATTGTTATTTTGGCAAGTGAATTACACCCCAGAACAAAATATATGTTTTGGAGGACACTATGAAACCTGGCCTGCAACAGCTGGGACACCAGATTCAGGGTATTGCTATTTTGGCAAATTTATTTCACCCCAGAACAAAATATATGTTTTGGCGGACACTATGAAACCTGGCCTGCAACAGCTGGGACACCAGATTCAGGGTATTGCTATTTTGGCAGATTAATTTCACCCCAGAACAAAATATATGTTTTGGCGGACACTATGAAACCTGGCCTGCAACAGCTGGAACACCAGATTCAGGGTATTGCTATTTTGGCAAGTGAATTACACCCCAGAACAAAATATATGTTTTGGCGGACACTATGAAACCTGGCCTGCAACAGCTGGGACACCAGATTCAGGGTATTGCTATTTTGGCAGATTAATTTCACCCCAGAACAAAATATATGTTTTGGCGGACACTATGAAACCTGGCCTGCAACAGCTGGGACACCAGATTCAGGGTATTGCTATATTGGCAGATTAATTTCACCCCAGAACAAAATATATGTTTTGGCGGACACTATGAAACCTGACCTGCAACAGCTGGGACACCAGATTCAGGGTATTACTATTTTGGCAGATTAATTTCACCCCAGCACAAAATATATGTTTTGGCGGACACTATGAAACCTGACCTGCAACAGCTGGGACACCAGATTCAGGGTATTGCTATTTTGGCAAGTGATTTACACCCCAGAACAAAATATATGTTTTGGCGGACAATATGAAACCTGGCCTGCAACAGCTGGGACACCGGATTCAGGGTATTGCTATTTTGGCAAGTGAATTACACCCCAGAACAAAATATATGTTTTGGCGGACACTATGAAACCTGGCCTGCAACAGCTGGGACACCAAATTCAGGGTATTGCTATTTTGGCAGATTAATTTCACCCCAGAACAAAATATATGTTTTGGCGGACACTATGAAACCTGGCCTGCAACAGCTGGGACACCAGATTCAGGGTATTGCTATATTGGCAAATTAATTTCACCACAGAACAAAATATATGTTTTGGCGGACACTATGAAACCTGACCTGCAACAGCTGGGACACCAGATTCAGGGAATTGCTATTTTGGCAGATTAATTTCACCCCAGAACAAAATATATGTTTTGGCGGACACTATGAAACCTGGCCTGCAACAGCTGGGACACCAGATTCAGGTTATTGCTATTTTGGCAAGTGAATTACACCCAAGAACAAAATATATGTTTTGGCGGACACTATGAAACCTGGCCTGCAACAGCTGGGACACCATATTCAGGGTATTGCTATTTTGGCTAATTTATATCACCCCAGAACAAAATATATGTTTTGGCGGACACTTATGAAACCTGGCCTGCAACAGCTGGGACACCAGATTCAGGGTATGGCTATTTTGGCAAATTAATTTTACCCCAGAACAAAATATATGTTTTGGCGGACACTATGAAACCTGGTCAGCAACAGCTGGGACCCCAGATTCAGGGTATGGCTATTTTGGCAAATTAATTTCACCCCAGAACAAAATATATGTTTTGGCGGACACTATGAAACCTGGTCTGCAGCAGCTGGGACACCCAGATTCAGGATATGTGCTATTTTGGCAAATGAATTTCACCACAGAACAAAATATATGTTTTGGCGGACACTATGAAACCTGGCTTGCAACAGCTGGGACACCAGATTCAGGGTATTGCTATTTTGGCAGTTTAATTTCACCCCAGAACAAAATATATGTTTTGGCGGACACTATGAAACCTGGCCTGCAACAGCTGGGACACCAGATTCAGGGTATTGCTATTTTGGCAAGTGAATTACACCCCAGAACAAAATATATGTTTTGGCAGACACTATGAAACCTGGCCTGCAACAGCTGGGACACCAGATTCAGGGTATTGCTATTTTGCCAAATTAATTTCACCCCAGAACAAAATATATGTTTTGGCGGATACTATGAAACCTGGCCTGCAACAGCTAGGACACCAGATTCAGGGTATTGCTATTTTGGCAAATGAATTTCACCCCAGAACAAAATATATGTTTTGGCAGACACTATGAAACCTGGCCTGCAACAGCTGGGACACCAGATTCAGGGTATTGCTAATTTGGCAGATTAATTTCACCCCAGAACAAAATATATGTTTTGGCGGATACTATGAAACCTTGCCTGCAACAGCTGGGACACCAGATTCAGGGTATTGCTAATTTGGCAGATTAATTTCACCCCAGAACAAAATATATGTTTTGGCGGACACTATGAAACCTGGCCTGCAACAGCTGGGACACCAGATTCAGGGTATGGGTATTTTGGCAGATTAATTTCACCCTAGAACAAAATATATGTTTTGGCGGACACTATGAAACCTGGCCTGCAACAGCTAGGACACCGATTCAGGGTATTGCTATTTTGGCAAGTGAATTACTCCCCAGAACAAAATATATATTTTGGCAGACACTATGAAACCTGGCCTGCAACAGCTGGGACACCAGATTAAGGGTATTGCTATTTTGCCAAATTAATTTCCCCCCAGAACAAAATATATGTTTTGGCGGATACTATGAAACCTTGCCTGCAACAGCTGGGACACCAGATTCAGGGTATTGCTAATTTGGCAGATTAATTTCACCCCAGAACAAAATATATGTTTTGGCGGACACTATGAAACCTGGCCTGCAACAGCTGGGACACCGATTCAGGGTATTGCTATTTTGGCAAGTGAATTACACCCCAGAACAAAATATATGTTTTGGCAGACACTATGAAACCTGGCCTGCAACAGCTGGGACACCAGATTCAGCGTATTGCTATTTTGGCAAATTAATTTCCCCCCAGAACAAAATATATGTTTTGGCGGATACTATGAAACCTGGCCTGCAACAGCTGGGACACGAGATTCAGGGTATTGCTAATTTGGCAGATTAATTTCACCCCAGAACAAAATATATGTTTTGGCGGACACTATGAAACCTGGCCTGCAACAGCTGGGACACCAGGTTCAGGGTATTGCTATTTTGGCAAAATAATTTCAGCCCAGAACAAAATATATGTTTTGGCGGACACTATGAAACCTGGCCTGCAACAGCTGGGACACCAGATTCAGGGTATGGCTATTTTGGCAGATTAATTTCACCCCAGAACAAAATATATGTTTTGGCGGACACTATGAAACCTGGCCTGCAACAGCTGGGACACCGATTCAGGGTATTGCTATTTTGGCAAGTGAATTAAACCCCAGAACAAAATATATGTTTTGTCGGACACTATGAAACCTGGCCTGCAAAAGCTGGGACACCAGATTAAGGGTATTGCTATTTTGGCAGATTAATTTCACCCCAGAACAAAATATATGTTTTGGCGGACACTATGAAACCTGGCCTGCAACAGCTGGGACACCAGATTCAGGGAATTGCTATTTTGGCAAAATAATTTCAGCCCAGAACAAAATATATGTTTTGGCGGACACTATGAAACCTGTCCTGCAACAGCTGGGACACCAGATTCAGGGTATTGCTATTTTGGCAAGTGAATTACACCCTAGAACAAAATATATGTTTTGGCGGACACTATGAAACCTGGCCTGCAACAGCTGGGACACCAGATTCAGGGTATTGCTATTTTTGCAAATTAATTTAAGCCCAGAACAAAATATATGTTTTGGCGGACACTATGAAACCTGGCCTGCAACAGCTGGGACACTAGATTCAGGGTATTGCTATTTTGGCAAGTGAATTACACCCCAGAACAAAATATATGTTTTGGCGGACACTATGAAACCTGGCCTGCAACAGCTGGGACACCAGATTCAGGGTATTGCTATTTTTGCAAATTTATTTCACCCCAGAACAAAATATATGTTTTGGCGGACACTATGAAACCTGGCCTGCAACAGCTGGGACACCAGATTCAGGGTATTGCTATTTTGGCAGATTAATTTCACCCCAGAACAAAATATATGTTTTGGCGGACACTATGAAACCTGGCCTGCAACAGCTGGAACACCGATTTAGGGTATTGCTATTTTGGCAAGTGAATTACACCCCAGAACAAAATATATGTTTTGGCGGACACTATGAAACCTGGCCTGCAACAGCTGGGACAACAGATTCTGGGTATTGCTATTTTGGCAGATTAATTTCACCACAGAACAAAATATATGTTTTGGCGGACACTATGAAACCTGGCCTGCAACAGCTGGGACACCAGATTCAGGGTATTGCTATATTGGCAGATTAATTTCACCCAAGAACAAAATATATGTTTTGGCGGACACTATGAAACCTGACCTGCAACAGCTGGGACACCATATTCAGGGTATTACTATTTTGGCAGATTAATTTCACCCCAGCACAAAATATATGTTTTGGCGGACACTATGAAACCTGACCTGCAACAGCTGGGACACCAGATTCAGGGTATGGCTATTTTCGCAAGTGATTTACACCCCAGAACAAAATATATGTTTTGGCGGACAATATGAAACCTGGCCTGCAACAGCTGGGACACCGGATTCAGGGTATTGCTATTTTGGCAAGTGAATTACACCCCAGAACAAAATATATGTTTTGGCGGACACTATGAAACCTGGCCTGCAACAGATGGGACACCAAATTCAGGGTATTACTATTTTGGCAGATTAATTTCACCCCAGAACAAAATATATGTTTTTGCGGACATTATGAAACCTGGCCTGCAACAGCTGGTACACCAGATTCAGGGTATTGCTATATTGGCAAATTAATTTCACCACAGAACAAAATATATGTTTTGGCGGACACTATGAAACCTGACCTGCAACAGCTGGGACACCAGATTCAGGGAATTGCTATTTTGTCAAGTGATTTACACCCCAGAACAAAATATATGTTTTGGCGGACAATATGAAACCTGGCCTGCAACTGCTGGGACACCGGATTCAGGTTATTGCTATTTTGGCAAGTGAATTACACCCAAGAACAAAATATATGTTTTGGCGGACACTATGAAACCTGGCCTGCAACAGCTGGGACACCATATTCAGGGTATTGCTATTTTTGCTAATTTATATCACCCCAAAACAAAATATATGTTTTGGCGGACCTTATGAAACCTGGCCTGCAACAGCTGGGACACCAGATTCAGGGTATGGCTATTTTGGCAAATTAATTTTACCCCAGAACAAAATATATGTTTTGGCGGACACTATGAAACCTGGTCAGCAACAGCTGGGACCCCAGATTAAGGGTATGGCTATTTTGGCAAATTAATTTCACCACAGAACAAAATATATGTTTTGGCGGACACTATGAAACCTGGTCAGCAGCAGCTGGGACCCCAGATTCAGGATATGTCTATTTTGGCAAATTAATTTCACCACAGAACAAAATATATGTTTTGGCGTACACTATGAAACCTGGCTTGCAAAAGCTGGGACACCAGATTCAGGGGATTGCTATTTTGGCAGTTTAATTTCACCCCAGAACAAAATATATGTTTTGGCGGACACTATGAAACCTTGCCTGCAACAGCTAGGACACCGATTCAGGGTATTGCTATTTTGGCAAGTGAATTACTCCCCAGAACAAAATATATATTTTGGCAGACACTATGAAACCTGGCCTGCAACAGCTGGAACACCAGATTAAGGGTATTGCTATTTTGCCAAATTAATTTCCCCCCAGAACAAAATATATGTTTTGGCGGATACTATGAAACCTTGCCTGCAACAGCTAGGACACCGATTCAGGGTATTGCTATTTTGGCAAGTGAATTACTCCCCAGAACAAAATATATATTTTGGAAGACACTATGAAACCTGGCCTGCAACAGCTGGGACACCAGATTAAGGGTATTGCTAATTTGGCAGATTAATTTCACCCCAGAACAAAATATATGTTTTGGCGGATACTATGAAACCTTGCCTGCAACAGCTGGGACACCAGATTCAGGGTATTGCTAATTTCGGCAGATTAATTTCACCCCAGAACAAAATATATGTTTTGGCGGACACTATGAAACCTGGCCTGCAACAGCTGGGACACCAGATTCAGGGTATGGGTATTTTGGCAGATTAATTTCACCCTAGAACAAAATATATGTTTTGGCGGACACTATGAAACCTGGCCTGCAACAGCTGGGACACCAGATTCAGGGTATTGCTATTTTGGCAAATGAATTTCACCCCAGAACAAAATATATGTTTTGGGGACACTATGAAACCTGGCCTGCAACAGCTGGGACACCAGATTCAGGGTATTACTATTTTGGCAGATTAATTTCACCCCAGAACAAAATATATGTTTTGGAGGACACTATGAAATCTGGCCTGCAACAGCTAGGACACCAGATTCAGGGTATTGCTATTTTGGCAAGTGAATTACACCCCAGAACAAAATATATGTTTTGGCGGACACTATGAAACCTGGCCTGCAACAGCTGGGACACCAGATTCAGGGTATGGCTATTTTGGCAAATTAATTTCACCACAGAACAAAATATATGTTTTGGCGGACACTATGAAACCTGGCCTGCAACAGCTGGGACACCAGATTCAGGGTATTGCTATTTTGGCAGATTAATTTCACCCCATAACAAAATATATGTTTTGACGGACACTATGAAACCTGGCCTGCATCAGCTGGGACACCAGATTCAGGGAATTGCTATTTTGGCAGATTAATTTCACCGCAGAACAAAATATATGTTTTGGCGGACACTATGAAACCTGGCCTGCAACAGCTGGGACACCAGATTCAGGGTATTGCTATGTTGGCAAGTGAATTACACCCCAGAACAAAATATATGTTTTGGCGGACACTATGAAACCTGGCCTGCAACAGATGGGACACCATATTCAGGGTATTACTTTTTTGGCAGTTTAATTTCACCCCAGAACAAAATATATGTTTTGGCGGACATTATGAAACCTGGCCTGCAACAGCTGGGACACCAGATTCAGGGTATTGCTATTTTGGCAAGTGATTCACCCCCCAGAACAAAATATATGTTTTGGCGTACACTATGAAACCTGGCCTGCAACAGCTGGGACACCAGATTCAGGGTATGGCTATTTTGGCAAATTAATTTCACCACAGAACAAAATATATGTTTTGGCGGACACTATGAAACCTGGCCTGCAACAGCTGGGACACCAGATTCAGGGTATTGCTATATTGGCAGATTAATTTCACCCAAGAACTAAATATATGTTTTGGCGGACACTATGAAACCTGGCCTGCAACAGCTGGGACACCATATTCAGGGTATTGCTATTTTGGCAAGTGATTTACACCCCAGAACAAAATATATGTTTTGGCGGTCAATATGAAACCTGGCCTGCAACAGCTGGGACACCAGATTCAGGGTATTGCTATTTTGGCAAGTGAATTACACCCCAGAACAAAATATATGTTTTGGCGGACACTATGAAACCTGGCCTGCAACAGATGGGACACCATATTCAGGGTATTACTATTTTGGCAGTTTAATTTCACCCCAGAACAAAATATATGTTTTGGCGGACATTATGAAACCTGGCCTGCAACAGCTGGGACACCAGATTCAGGGTATTGCTATTTTGGCAAGTGATTTACACACCAGAAAAAAATATATGTTTTGGCGTACAATATGAAATCTGGCCTGCAACAGCTGGGACACGAGATTCAGGGTATTGCTAATTTGGCAGATTAATTTCACCCCAGAACAAAATATATGTTTTGGCGGACACTATGAAACCTGGCCTGCAACAGCTGGGACACCAGGTTCAGGGTATTGCTATTTTGGCAAAATAATTTCAGCCCAGAACAAAATATATGTTTTGGCGGACACTATGAAACCTGGCCTGCAACAGCTGGGACACCAGATTCAGGGTATGGGTATTTTGGCAGATTAATTTCACCCCAGAACAAAATATATGTTTTGGCGGACACTATGAAACCTGGCCTGCAACAGCTGGGACACCAGATTCAGGGTATTGCTATTTTGGCAAGTGAATTACACCCCAGAACAAAATATATGTTTTGGCGGACACTATGAAACCTGGCCTGCAACAGCTGGGACACCAGATTCAGGGTATTGCTATTTTGGCAGATTAATTTCACCCCAGAACAAAATATATGTTTTGGCGGACACTATGAAACCTGGCCTGCAACAGCTGGGACACCAGATTCAGGGAATTGCTATTTTGGCAAATTAATTTCAGCCCAGAACAAAATATATGTTTTGGCGGACACTATGAAACCTGTCCTGCAACAGCTGGGACACCAGATTCAGGGTATTGCTATTTTGGCAAGTGAATTACACCCTAGAACAAAATATATGTTTTGGCAGACACTATGAAACCTGGCCTGCACCAGCTGGGACACCAGATTCAGAGTATTGCTATTTTGGCAGATTAATTTCACCCCAGAACAAAATATATGTTTTGGCGGACACTATGAAACCTGGCCTGCAACAGCTGGGACACCAGATTCAGGGTATTGCTATATTGGCAGATTAATTTCACCCAAGAACTAAATATATGTTTTGGCGGACACTATGAAACCTGGCCTGCAACAGCTGGGACACCATTATTCAGGGTATTGCTATTTTGGCAAGTGATTTACACCCCAGAACAAAATATATGTTTTGGCGGTCAATATGAAACTTGGCCTGCAACAGCTGGGACACCGGATTCAGGGTATTGCTATTTTGGCAAGTGAATTACACCCCAGAACAAAATATATGTTTTGGCGGGCACTATGAAACCTGGCCTGCAACAGCTGGGACACCAGATTCAGGGTATTGCTATTTTGGCAAGTGAATTACACCCAGAACAAAATATATGTTTTGGCAGACACTATAAAACCTGGCCTGCAACAGCTGGGACACCAGATTCAGGGTATTGCTATTTTGGCAAATTAATTTCACCCCAGAACAAAATATATGTTTTGGCGGACACTATGAAACCTGGCCTGCAACAGCTGGGACACCAGATTCAGGGTATGACTATTTTGGCAAATTAATTTCACCCCAGAACAAAATATATGTTTTGGTGGACACTATGAAACCTGGCCTGCAACAGCTGGGACATCAGATTTAGGGTATTGCTATTTTGGCAAGTGAATTACACAACAGAACAAAATATATGTTTTGGCAGACTCTATGAAACCTGGCCTGCAACAGCTGGGACACCAGATTCAGGGTATTGCTATTTTGGCAAATTAATTTCACCCACAGAACAAAATATATGTTTTGGCGGATACTATGAAACCTGGCCTGCAACAGCTGGGACACGAGATTCAGGGTATTGCTAATTTGGCAGATTAATTTCACCCCAGAACAAAATATATGTTTTGGCAGACACTATGAAACCTGGCCTGCAACAGCTGGGACACCAGATTCAGGGTATTGCTATTTTGGTAAATTAATTTCAGCCCAGAACAAAATATATGTTTTGGTGGACACTATGAAACCTGGCCTGCAACAGCTGGGACACCAGATTCAGGGTATGGGTATTTTGGCAGAATAATTTCAACCTAGAACAAAATATATGTTTTGGCGGACACTATGAAACTTGGCCTGCAACAGCTGGGACACCAGATTCAGGGTATTGCTATTTTGGCAAATGAATTTCACCCCAGAACAAAATATATGTTTTGGCGGACACTATGAAACCTGGCCTGCAACAGCTGGGACACCAGGTTCAGGGTATTACTATTTTGGCAGATTAATTTCACCCCAGAACAAAATATATGTTTTGGCGGACACTATGAAATCTGGCCTGCAACAGCTGGTACACCAGATTCAGGGTATTGCTATTTTGGCAAGTGATTCACATCCCAGAACAAAATATATGTTTTGTCGGACACTATGAAACCTGGCCTGCAACAGCTGGGACACCAGATTCAGCGTATTGCTATTTTGGCAAGTGAATTACACCCCAGAACAAAATATATGTTTTGGCGGACACTATGAAACCTGGTCTGCAACAGCTGGGACACCAGATTCAGGGTATGGCTATTTTGGCAAATTAATTTCACCCTAGAACAAAATATATGTTTTGGCGGACACTATGAAACCTGGCCTGCAACAGCTGTGACACCAGATTCAGGGTATTGCTATTTTGGCAAGTGAATTACACCCCAGAACAAAATATTTGTTTTGGCGGACACTATGAAACCTGGCCTGCAACAGCTGCGACACCAGATTCAGGGTATTGCTATTTTGGAAAATTAATTTCTCCCCAGAACAAAATATATCTTTTGGCGGTGTGATAAGGCGCAGGGTGCCATCATGGATGGCAGGTAAGTGTAACCGATGTTCATAGCCTCGGTGAGGTAAGAGCCATTTTGTCTATGTCAGCAGCAGGTAGTGCTACTGACACAATTGCTAAATAGCATGGCTACAAAGCCAATCCGGGCCGGCACTTACCGGGAGCAGCTAAAGAATAGGGTGGGTGGTTGCTCCCCATGCCAAAGTCCTGGTTTTGGGCTGGGTTTAAAAACACAGTCAGCACCAGTGAGAGATTGTCCTTGAGCTGCTGGTAATGCTGTGGAGCTCTCTGGGCTGGAAGCAAGAGCCCAGCAAAGAGGCGTGCAGTCGACCTGGAATCCTGAGGGTGGACTTTCCTGCGGCTGGGCTGATAGCCATGTGCGAACACGCACCTAAAACCACACAGGTGATTTGATCCTGTCTTGGACTTTTTGTTTTGCCTTAAGTTTTCGATGTGTGTGAAGTAACACTAAGTTACTGTTTTGACTTTATTTGTGCAAGTGTGAAATAAAACACTGTTTGCTGCACTTCCTGGACTCCCTTTGCCTCTGTAATGCACCCACACCGCTGACTACCAGAGCAATTCAATACAGCGGACACTATGAAACCTGGCCTGCAACAGCTGGGACACCAGATTCAGGGTATTGCTATTTTGGCAAGTGAATTACACCCCAGAACAAAATATATGTTTTGGCGGACACTATAAAACCTGGCCTGCAACAGCTGGGACACCAGATTCAGGGTATTGCTATTTTGGCAAATTAATTTCACCCCAGAACAAAATATATGTTTTGGCGGACACTATGAAACCTGGCCTGCAACAGCTGGGACACCAGATTCAGGGTATGGCTATATTGGCAAATTAATTTCACCCCAGAACAAAATATATGTTTTGGCGGACACTATGAAACCTGGCCTGCAACAGCTGGGACATCAGATTTAGGGTATTGCTATTTTGGCAAGTGAATTACACCCCAGAACAAAATATATGTTTTGGCAGACACTATGAAACCTGGCCTGCAACAGCTGGGACACCAGATTCAGGGTATTGCTATTTTGGCAAATTAATTTCCCCCCAGAACAAAATATATGTTTTAGCGGATACTATGAAACCTGGCCTGCAACAGCTGGGACACGAGATTCAGGGTATTGCTAATTTGGCAGATTAATTTCACCCCAGAACAAAATATATGTTTTGGCGGACACTATGAAACCTGGCCTGCAACAGCTGGGACACCAGATTCAGGGTATTGCTATATTGGCAAATTAATTTCACCCCAGAACAAAATATATGTTTTGGCGGACACTATGCAACTTGGCCTGCAACAGCTGGGACACCAGATTCAGGGTATTGCTATTTTGGCAAATGAATTTCACCACAGAACAAAATATATGTTTTGGGGGACACTATGAAACCTGGCCTGCAACAGCTGGGACACGAGATTCAGGGTATTACTAATTTGGCAGATTAATTTCACCCCAGAACAAAATATATGTTTTGGCGGACACTATGAAACCTGGCCTGCAACAGCTGGGACACCAGATTCAGGGTATTGCTATATTGGCAAATTAATTTCACCCTAGAACAAAATATATGTTTTGGCGGACACTATGCAACTTGGCCTGCAACAGCTGGGACACCAGATTCAGGGTATTGCTATTTTGGCAAATGAATTTCACCCCAGAACAAAATATATGTTTTGGGGGACACTATGAAACCTGGCCTGCAACAGCTGGGACACCAGATTCAGGGTATTACTATTTTGGCAGATTAATTTCACCCCAGAACAAAATATATGTTTTGGCGGACACTATGAAATCTGGCCTGCAACAGCTGGTACACCAGATTCAGGGTAATGCTATTTGGCAAGTGATTCACACCCCAGAACAAAATATATGTTTTGTCGGACACTATGAAACCTGGTCTGCAACAGCTGGGACACCAGATTCAGGGTAAGTCTATTTTGGCAAATTAATTTCACCCTAGAACAAAATATATGTTTTGGCGGACACTATGAAACCTGGCTTGCAACAGCTGGGACACCAGATTCAGGGTATTGCTATTTTGGCAGATTAATTTCACCCCAGAACAAAATATATGTTTTGGCGGACACTATGAAATCTGGCCTGCAACAGCTGGTACACCAGATTCAGCGTATTGCTATTTTGGCAAGTGAATTACACCCCAGAACAAAATATATGTTTTGGCGGACACTATGAAACCTGGTCTGCAACAGCTGGGACACCAGATTAAGGGTATGGCTATTTTGGCAAATTAATTTCACCCTAGAACAAAATATATGTTTTGGCGGACACTATGAAACCTGGCTTGCAACAGCTGGGACACCAGATTCAGGGTATTGCTATTTTGGCAGATTAATTTCACCCCAGAACAAAATATATGTTTTGGCGGACACTATGAAACCTGGCCTGCAACAGCTGGGACACCAGATTCAGGGTATTGCTATTTTGGCAAGTGAATTACACCCCAGAACAAAATATATGTTTTGGCAGACACTATGAAACCTGGCCTGCAACAGCTGGGACACCAGATTCAGCGTATTGCTATTTTGGCAAATTAATTTCCCCCCAGAACAAAATATATGTTTTGGCGGATACTATGAAACCTGGCCTGCAACAGCTGGTACACGAGATTCAGGGTATTGCTAATTTGGCAGATTAATTTCACCCCAGAACAAAATATATGTTTTGGCGGATACTATGAAAGCTGGCCTGCAACAGCTGGGACACCAGGTTCAGGGTATTGCTATTTTGGCAAAATAATTTCAGCCCAGAACAAAATATATGTTTTGGCGGACACTATGAAACCTGGCCTGCAACAGCTGGGACACCAGATTCAGTGTATGGGTATTTTGGCAGATTAATTTCACCCTAGAACAAAATATATGTTTTGGCGGACACTATGAAACTTGGCCTGCAACAGCTGGGACACCAGATTCAGGGAATTGCTATTTTGGCAAATGAATTTCACCCCAGAACAAAATATATGTTTTGGCGGACACTATGAAACCTGGCTTGCAACAGCTGGGACACCAGATTCAGGGTATTGCTATTTTGGCAGATTAATTTTACCCCAGAACAAAATATATGTTTTGGCGGACACTATGAAACCTGGCCTGCAACAGCTGGGACACCAGATTCAGGGTATTGCTATTTTGGCAGATTAATTTCCCCCAGAACAAAATATATGTTTTGGCGGACACTATGAAACCTGGCCTGCAAAAGCTGGGACACCAGATTGAGCGTATTGCTATTTTGGCAGATTAATATCAACCCAAAACAAAATATATGTTTTGGCGGACACTATGAAACCTGGTCTGCAACACCTGGGACACCAGATTCAGGGTATGGCTATTTTGGCAAATTAAATTCACCCCAGAACAAAATATATGTTTTGGCGGACACTATGAAACCTGGCCTGCAACAGCTGGGACACCAGATTCAGGTTATTGCTATTTTGGCAAATTAATTTCAGCCCAGAACAAAATATATGTTTTGGCGGACACTATGAAACCTGGCCTGCAACAGCTAGGACACTAGATTCAGGGTATTGCTATTTTGGCAAGTGAATTACACCCCAGAACAAAATATATGTTTTGGCGGACACTATGAAACCTGGCCTGCAACAGCTGCGACACCAGATTCAGGGTATTGCTATTTTGGAAAATTAATTTCTCCCCAGAACAAAATATATCTTTTGGCGGTGTGATAAGGCGCAGGGTGCCATCATGGATGGCAGGTAAGTGTAACCGAGGTTCATAGCCTCGGTGAGGTAAGAGCCATTTTGTCTATGTCAGCAGCAGGTAGTGCTACTGACACAATTGCTAGATAGCATGGCTACAAAGCCAATCCGGGCCGGCACTTACCGGGAGCAGCTAAAGTGTAGGGTGGGTGGTTGCTCCCCATGCCCCAGTCCTGGTTTTGGGCTGGGTTTAAAAACACAGTCAGCACCAGTGAGAGATTGTCCTTGAGCTGCTGGTAATGCTGTGGAGCTCTCTGGGCTGGAAGCAAGAGCCCAGCAAAGAGGCGTGCAGTCGACCTGGAAGCCTGAGGGTGGACTTTCCTGCGGCTGGGCTGATAGCCATGTGCGAACACGCACCTAAAACCACACAGGTGATTTGATCCTGTCTTGGACTTTTTGTTTTGCCTTAAGTTTTCGTTGTGTGTGAAGTAACACTAAGTGACTGTTTTGACTTTATTTGTGCAAGTGTGAAATAAAACACTGTTTGCTGCACTTCCTGGACTCCCTTTGCCTCTGTAATGCACCCACACCGCTGACTACCAGAGCAATTCAACACAGCGGACACTATGAAACCTGGCCTGCAACAGCTGGGACACCAGATTCAGGGTATTGCTATTTTGGCAAGTGAATTACACCCCAGAACAAAATATATGTTTTGGCAGACACTATAAAACCTGGCCTGCAACAGCTGGGACACCAGATTCAGGGTATTGCTATTTTGGCAAATTAATTTCACCCCAGAACAAAATATATGTTTTGGCGGACACTATGAAACCTGGCCTGCAACAGCTGGGACACCAGATTCAGGGTATGACTATTTTGGCAAATTAATTTCACCCCAGAACAAAATATATGTTTTGGTGGACACTATGAAACCTGGCCTGCAACAGCTGGGACATCAGATTTAGGGTATTGCTATTTTGGCAAGTGAATTACACAACAGAACAAAATATATGTTTTGGCAGACTCTATGAAACCTGGCCTGCAACAGCTGGGACACCAGATTCAGGGTATTGCTATTTTGGCAAATTAATTTCCCCCCAGAAGAAAATATATGTTTTGGCGGATACTATGAAAACTGGCCTGCAACAGCTGGGACACGAGATTCAGGGTATTGCTAATTTGGCAGATTAATTTCACCCCAGAACAAAATATATGTTTTGGCGGACACTATGAAACCTGGCCTGCAACAGCTGGGACACCAGATTCAGGGTATTGCTATTTTGGTAAATTAATTTCAGCCCAGAACAAAATATATGTTTTGGTGGACACTATGAAACCTGGCCTGCAACAGCTGGGTCACCAGATTCAGGGTATGGTTATTTTGGCAGATTAATTTCAACCTAGAACAAAATATATGTTTTGGCGGACACTATGAAACTTGGCCTGCAACAGCTGGGACACCAGATTCAGGGTATTGCTATTTTGGCAAATGAATTTCACCCCAGAACAAAATATATGTTTTGGGGGACACTATGAAACCTGGCCTGCAACAGCTGGGACACCAGGTTCAGGGTATTACTATTTTGGCAGATTAATTTCACCCCAGAACAAAATATATGTTTTGGCGGACACTATGAAATCTGGCCTGCAACAGCTGGTACACCAGATTCAGGGTATTGCTTTTTGGCAAGTGATTCACATCCCAGAACAAAATATATGTTTTGTCGGACACTATGAAACCTGGCCTGCAACAGCTGGGACACCAGATTCAGCGTATTGCTATTTTGGCAAGTGAATTACACCCCAGAACAAAATATATGTTTTGGCGGACACTATGAAACCTGGTCTGCAACAGCTGGGACACCAGATTCAGGGTATGGCTATTTTGGCAAATTAATTTCACCCTAGAACAAAATATATGTTTTGGCGGACACTATGAAACCTGGCCTGCAACAGCTGGGACACCAGATTCAGGGTATTGCTATTTTGGCAAGTGAATTACACCCCAGAACAAAATATATGTTTTGGCGTACACTATGAAACCTGGCCTGAAACAGCTAGGACATCAGATTCAGAGTATTGCTATTTTGGCAGATTAATTTCACCCCAGAACAAAATATATCTTTTGGCGGACACTATGAAACCTGGCCTGCAACAGCTGGGACACCAGATTCAGGGTATTGCTATTTTGGCAGATTAATTTCACCCCAGAACAAAATATATGTTTTGGCGGACACTATGAAACCTGGCCTGCAACAGATGGGACATCAGATTCAGGGTATTGCTATTTTGACAGATTAATTTCACCCCAGAACAAAATATATGTTTTGGCGGACACTATGAAACCTGGCCTGCAACAGCTGGGACACCAGATTCAGGGTATTGCTATTTTGGCAAGTGAATTACACCCCAGAACAAAATATATGTTTTGGCGGACACTATGAAACCTGGCCTGCAACAGCTGGTACACCAGATTCAGGGTATTGCTATTTTGGCAGATTAATTTCACCCCAGAACAAAATAAATGTTTTGGCGGTGTGATAAGGCGCAGGGTGCCGTCATGGATGGCAGGTAAGTGTAATCGAGGTTCATAGCCTCGGTGAGGTACAAGCCATTTTGTCTATGTTAGCAGCAGGTAGTGCTACTGACACAATTGCTAGATAGCATGGCTACAAAGACGATCCGGGCCGTCTCTTACCGGGAGCAGCTAAAGTGTAGGGTGGGTGGTTGCTCCCCATGACCCAGTCCTGGTTTTGGGCTGGGTTTAAAAACACAGCCAGCACCAGCGAGAGATTGTCCTTGAGCTGCTGGTAATGCTGTGGAGCTCTCTGGGCTGGAAGCAAGAGCAGAGCAAAGAGGCGTGCAGTCGGCCTGGAAGCCTGAGGGTGGACTTTCCTGCGGCTGGGCTGACAGCCAGGTGCGAACACGCACCTAAAACCACACAGGTGATTTGATCCTGTTTTAGACTTTTTGTTTTGCCTTAAGTTTTCGTTGTGTGTGAAGTAACACTAAGTGACTGTTTTGACTTTATTTGTGCAAGTGTGAAATAAAACACTGTTTGCTGCACTTCCTGAACTCCCTTTGCCTCTGTACTGCACCCACACCGCTGACTACCAGAGCAATTCAATACAGCGGACACTATGAAACCTGGCCTGCAACAGCTGGGACACCAGATTCAGGGTATTGCTATTTTGGCAAGTGAATTACACCCCAGAACAAAATATATGTTTTGGCGGACACTATAAAACCTGGCCTGCAACAGCTGGGACACCAGATTCAGGGTATTGCTATTTTGGCAAATTAATTTCACCCCAGAACAAAATATATGTTTTGGCGGACACTATGAAACCTGGCCTGCAACAGCTGGGACACCAGATTCAGGGTATGGCTATTTTGGCAAATTAATTTCACCCCAGAACAAAATATATGTTTTGGCGGACACTATGAAACCTGGCCTGCAACAGCTGGGACATCAGATTTAGGGTATTGCTATTTTGGCAAGTGAATTACACCCCAGAACAAAATATATGTTTTGGCGGACACTATGAAACCTGGCCTGCAACAGCTGGGACACCAGATTCAGGGTATTGCTATTTTGGCAAATTAATTTCACCCCAGAACAAAATATATGTTTTGGCGGATACTATGAAACCTGGCCTGCAACAGCTGGGACACCAGATTCAGGGTATTGCTATTTTGGCAAATGAATTTCACCCCAGAACAAAATATATGTTTTGGCGGACACTATGAAACCTGGCCTGCAACAGCTGGGACACCAGATTCAGGGTATTGCTATTTTGGCAAATTAATTTCACCCCAGAACAAAATATATGTTTTGGCGGACACTATGAAACCTGGCCTGCAACAGCTGGGACACCAGATTCAGGGTATTGCTATTTTGGCAAATTAATTTCACCCTAGAACAAAATATATGTTTTGGCGGACACTATGAAACCTGGCCTGCAACAGCTGGGACACCAGATTCAGGGTATTGCTATTTTGGCAAATGAATTTCACCCCAGAACAAAATATATGTTTTGGCGGACACTATGAAACCTGGCCTGCAACAGCTGGGACACCAGATTCAGGGTATTGCTATTTTGGCAGATTAATTTCACCCCAGAACAAAATATATGTTTTGGCGGACACTATGAAACCTGGCCTGCAACAGCTGGGACACCAGATTCAGGGTATTGCTATTTTGGCAGATTAATTTCACCCCAGAACAAAATATATGTTTTGGCGGACACTATGAAACCTGGCCTGCAACAGCTGGGACACCAGATTCAGGGTATTGCTATTTTGGCAGATTAATTTCAACCCAAAACAAAATATATGTTTTGGCGGACACTATGAAACCTGGCCTGCAACAGCTGGGACACCAGATTCAGGGTATGGCTATTTTGGCAAATTAATTTCACCCCAGAACAAAATATATGTTTTGGCGGACACTATGAAACCTGGCCTGCAACAGCTGGGACACCAGATTCAGGGTATTGCTATTTTGGCAAATTAATTTCAGCCCAGAACAAAATATATGTTTTGGCGGACACTATGAAACCTGGCCTGCAACAGCTAGGACACTAGATTCAGGGTATTGCTATTTTGGCAAGTGAATTACACCCCAGAACAAAATATATGTTTTGGCGGACACTATGAAACCTGGCCTGCAACAGCTGCGACACCAGATTCAGGGTATTGCTATTTTGGAAAATTAATTTCTCCCCAGAACAAAATATATCTTTTGGCGGTGTGATAAGGCGCAGGGTGCCATCATGGATGGCAGGTAAGTGTAACCGAGGTTCATAGCCTCGGTGAGGTAAGAGCCATTTTGTCTATGTCAGCAGCAGGTAGTGCTACTGACACAATTGCTAGATAGCATGGCTACAAAGCCAATCCGGGCCGGCACTTACCGGGAGCAGCTAAAGTGTAGGGTGGGTGGTTGCTCCCCATGCCCCAGTCCTGGTTTTGGGCTGGGTTTAAAAACACAGTCAGCACCAGTGAGAGATTGTCCTTGAGCTGCTGGTAATGCTGTGGAGCTCTCTGGGCTGGAAGCAAGAGCCCAGCAAAGAGGCGTGCAGTCGACCTGGAAGCCTGAGGGTGGACTTTCCTGCGGCTGGGCTGATAGCCATGTGCGAACACGCACCTAAAACCACACAGGTGATTTGATCCTGTCTTGGACTTTTTGTTTTGCCTTAAGTTTTCGTTGTGTGTGAAGTAACACTAAGTGACTGTTTTGACTTTATTTGTGCAAGTGTGAAATAAAACACTGTTTGCTGCACTTCCTGGACTCCCTTTGCCTCTGTAATGCACCCACACCGCTGACTACCAGAGCAATTCAACACAGCGGACACTATGAAACCTGGCCTGCAACAGCTGGGACACCAGATTCAGGGTATTGCTATTTTGGCAAGTGAATTACACCCCAGAACAAAATATATGTTTTGGCGGACACTATAAAACCTGGCCTGCAACAGCTGGGACACCAGATTCAGGGTATTGCTATTTTGGCAAATTAATTTCACCCCAGAACAAAATATATGTTTTGGCGGACACTATGAAACCTGGCCTGCAACAGCTGGGACACCAGATTCAGGGTATGACTATTTTGGCAAATTAATTTCACCCCAGAACAAAATATATGTTTTGGCGGACACTATGAAACCTGGCCTGCAACAGCTGGGACATCAGATTTAGGGTATTGCTATTTTGGCAAGTGAATTTCACCCCAGAACAAAATATATGTTTTGGCAGACACTATGAAACCTGGCCTGCAACAGCTGGGACACCAGATTCAGGGTATTGCTATTTTGGCAAATTAATTTCACCCCAGAACAAAATATATGTTTTGGCGGATACTATGAAACCTGGCCTGCAACAGCTGGGACACCAGATTCAGGGTATTGCTATTTTGGCAGATTAATTTCACCCCAGAACAAAATATATGTTTTGGCGGACACTATGAAACCTGGCCTGCAACAGCTGGGACACCAGATTCAGGGTATTGCTATTTTGGCAAATTAATTTCACCCCAGAACAAAATATATGTTTTGGCGGACACTATGAAACCTGGCCTGCAACAGCTGGGACACCAGATTCAGGGTATGGCTATTTTGGCAGATTAATTTCAACCTAGAACAAAATATATGTTTTGGCGGACACTATGAAACCTGGCCTGCAACAGCTGGGACACCAGATTCAGGGTATTGCTATTTTGGCAAATGAATTTCACCCCAGAACAAAATATATGTTTTGGCGGACACTATGAAACCTGGCCTGCAACAGCTGGGACACCAGATTCAGGGTATTACTATTTTGGCAGATTAATTTCACCCCAGAACAAAATATATGTTTTGGCGGACACTATGAAATCTGGCCTGCAACAGCTGGTACACCAGATTCAGGGTATTGCTATTTTGGCAAGTGATTCACATCCCAGAACAAAATATATGTTTTGTCGGACACTATGAAACCTGGCCTGCAACAGCTGGGACACCAGATTCAGCGTATTGCTATTTTGGCAAGTGAATTACACCCCAGAACAAAATATATGTTTTGGCGGACACTATGAAACCTGGTCTGCAACAGCTGGGACACCAGATTCAGGGTATGGCTATTTTGGCAAATTAATTTCACCCTAGAACAAAATATATGTTTTGGCGGACACTATGAAACCTGGCCTGCAACAGCTGGGACACCAGATTCAGGGTATTGCTATTTTGGCAAGTGAATTACACCCCAGAACAAAATATATGTTTTGGCGTACACTATGAAACCTGGCCTGCAACAGCTGGGACATCAGATTCAGAGTATTGCTATTTTGGCAGATTAATTTCACCCCAGAACAAAATATATGTTTTGGCGGACACTATGAAACCTGGCCTGCAACAGCTGGGACACCAGATTCAGGGTATTGCTATTTTGGCAGATTAATTTCACCCCAGAACAAAATATATGTTTTGGCGGACACTATGAAACCTGGCCTGCAACAGATGGGACATCAGATTCAGGGTATTGCTATTTTGACAGATTAATTTCACCCCAGAACAAAATATATGTTTTGGCGGACACTATGAAACCTGGCCTGCAACAGTTGGGACACCAGATTCAGGGTATTGCTATTTTGGCAAGTGAATTACACCCCAGAACAAAATATATGTTTTGGCGGACACTATGAAACCTGGCCTGCAACAGCTGGTACACCAGATTCAGGGTATTGCTATTTTGGCAGATTAATTTCACCCCAGAACAAAATAAATGTTTTGGCGGTGTGATAAGGCGCAGGGTGCCGTCATGGATGGCAGGTAAGTGTAATCGAGGTTCATAGCCTCGGTGAGGTACGAGCCATTTTGTCTATGTTAGCAGCAGGTAGTGCTACTGACACAATTGCTAGATAGCATGGCTACAAAGACGATCCGGGCCGTCTCTTACCGGGAGCAGCTAAAGTGTAGGGTGGGTGGTTGCTCCCCATGACCCAGTCCTGGTTTTGGGCTGGGTTTAAAAACACAGCCAGCACCAGCGAGAGATTGTCCTTGAGCTGCTGGTAATGCTGTGGAGCTCTCTGGGCTGGAAGCAAGAGCAGAGCAAAGAGGCGTGCAGTCGGCCTGGAAGCCTGAGGGTGGACTTTCCTGCGGCTGGGCTGACAGCCAGGTGCGTAACACGCACCTAAAACCACCAGGTGATTTGATCCTGTTTTAGACTTTTGTTTTGCCTTAAGTTTTCGTTGTGTGTGAAGTAACACTAGTGACTGTTTTGACTTTATTTGTGCAAGTGTGAAATAAAACACTGTTTGCTGCACTTCCTGGACTCCCTTTGCCTCTGTACTGCACCCACACCGCTGACTACCAGAGCAATTCAATACAGCGGACACTATGAAACCTGGCCTGCAACAGCTGGGACACCAGATTCAGGGTATTGCTATTTTGGCAAGTGAATTACACCCCAGAACAAAATATATGTTTTGGCGGACACTATGAAACCTGGCCTGCAACAGCTGGGACACCAGATTCAGGGTATTGCTATTTTGGCAAATTAATTTCACCCCAGAACAAAATATATGTTTTGGCGGACACTATGAAACCTGGCCTGCAACAGCTGGGACACCAGATTCAGGGTATTGCTATTTTGGCAAATGAATTTCACCCCAGAACAAAATATATGTTTTGGCGGACACTATGAAACCTGGCCTGCAACAGCTGGGACAACAGATTCTGGGTATTGCTATTTTGGCAGATTAATTTCACCACAGAACAAAATATATGTTTTGGCGGACACTATGAAACCTGGCCTGCAACAGCTGGGACACCAGATTCAGGGTATTGCTATATTGGCAGATTAATTTCACCCAAGAACAAAATATATGTTTTGGCGGACACTATGAAACCTGACCTGCAACAGCTGGGACACCATATTCAGGGTATTACTATTTTGGCAGATTAATTTCACCCCAGCACAAAATATATGTTTTGGCGGACACTATGAAACCTGACCTGCAACAGCTGGGACACCAGATTCAGGGTATTGCTATTTTGGCAAGTGATTTACACCCCAGAACAAAATATATGTTTTGGCGGACAATATGAAACCTGGCCTGCAACAGCTGGGACACCAGATTCAGGGTATTGCTATTTTGGCAAGTGAATTACACCCCAGAACAAAATATATGTTTTGGCGGACACTATGAAACCTGGCCTGCAACAGATGGGACACCAAATTCAGGGTATTACTATTTTGGCAGATTAATTTCACCCCAGAACAAAATATATGTTTTGGCGGACACTATGAAACCTGGCCTGCAACAGCTGGGACACCAGATTCAGGGTATTGCTATATTGGCAAATTAATTTCACCACAGAACAAAATATATGTTTTGGCGGACACTATGAAACCTGACCTGCAACAGCTGGGACACCAGATTCAGGGAATTGCTATTTTGTCAAGTGATTTACACCCCAGAACAAAATATATGTTTTGGCAGACAATATGAAACCTGGCCTGCAACAGCTGGGACACCGGATTCAGGTTATTGCTATTTTGGCAAGTGAAATACACACAAGAACAAAATATATGTTTTGGCGGACACTATGAAACCTGGCCTGCAACAGCTGGGACACCATATTCAGGGTATTGCTATTTTTGCAAATTTATTTCACCCCAGAACAAAATATATGTTTTGGCGGACCTTATGAAACCTGGCCTGCAACAGCTGGGACACCAGATTCAGGGTATGGCTATTTTGGCAAATAAATTTTACCCCAGAACAAAATATATGTTTTGGCGGACACTATGAAACCTGGTCAGCAACAGCTGGGACCCCAGATTAAGGGTATGGCTATTTTGGCAAATTAATTTCACCACAGAACAAAATATATGTTTTGGCGTACACTATGAAACCTGGCTTGCAACAGCTGGGACACCAGATTTAGGGTATTGCTATTTTGGCAAGTGAATTACACCACAAAAACAAAATATATGTTTTGGCGGACACTATGAAACCTGGCCTGCAACAGCTGGGACACCAGATTCAGGGTATGGCTATTTTGGCAAATTAATTTCACCCCAGAACAAAATATATGTTTTGGCGGACACTATGAAACCTGGTCAGCAGCAGCTGGGACCCCAGATTCAGGGTATGTCTATTTTGGCAAATTAATTTCACCCCAGAACAAAATATATGTTTTGGCGTACACTATGAAACCTGGCTTGCAACAGCTGGGACACCAGATTCAGGGTATTGCTATTTTGGCAGATTAATTTCACCCCAGAACAAAATATATGTTTTGGCGGACACTATGAAACCTGGCCTGCAACAGCTGGGACACCAGATTCAGGGTATTGCTATTTTGGCAAGTGAATTACTCCCCAGAACAAAATATATGTTTTGGCAGACACTATGAAACCTGGCCTGCAACAGCTGGGACACCAGATTCAGGGTATTGCTATTTTGGCAAATTAATTTCACCCCAGAACAAAATATATGTTTTGGCGGACACTATGAAACCTGGCCTGCAACAGCTGGGACACCAGATTCAGGGTATTGCTATTTTGGCAGATTAATTTCACCCCAGAACAAAATATATGTTTTGGCGGACACTATGAAACCTGGCCTGCAACAGCTGGGACACCAGATTCAGGGTATGGCTATTTTGGCAGATTAATTTCACCCCAGAACAAAATATATGTTTTGGCGGACACTATGAAACCTGGCCTGCAACAGCTGGGACACCAGATTCAGGGTATTGCTATTTTGGCAAATGAATTTCACCCCAGAACAAAATATATGTTTTGGCGGACACTATGAAACCTGGCCTGCAACAGCTGGGACACCAGATTCAGGGTATTGCTATTTTGGCAGATTAATTTCACCCCAGAACAAAATATATGTTTTGGCGGACACTATGAAACCTGGCCTGCAACAGCTGGGACACCAGATTCAGGGTATTGCTATTTTGGCAAGTGATTTACACCCCAGAACAAAATATATGTTTTGGCGGACACTATGAAACCTGGCCTGCAACAGCTGGGACACCAGATTCAGGGTATGGCTATTTTGGCAAATTAATTTCACCCCAGAACAAAATATATGTTTTGGCGGACACTATGAAACCTGGCCTGCAACAGCTGGGACACCAGATTCAGGGTATTGCTATTTTGGCAAGTGAATTACACCCCAGAACAAAATATATGTTTTGGCGGACACTATGAAACCTGGCCTGCAACAGCTGGGACACCAGATTCAGGGTATTGCTATTTTGGCAGATTAATTTCACCCCAGAACAAAATATATGTTTTGGCGGACACTATGAAACCTGGCCTGCAACAGCTGGGACACCAGATTCAGGGTATTGCTATTTTGGCAAATTAATTTCACCACAGAACAAAATATATGTTTTGGCGGACACTATGAAACCTGGCCTGCAACAGCTGGGACACCAGATTCAGGGTATTGCTATTTTGGCAAGTGATTTACACCCCAGAACAAAATATATGTTTTGGCGGACACTATGAAACCTGGCCTGCAACAGCTGGGACACCAGATTCAGGGTATTGCTATTTTAGCAAGTGAATTACACCCCAGAACAAAATATATGTTTTGGCGGACACTATGAAACCTGGCCTGCAACAGCTGGGACACCAGATTCAGGGTATTGCTATTTTGGCAAGATTAATTTCACCCCAGAACAAAATATATGTTTTGGCGGACACTATGAAACCTGGCCTGCAACAGCTGGGACACCAGATTCAGGGTATTGCTATTTTGGCAAGTGAATTACACCCCAGAACAAAATATATGTTTTGGCGGACACTATGAAACCTGGCCTGCAACAGCTGGGACACCAGATTCAGCGTATTGCTATTTTGGCAAATTAATTTCACCCCAGAACAAAATATATGTTTTGGCGGACACTATGAAACCTGGCCTGCAACAGCTGGGACACCAGATTCAGGGTATTGCTATTTTGGCAAGTGATTTACACCCCAGAACAAAATATATGTTTTGGCGGACACTATGAAACCTGGCCTGCAACAGCTGGGACACCAGATTCAGGGTATTGCTATTTTGGCAAGTGAATTTCACCCCAGAACAAAATATATGTTTTGGCGGACACTATGAAACCTGGCCTGCAACAGCTGGGACACCAGATTCAGGGTATTGCTATATTGGCAGATTAATTTCACCCAAGAACAAAATATATGTTTTGGCGGACACTATGAAACCTGACCTGCAACAGCTGGGACACCATATTCAGGGTATTACTATTTTGGCAGATTAATTTCACCCCAGCACAAAATATATGTTTTGGCGGACACTATGAAACCTGACCTGCAACAGCTGGGACACCAGATTCAGGGTATTGCTATTTTGGCAGATTAATTTCACCCCAGAACAAAATATATGTTTTGGCGGACACTATGAAACCTGGCCTGCAACAGCTGGGACACCAGATTCAGGGTATTGCTATTTTGGCAAGTGAATTACACCCCAGAACAAAATATATGTTTTGGCGGACACTATGAAACCTGGCCTGCAACAGCTGGGACACCAGATTCAGCGTATTGCTATTTTGGCAGATTAATTTCACCCCAGAACAAAATATATGTTTTGGCGGACACTATGAAACCTGGCCTGCAACAGCTGGGACACCAGATTCAGGGTATTGCTATTTTGGCAAATTAATTTCACCCCAGAACAAAATATATGTTTTGGCGGACACTATGAAACCTGGCCTGCAACAGCTGGGACACCAGATTCAGGGTATTGCTATATTGGTAGATTAATTTCACCCCAGAACAAAATATATGTTTTGGCGGACACTATGAAACCTGGCCTGCAACAGCTGGGACACCAGATTCAGGGTATTGCTATTTTGGCAGATTAATTTCACCCCAGAACAAAATATATGTTTTGGCGGACACT